>PVIH01000854.1:119171-288178 GCA_004025045.1 Sigmodon hispidus | reverse complement strand
GCGCTGAGGCCCGCCGAGCCCTCCTCACCTCTGGTCAGGGTTCGAATCCGCCCCTCAGAGACCCCTGCAGTTGGTTTGCTCAGTTCACTCAGTTCAGGGTCGCAGTAGGGCTCCTAGTAGATTCCCTGAGCAGCAGGAGCTGCGGGTGTGGCCAGGTGCAGAGTTCAGCTGCCCCTGCTCCAGAGTGCACTGGGACGCCACAGAGAGCACAGGTCCCCAATTTCAAACTTTTAAAAGCTATTAAAAAGCAATGGATGATTTGATTCAGCTATGTAACATGAGGCTGTATAATTAAACATATATATCCTGAAATTAATTTTACATTCACTTTTATAATACAGTTCACTTATATAGAATAACACATGGCTTTTGATTGAACAGCAGACTGCCATTCAATCAAACAGCTCAAGATAGACCATAAAAATGTGAAAATGCAGCATCAGCATCAAATACAGTTGTGGGATTTTAATATTCACTATCATACTCTTACCTGGGTAACATAAAAATGGATGAGAAAAAATACTAAGAAAATGAGATCTTTTAAGTAGGTCACATTTCTGCTTAAATGTTATTGGATCATCTAGATTTATGGTAAATAAGACAAGGGAAATTTAGAGATTTGTCTTTCAAAGTAAGATCATAAAGGCCAAGATAATTTTGGTTTAAAATTTTCAATTATGAAAATAAAAATCCTTTACAGGCTTTTGAGTTTATTAGTTTCCATATTTCTTCTTTTATCTTCAAAATAAAAACTACTCAACTTTATGACAGAAACATTTTCTGAATCTCAACTACAAATAATCCACATTCTTGCACAGTTAGGGGGTAGGGAAAAGATAACCAATTTCAAAATTTCACTTCAAACTGGAAAAGTAAATTTCACTTCAAACTGGAAAAGTTATAGTGGGTAGCTTCAGATGGCTTAATTAATGTAAAGCCACATAAACAATAATAGTTTCCACCCTATGAATATTGCTTTAAGTAATAGCTCTAATCTTACAACAAGTACTTGATGTCATTTAACAAATAGCTATTAAAGGACAGTCATAAGGCTATTTATTAAGTAGTCCTTTTAGTGATATGCCTCAAGATTCACTTGGTTGTACCTCACTAAGTATATCCATTTTCTTAACATTTTGGAGGCTAAGTGTAGTAGTCTCTGTGAATGCATGGTGATAAAAGAACCAGGTCAAAAGGTACAGTAGACAGTGGTAAGTGTGACTCAGATTCCCCCTCTTGAATTCAAGTGCCATTCTCAAAGCTGTTACGAGTATTGTTTATTGAAGACTCAGAGCTGAGATTGTCCTGGAGATTTGTCTTTGACCAAATGGAAGCTGTCTTGCCCAGGGATGCAGGAGCTTGTCAGGGTTAGCCCACATTTAACCTGGATAATAAAAATAATTATCAAGTGCAACTCTCTGGTTTAAATGTCCCATCTCAGAGACATCTCTAAAAAGGCATCCCAGCTTGAAACCATAGGATCACGTAAGACTTCCATTGCAATTCCATCATAGCTCACTTCCCTTTCTCGGTGCCAGTAGCTGCTTCCTACTACATCCACCTAAGTGCCCTCTGCAGTTCAGTCTGTCTTAATCTCTTTGCTCAGAACATGACCTAGAATTTGCCTATTTCCCCTATGGCTTCTATTCCTAATCCCCTCCTTACTAAGCTATAGAGGGGAGAACACACAAAGGGAAGAATCCTGATAACTCTACCAGGCAGATTCTCCCGTGGATTGACTTCATTCTTACAGGAACTGAGAAACAAGTCTGAGCTGGCTCAGAAAGGATGTATAAATCTACTCTCTAAGTCTTGGAGTCAAGTGTGGAACTATTATACTCTCTCTACCAATGATCTCTGTGGAGTTGGATATGGTGAACCTTGGCCTCAACCCCAGTTCAAAGATATGTGACTTATCTCCTGGATTTCAGAGGACAAGGAGAACAGAGAGAGGTCGGCACTGGATCTGCTGTGCTCACAGCAGACTTGGAGTGGCAGTGATGAAGCAGAGGAGTGAAGACATGGCACTGTGGGTGGCCTTCAGCAACTCAATGCTCATCATTTGGGCTGGGCTCAACCACTAATCACATACAAGCAAGCATAGTGTTGCAATAGACCTTGTTGACTCTGAGATTAGGTGACTGAATAACAGAAATTTGAATTTGCAAATATTACCATGAAGCCTGCAGAGCTGATGCAGCTCAAAGAATGAGATGGCTTTAAAAGAAGCATGTTATCTTCTTGTATCAACTCTATGAAAAGAATGAAATAGTCAGCAAAGTCAATAAAGACTTCTGAATCTAATTGTCTGCATAGGCAGAGAATGTTTCTTTAGCACCAGAGTGAGTTATTTTCCCCAATACAGCAATCATTCTTAGACCTTTTGATGACCCCTAAGAAATTCTCTTGGTAGGATCAGCTATCTACTGTGACACTAACACAAATGATTAATTGATTTCAATGACAAAAGCCACCAAGGGGAGGTGTCTTTTAATATCATTAGGAAAAATGGTTGCTGTCCTGCTATTATGGTTTGGATATGTTTCCCCACAAAGGCTTATACTCGATAGGTTGGTGCCCAGCTGGTGATGTAATTTTTGGAGGATATGGCCTAGCTGGAGGAAGAAGGTTGCTGAGGTGTGACTGTATCACAGTTCAAGAGGTCACTCTGTGCTGTGATCTCCTTTGCAGTGAGATACACAGCACCATCCCCACCCTCTTGATACTCTGCCTCACTGTGAACCAAGAATCAGTCAAGGCAGGGTCTGTGTATGAAGTCTCTAGAGCTGGGAGCCCAAATAAAATCTTCCTCCAAAGGCTGTTTCTT
Organism: Sigmodon hispidus; assembly: GCA_004025045.1. NCBI lineage: Eukaryota > Metazoa > Chordata > Mammalia > Rodentia > Cricetidae > Sigmodon > Sigmodon hispidus. The sequence goes on along the minus strand of PVIH01000854.1, from coordinate 285,351 downwards.
TGCTGCATTTTGCCACAGTAAGAAGAACAAGCAAGCCATCTAGGAAACTGGCACTCTGCATCCCAGACATGGTGTCTTCTCAGCAGCATTCAAAAAAATACTTAAGATATGAATCAATTCCATTCAACCAGTAAGTTGGTTTCATTTGATGGGGTGAACTCGGTGGAAAACTTGTTTGACTAGGCAAGAGGCTGTGCTCCTCAACACACAAACTATGACTTGACAATTTATACAGTCCATAACTTTTTTTGTTAATATTGTTTTTGCCAAAATTTAAACAGAGTCACAAACCTCACCAGACTTGACCATTAGGAAACTTGGAGTCAAATGTTATACTTAATTGCCCTGACAATTTTCAGCTCGAATTTTTCTAATGAAATCAGTCTCCTTTTCCTACTCCACCTTTATCTTATTATCCAACATGTATTAGCTATATACAATTTAAGTAGTGTATTTAAGAGTTTATTTTCAAACTAGGTATGGTGGCTCATGCCTGTAATCCCTGGGACTGATGAGATTGAGGCAGAAGGCAGAATGAATGTTGTGAGATGGAGGCCAGCCTGGGCTACAGAGTAATTTTCTTTTTTTTTTTTCCTTTTATTTTTTTTAATGTGAATTGGTGTTTTGCCTACATGTATAACTGTGTAAGGGTGTCAGATCTTGGAATTACAGTTGTTAGCTGCCATGTGGATGCTGGGAATCAAACTCAGGTCCTCCGGAAGAACAATCAGTGCTCTTAACTGCTGAGCCATTTCTCCAGCCCCAGAATAATTTTCAAGACAGCCTGGGCTATGCAATGTGAGACTGTCTCAAAAATTAGAATTAGAATGAGTCTCAAAGAATTAAAAGGAGTAAGGAAAAATTTTATCCTTAATTAGAGCCAAAGAATATTCTGAAAACTAATTTTATCTAGTTAGTTTAGTAATTTAAGTCCTATGTGTGTGAGGGTGAGGGACAAGTGGTTTATAAGTTTGTGAGTGATTCATAACTGAGCAGCAAGGAGAATTCAGATGTTTACGTTCCGTTCCACCCTTCCATCATGAATTTGCAGGGGAGCATGTGAAGGCAGAGTGTATAATCTACCGCAGAAAGAAAAGCCATCTTTTCAATGTGGAGTCCATTTTCCCAAAGTGAAGAGATATGCATCCAAGCAGTTCTGCCAGAGAAACTGTATCCTAAGTCTTCTTTGACTGCTCTACTCAAATACAATTTAGATATTAAAGGATTCACTTAACTACAGTTAAGACTTCTGTCAGGTCTTCAAAATGATTTGCGGCAACCGATGTACCTTGGATATGAGCCCAGCTTTCTAACCTGCCACGACAAAAGTTCACATGAATTTAGATAATGTATAGGCATCAAAAGGTGTCCTCCTGTTTGCCAATGTGCCTCATGCCTTTAGTGTATTCAGATAGCATGAAATGAATCTTTATAAGAACTGATATTGTTTGAGATGATCCCATATATAAATACCTGGATCAATTTTAAAATCTAGTTCCACACTCTTTATATGTTAGAATCTAAGATAATAAATAATAGATACAGTGTAGAGTTGATGGAAAAATCAGAATCCTAAATCTCAGAGGCTTAGTTTTTGTTTGTTTGTTGTTGTTGTTGTTCTGTAGGTTTCTGTAGTTTCATCCTGAGTTAGCTAAGTCCTCAGGCTAGCTGCCCCACATTCTGTGATGTAGATATCCAGGCTATTTATGTCCTTTAGTTCCAACATTACACGTTCTCCTTTGTATCAGAGCAGAAGAAGCCAGGGTCAGTGTTGTGTTGGCTCTTGAATGCTTCCATGTGTAGTCATCTCAACAACTTTGGAGCCCCTGGATATTCAGTGGGCAGTGAATTCCCCCATCTCAAGGAATGTTCAGTGTGCAAATGGATGTGCAAGTGCCATGCTCCTCGTCTGGTATAAATATAGGTAGAACCAACAACGTTGATTTAGTTTTTCTTATTAGTGGTGCATCCTTACTATACATCTAAAAGCAAAACATAGCTTTCCTTACTAAAGTAACTATCGCCCCCAAATTGTTTACATATGATTCGTGTGAAATTAAGATTTTTTTTTTTGTTAAGACATCGGTTTCTTATTTAGATGACAAAGGGTCAGTGACATATTCCATACAGGCAGGAAATGGTGTTTCACCTGAATGAGATTGCTTAATGGTGCCAGGCACCAGAATTCTTTCAGTCTTCTGAGGAATTTTCAAATCTCTGCCCTCCAAAAGGAAACTAGGAATAAAAGGCATTGTTCCCAAAGACAATAGAATGAGAATGCTTTTCTCAAAAATGAATAAGACTATTAAGTGAGCCTCTTCTTTGTGTTGGGAAAGGATGCCCTTAGACTGGCCAAGAGCCAGGGAGCGAGGATCCTGTGCAAAGAGCTACTGGGGGGCACTGAGCTTGTAGAATAAGAAGTTGGAGGGAGAGGAAGATGAGCTGAAACCTAGGAGTTTGCTCAGCATTCCGTTCTTGCAGAAACTTCTGAAGATCTTTCAGGAAGAGCTTAGTTTATCTTTATGTCAATTTCTAGGAGGAAAGCAACAGATCCTGTTCATTAGATAGATGTGAAAATAAAAAAACATTAAGGAGATTCTAACAGAAGAAAGGCTACCTTTGGGCAGACAAAGGTGGAGTCTCAAATTGTTAACTATGGTTGTAATCTTAGATGATTGGAGGATGAAGTGGGGAGATCACTGGCCAGATTTTCCCCTAAAGCCAATGGAGAGTCATTGTGGGTTTTGATTTGGGATGATAGAGAAATCAATTTTTATCTTAAAAACAACTGGGGGGCAATCACAATAATACAGGCTAGAGATGCTGATTTTAGGGTCTCGGACTGTGGTGCTGATGGAGATCAAATACTTGGCAATAGAGACCAAGGAAGTTGAACTATTGCTGGGAAAGTGGTAAGTGAATTGGGATAACTTCCAGGTTTCAGGCTTGGGAAAGTGGATAATGATAGACCCACATTCACTGGGGAAAAATAGCAGTCCAACTATACATAAATAATAGGACAGTTCGATGAATGGTGAATCTGAGCCATCTGTGGCCTAGAACAGATACTCAATAATTATTCTTTGACTGTGTGCCTTTTTCACTTCTTAAAAAAGAAGAGAAATTTCTATTTTCTACTATCTGGGATTTATCTACATGGTCCTGAGATATTCTGGACAATATTATGAATGTGTTAGAAATTAAAATGATAAAGGATCAATTCCCACTTAAATTGCCTCCTATTGAGACTTGGAGATAACTGTCATCATTTAGATGCCACTGTTGTATCCTGCAAAATAAACTAGGTCTCCTGGTTTTGACTCCTCAGACCACAGCTATGTTTTTTTCCACACTCTGGATTCTGTTCCTGTACATCACTCATAAGTTATATTAGTACCTACAGCATCCACAGAACAGAGCTCTTACCTCAGTAGCCGCTCAGCTGCCATGTGCAAAATTCTGTAATGCTGATGGTAGTATGGCTGACTTCCCAAAGCAGTGGTGAAGTGTAGGAGTGAATGTATGTTGTTGACATGGGCAGAGCCATGTCAAGGACCTCAGTGCCTCAGACCCATAGCAGTGACAACACCTTCCCCAGGTGAGGTTCAGAGGGATGGCCAGGCCTTTCTCTGCTCTGGGTGCAGATGCTAATAGTGTGTGCTGAAGATGTCCATTGTACTTTTCTTCCCCTGGGTGTTTCCAGCCTACAGAGGGCTCCCCTACAGACCCTGGTCCTAGCAAGGTTAGCCAAGCCTGACTCCTTGTTCAGGTCTGTCTAATAACACCACTTCCCTGTTTATCTATACAGAAAACACACTGCACTGCTGGGGTGCTGTGGCTTCTAAATCAGAGATCCCAGACCTCCAGATCCCAGTTTTCGGTGTCCATGTGTCTACCCTTTCTTCATCTTCTGATGTCCCAGTTAGGTTAATCCCTAGAACTGTGAAGAATATGGCAACCAAGGTACTGCCTCTCAGATGCCTATGTAATCACTTTCTGCAGTTAGAAATTATTCCTACCAAAGTCATTTTCATCCATTACATTAGAACTATCCAATGCATTCCTACTCTCCTCTCCCAGGCTTTAATGAGACATTGTATCAGACGGCGTTCTCTAAGGCGACAGAACCAACAGAATACACACATGTGTAATACAAAAGATGATTTATTGGGTTGGCTTCTGTAATAGGGGCTGCATAACTCAACAGTGAGTGAGTGCATTTTAGAGAAATGATTGTTCCAGCCAGGAAACTGTGTCTCAGCAGTCCCCGCCCAACACGGAAGACCTGGAGGTTTGTGGGCTTCATCAGTGGTGAGTTCCTGTTGTGAGGCCAAAGAAGCTGGAATCTGGTGTGCTTAGCCAAAAGATGATGGAAGCAGAACTGGTACACATAATCCCTTGGAAAGGAAGTGTGTGCATGCTGCCTTCCTCCAGGGCCCCCCTTCATTCAGGCTGCCAATCACTCAAATGTGACACCACATTCAGGCCCGATCTCCCTCCCTTCCTTCAACCCAGTCACTGTTGGGCACACCAGTCCTTTCTGACACACAGACACATGGGTATATTTTCTAGTCTGGGGAAGACATCTCTTAATCCAGTCAAGTTGACCACAAAGAATCATCACAGATGCCAGGTTCCCTGTCTAATACATCCAAAACATCCTGACAGTGCTTGTGGTTTATATGCATTTTAAATGGAGACCACTTTTAGAGAAGAATCTTTCCGAATGTGGAGGTGTACTTCAGTGGTAGAACACTTGCCTACCATGGCTGAGGCACCTCAGCTGAATTCCCAGCCTTACAAATAAGATAAATAAACACAGTTCTTATTACCTACTGTACCTTAATCCCACAGGCTTGTTACTTTTTAACAGCCTTCACACTGCTGTTACATAGACCTTCTCTGGTGAAAGATACAGATATAGTGTTTAGTACCATTTCTTTTTTTTACTGGTTGTCTAGAAATATCTAACTGCATCATGTATCTATGACCAATAACTTAATACACGTGTTGAGGCAAATAGTTCACCTTGTTTGCAACACATCTTTCCCCAAAGTAATGTGCTAATGGTGCTTCCTACAGATGAGAAAAACATAGCAGGAAGAAGAATAACATATATTTAATTAAAAATGTTCAAATTTATTCTCAATTTAATTCAGCCACCCAGCAGCCATGATTAGATTTGCATCATGATGTATCTTCAATACTATCTATTTTCATAAATGTAAACTTTCTCAAATGTTGTTCTGATGGAGCCTGACATTTTAAAATATGTCCTATTGTCCTTCCTGTGCAGTAGACCAAGCATGGAGTGCTCACTCCTATATCATTGTCACCGTGCTATCAGACCAGATGGCTACTTCATCACAGAATCAAGAATTAGGAATAATTTATGCTCTTCCTTGCTCTAGAATGTGAAAATAGAAAGCATTTGCTGCATGCAAACCAGCAAGAACAGCTCCCAGCAGCAGACACAGCCTCTGCAGAGGGCATTTGCACCATGGCTTTGTCTGCAGGAACTGAGGTGCATTCCACAGAGCACTGAACTCCAGGGCCACAGAGAAATGTGGAATCACACAAGTGGATGCCTCACCTGCAGCTAAATGAAGCCTAGAGCACCTCTCTGTTATGGAAAGCAAGTCGCAATGAAGCAGTTCTAAAATGGGAAAGATCCTATCCAACCTCCCATTGTTTCGAATTCAAGGATTTCTCCCTCTATAGGGGGAAAATGTTGGCTTACTGTTCAGAGCAGTTGTTTTTGTGTCTGTGAACATTAACTGTTAGAAACGGAAGAGCTATTTATCCTCAGCTTGCCGAAGAGAACTGTGGAATGCTCTCTTTATTGGTCTATAAATAAGCAATCTGAACACACCCTTTATTGGGAGAAGAGCCACAGCAGCTCATTACACACACCAACTGGCTTGCGGGGATCTCTTTATTTCATATTGCTGTAAGCATGCAGCTGGAGGCCCAGACAAAGGAGTGCCTTCCAAACTCTCACAAGTGACTGAGGATCAACCGGTATCCTCGAAGTGAAAGAAAAATGTGTAAGAGCATGAATATCTCTGTTGAAAGAAGCTAGGAGAAGTGTCATTTAACACAACATAGACGTGACAAGTCCAATGGCCGCTGGTTTCTAGGTCATAAAATCATTTATGATCAGTGAAGTTCTGTTGGGCATTTGGGCTTTGTCTACATAATAGCAAACCAACTGGTTAAGACAGTGAAACACAAACAAAGACCTGTTCCAAAATTTCAGTTCAAATTCTGCAGGGCCAACGTTCTGTTTGCATCAATTTTTATATATCAATTATTTGTGGTTGTGAACACACAGAAAAGCCATAGAAAAGACATTAATTATATGGTCAATATAATCCACTCTTGCTATTTAAATCTGCTTAACTTCCTCAGAAATATTGGCTTCTTCAGGTTAGACACCCCACAAAATGGATAGTCCAGGCAGGCAATTTTGTTGTGTAGCAAAATGAAAGCGGTGCCAGTGTGAACAGGGGGTGGGAGCAGCAAAGTTAGCAAATTAGAAACAACAAGAATCAGCTGGCTCCCTCTCTGAGGAAGGAATTCTCTCTGCTTGTTCTCTGTATGTGATATGAGTCTCCCACTCATATTAATGATGATACCTCTTCCATCAATATCTTGGACTATTACCAATGTCTGAGAGAAATTTTATTGGCTGCTGCAGTTCATTGAGAATTAATTGATATGACACACTTACTCTACATGAACTTGGAAAAAAAGTCTATCAAATGAGTGATTTAATTCATTTTATGTTAATTATAAATTATGCCAGGAAACACCATTATGGATGGTCTTGTTTCCAGCTCTCAGATCGCATGTGTGAGCAGTTTGTACTTCCGACATGCTGGATACTCTGACTTTGACAGACCAGCTTACACCTTAGGAGAGGCATTCATCTGGCACTGGTAGTCCTGTTAGCAACATGGCGTGCTCTTAAGCAAATTAAGCCAGGAGGAGGCAGCAAAATGGCTCACTTATATTTATTTGTAATTTAACCAACATTATCAGAAACAACCTCCACATTGGGGCTATTTGAAATTTTTGCTCCCACTCTGTATATAATAGTTAAATAATCCCCTAAGTGTTTTTGAGGGAATTGAAAGGGAAGAGGGTGGGGGTGGGGCTCCTTTAAAGTCAAATGGAAAAAAAGAAGATTATTTTTGAAGGAGCATGTGAAGGCGGCTTCTAGAAGGCTGTTATTTTCATTTCCTGTGCTATCCTACCGATGAGTAGATTCTCCTGGATGCCCCTCTCAGCCTGCTAGGCTCATACTATTATTAAAGGAAGCCCATCAGAACTGGGTAGTTGTTATTCAGGAGCGTAACTCACATCATGGGGGATGGCATTTCTTCTCACTTGTGCTGGTCCACTGGTTCTAATAGCAACCTGGAGCTCAATTTCCCCCTTAAGAACATTGCATTTCATGTGGAATGTCAATTATTAAAATGCAGTGTCCCGTGTCTTACTTCTCACTAGATGAATTCATTTGCAAAACTTGCTAATTTATGCAAATGATTTTTAACCTGTAACTGCCTGGAATCTATTTCACTGTTTGGATAGCTTTTGAGCCTGGATGAGGGAGGAAATCCATTACTGCAGAATCTGTCCATTTGTAAAATTATTATATTTGCTACTGAATTGTTACAAAAAAAAAGTAGCACCATTATAAATAGATGAAAAGGTGGTTTTAAGAGGGAACCAGATGACAGCTAAAGCTGAAAAAAATCTAGAGATTAGATTAAAGATGAAACTGAATAAAAAGATCCGGTGCCGGCATCTGACGGCACCTCTGAGTCATGTTAGTAGCTAATGACCTCTTCACTTGGATCTAACTGAAGAGTCCAAACAGGGGCTGTGAGCTGCTAGCAGAGGCAGAGTCGCAGAGTGGGCGGATAAATGTCTGTATTTTAATGAATACAGAACACAAAAGGATCCGAATACCAATGTAAATTTTTTGGTCACTTACATGAAAGACAAGGGTAGCTATTTAGGGAGTGTGTGAAGAAAAGACATGTAGGAGGCTGAGGCAGGAGGATCCTGAGTTTAAGAACAGCCTAGATTACTTAATATGATCCTTTCCCAGAAAAATGGTGTGGTGGGAGATTGCTGTTTTCACATGTCTGCACATGTATACACTTGTGCCTGTAGAAAGAAGAGGAGCACAGTGGGCTGCCTGGTACATCCCCACTTGAGTGTGAGTCCACACACATACCTCTTAGATAAAGTTTTGTGACTCCTCTCCAGATTGATTAGGCTTTGTGTGTACTTGCACACCACTGGCATGATATGCCCCGACTGCCATGTTTGCCCTGAATGGCCTTCGCTTATTATCACACAGACTCTTCCTAATGAACAGTTAAACAGCTCTCTGCAAACCTTGGAGGGGCTTTCCTTTTCTCTTTGGAGGTCAGGAGGATTCCAGTTCCTGGCCTGGGTCTAATATCACCGAACACAGATTCACCACTTGGTGCTCAGTATTCTTTATCCCAGATGAAGAGAGCTGTTGTGTGTGTGTCTATGTGTGTATATGTGTGTGTGTGTTTGTGTGTGTGTGTGTCCATGTGTGTGCACCAATGTATGTGTATGAAAAAGGGAGGGTGGGTATACCCTGGACCATCAATGCCAGCTAGCCAACACCCTGTGAACATCTATATCACCGATGAGACTTGACTATTCTTGGTCACCATCCACTCACTAAGCACGACCTCTGACTTATCTGAGTTTACACATACATGGTTACAAGTATACTAATGGTAGTTGCAAAGTGGGAAGGAGTATTTGGGAATGTTAGAATGGATTCTTTCAACTCTGTAGTGGATTTCAATTAGAAAGTGAAAGAGAATCTGCCTTGGGCAAAATGTGCAATTTACCACTTCAAGGACCATTCCAAATTCCAAATTTTAAGAAGAGAGCTCCTATTTAATCACTCACTTGCTCCTGTTTCTTTCAGAACTGTGTCTTGTCTCTTTAAATCTACTGAGGAAGATATTCCTTCTGGCCCACAGGATGCCAAAATGACTCGATGATTTATTTATGCAGCGCTTGGCAGCCCATAGTCCAGATTGTGGCTGAAGCTGAATTTTATGAGCCTTCCCCAGTGAGTATATTTTAAAATTATATTAAAAATATATTTTTTTGCAAACCTCAGTCATGTTTGGTGTTGCCTCAGGCCCTGACAACGTGGTGAGAGGACTCTGGAATTAATATCACTAAGGGCCTAGCTGGTGAGATTTTTACTGTGAGGGCTTACATTGCTATTAAGCTTTAAGTAGGAGAAGGGAAACAATTCTATAACCACTGAAATACTTTGGTGTGAGTGAGAGCATTCCTGTTGGTAACAATTTACCTGGTTATTCAACAGTTATTCATGGTGCTTTTTGCAATATCCTGGGAATTATCTTCAGTGTGGGGGACTGTAGTTAAAAAAGAAAAAACTCCATCTTGTCTCTCCTGAAACAGATATCTCTGGGGAAGAGAGGAGATCAATGAGATGTGTGGGTAAGTAAGCACTGTAGTGCTGTAGGTGGAAAAAATGGTTCCAGATCTCGTCTGTCTGTCTGTCTGTCTGTCTGTCTGTCTGTCTGTCTGTCTCTGTTTCTCTCTCTGTCTCTCTGTCCCTCTCTCTCTCTCTGTCTCTGTCTTTCTCTGTCTCTCTGTCTCTCTGTCTCTCTGTCTCTCTGTCTCTCTGTCTCTCTCTCTCTCTCTCTCTCTCTCACACACACACACACACACACATACACATAGCCCCCAGGGACTCAGAGACTGGATGCTGGCTTGCTTCAACAGGTAGCTTCTCTAAGATTAGGTTATAATACTAGAAAATCTGGTAAGACGGTTTCCTAGACAGTTTTAGTTTGAAAGAATCCAGGTCAAGAGGAGCGCATGCTGTAGAGCTCAGGTGATAAGGGTTTAGATCAAAACTCAGGAGCTGAGGGCCTGTTCTGGAAACTGCTCTGCAAGTCATGAGTGTCTGTTGAAGCCTCCTGAAACCTCTGCTTTAGACTGAAACAAGCTCAAGCTTCTAGCATTGGGAATAAGGGTACTAGGGAAGGGAAGCAGGAGAGCCAGCCATCCTGGCTGGTCCTGACTGATGGTGAGAGTCTGCGTTTGTAGGCCATTCTCTCTTCTCTTGTTTGTTTGTTTAGTATAGTCCACACTTTTACATCATTTGATTTCTATATTAATTATGTAAGTATTGCAATCCTCATAACTAATGAACAAACTATCATAAAAATATGAAGTTGATCTCTTTATCAGCTAGCCATTTTCTTTTTTTAAAAAATGTAGATACTTAACCATTTTCAAAGAAGTCATTTTTTAAGATTAAAATTATATTACTTCTCTTGCTAGTTGAAATTTTCTGGTAGTCCATTACTTTTTTTTTCAAGTTTTGACTGTTTCTATGTCTAATTTTAAAACTTAAGTCATGCCTTCAAAGTATTAAAAAGAGGAAAAAAATAAAGATATATGGTTGGGCATCAAGGGGTTGCTAGGAGAGGTAGCTCAACTATTAAAAGTGTTTCTTGCTTCTCCAGAGGGCCTGAGTTAGATTCCCAGCATCGATACTGGGAAGCTCATAGCTGCCTGTAACTCCAGGTCCAGGGAGAGCCTATACCTCTAACCTCTGCAGGCACCTACACACAGATCCTACATCTCTAACCTTTGCAGACACCTGCACACATGTATGCATACCCACACAGATACATACATGCATACACATATCACTAAAATAAAATAAATATAAATTTATAAGCCTTGTGTGGGTAGAAAAGGTGCCCACATTGATCTACCTAGCAGACTGCTCAAAGCTGCAGTTTGCTGAGCAGTGAAGTAGAGAATAGAGTCAAGTTCAAAGACACTTTCTGGTTCTTATTGCCGGCACAGAGAACTAAATCTGATGCACTCATCACAAGTGAGGGTTAACAGAGGCTATTTATGTCCTTTAGTTCCAACATTACACGTTCTCCTTACAGAGGCTCGAGGGTCTTTTTTGTTTCTACTAAAATCCTAAGCATAGACAAATGCTACTAACCATCTTTAGAACTCTGTGGAAGCTCTGTTGAACAAGAAACAAAGCCTTCATCATTCTTGTTAACCTCACTTAAATAATTTCAATAGCCCTTTTAGACAAACAAAGACCGATTTGCAAAACATAGAATTTCAGGAAAAATTTTTATGCATAGAGGCAGAGATGCAATTATTACCATGTAATGTTAATTCGAGAGTCAAAAATTTTATTTAATTTATTGGGTTCGGGAAATACACAAGAATATTACATAAAACATGAAATAGATACATCCCTGCCTACTGAGTATCCAATCAATCATAATTCAGAAAAGACCCTAAACACTGAAGTTAATATGATTTATTATGAGTCAACTTTTTTTTGAGTGGTCATCTTTTTTTGAGATTTATTTATTTATTTTGTGTGTGTGTCTATGTACCACATGCCTGCAGAACTCTCAGGGGCCAGAAGAGGGCACTGGATCACTTAGGACTGGAGTTACAGATGGTTGTGAGCAGCCATGTGGGTGCTGGGCAGCCAGTGATCTATCTTAATTACAGAATAATCTCTCTTGCCACCAGTGAGTAGTCATCTTTTTGAAAAACAATATTATTGGGCTAAAGATGAAGTTTAGTGGTAGAGATTTGCTTAACACATGCAAGACCTTAGGTTCAAATCCCAGTATAAAAGTAAATTCCCACAAAAAAAAAATCTGTATAACTTCTCTACATCAAACTCAGGGATCAGACCTTTTAATATAGATTGCTTTATAAATAAAAAAAAGTATGTGTATGCTTCAGTTAAGGCCCTTATGTGTAAATTTAAATAAGAATTATAGTAATGTTGTGGTCTTGAAGTATTCTGATGGGAAGGATCAACTTCCTGGTGTCCTATGGGTCAGTCCCACACCTGAGATTTTTGCTGATCTGTTGACTATAAAGAAACACATCATGGAGACTGCGGAAGACCTTTCTTGCTGTTCTCTAGGCAGGGTGTAGTGTTTCCAAGATGATGACAGATTCTGGGCTCCATAGATGCTGTGGGCTGAGACTGTGGGCTGTTTCATCTGCCTCCCACAAGCCAGCTCCCCAACAGACTTCATGTCTGGGCCTCCTGGAACACTTACTCTTCCTTTTCTCTTAAAAAATATTTATTTTTATTCTTTGAAAGTTTTATACATGTGGATACTGATATTTTTATCCTTCTCACCCCCATTGCCCTGTTGCTCTTCCACTGACATTTTTTCCCAGTAACCCCTGTTCCTGTTCTCATGTCTGTTGTGTGGGTGACAGACTGAGTCTACATGGGGTTTCCTGCATGAGTGTGGCTAGAGGGTATTTACAGGAACATGGGATTTATAAAGCTTTTACCTTGACTTAAACCTCTGAAGGTATTTTTCCCTTCCCTTTGGGACCACACTGAATTATTCTCATCCTTTCTATATGATGGCTGGTTTCTTTGGTCATAGAAAACTCTAAGTCAGATTTCTGCTGAGACTGAGAATTCTCAGCAGATCAAATCATAGAATTAATGGGAATATCTACTGTGGGAACCAACTAAATCTAGATTTGAACCTCAAACTTACAGTGTTTTGCATGAAGTTGGGCAGTTATTATACTATTTAAACCTCAGTTTTCTTCTCTGAGAATAAGGGTGAAAATGTCTACAGCACACGGTAAGCACTGAGTGAAGAAACAGTGCCTAGCATCCAGGATGTGCTCAGAAGTACAAGCTCCCTTACTCCTTGACACTTCACAGCCAACAACCCTGCCCTGTAAATACATCTCCATCTCAAACACCACTTCAAGTTACAAATATGCAGAGCTGGTTTTATGAGCCAGTTTCATCTGACTGCATATTTTACCTAAAATTTCTGCACATGTAGCTAGTATTATGAAGGCACCCTCTAGTGCTATTTTGAATTTCTTTTTTCTTCTTATTTCTCTTCAAGACAGGGTTTTACTATGAAGCACAGGCTGACCTCAAGTTCATAATCCTTTCCCCTCCGTGTGCTCAGTGCTACCATCTGTGATATTTTAAGACTTCTCTATAAATGGAAAGGCATGGAGTAACATTACTCTCCCTTAACTGGGTTGAAGTCAAGCCCACTCGCCTTATTATACAAAGCACAGCATAGTGGGAAATGGGACCTCCGTGTACTATCCTTCGAAGTTAGATTAACATCCACTTGGTAGTTCAAACTTCATTAGTCTTTGAATCTTTGACATGCTAAAGCTACAATTCAAAAAGTGAATACTTTGGAGCTGATGCCTGCCAAGTTCTGGTGCTAATACTACCAAAAATAATCAGATTCTTTCCACTCATTATTTTCCCATCTTGGGTAGCCTTGTCACATTCACAGAGATAAGGGTTTCCTTCCACTTAACTTAGGTACCATGTGTGAAGCAGTGATTCCTGGCCTGATCTCCTTCTCCAACAAGATCTAGACAGAAGCAATGTTGCTCCTTCAAGAGTTATACAATGGAAAAGGGGGAAGTTGTAAGTAATCCCTTCTTCCAAACTAGCTTGAAATAAAAATTAAATGGGCCTTGAGCGTCTGTGAATTACAGTGTTTCATTGGGCCTACGGAACACTAAGTGGAGCTCAGAAACAGGGTGTTAATTCAGGCCTAATCATTTAATTCTCCTCTGTTATGTGCCGTATTTATTGCCCTCCTGGATCTGTTTTCTATGGCCTGATAAAGAGAGTGATTCTCTGAAGCTCAGTCAGGGACCATTTTATTTATATCGTTAGTTAGTCCAATAAAAGCACGGGCTTCAGATTCCTGCTGTTATTTTTGGGTTTGCAGCCCTGTCGTTAACTATGAAAATGCTGATAGTGTTCTCATCTCCTGGGCTGAAGTTGCTTTGTGCTGGTGTGGGGGCTTGTAAGGAGTGAGGAAGGTCAAGACCGGACTGACTATAGAAAGTCAAGTTTGGGAAGCCAGACGTGAGCTTGGATGCTGGTCCAGTTTCAGGAGCAGACAGGCACGCTCCGCTATTGTATGTGTTCGAGTAGTGAGAACTTGACAGTTGTTTTGAAAAGCAAACCTGGTCCCTGTGAAGCTGTGCGTCTGGCTATGAACAGGAGAAGTTTCCACATTCACTGACATCAAACTTCAGCTCTCCACAGAGCAGGGATAGTTCTGAGTTTGGACAGGAGGACGCATCTGTAAAGCTGTTTAGATCTATGGAGCAAAAGGGAAGGGATGAAACCCAACAGCATCTGAAACTCACATGTCAAGCCTCTTTTTAATTTTTAGCTGCATAGTTTTAGTGATTTGTTTCCCCAAATCACTAAAGTATTAGAAAGAGATCCTGAATGAGGAAGCAATGATGGGAAACAGATTTATAGAGGTCACTTGAATTAATGCGATGGCAACCAGAAGATAACATAGGTATGTTAATATAACATACTGTGTAATTGCTAGTGCTTCCAGTGCAGTTAATGTGTAGCTATCCATGAAATAACAGATATTATTTCATACCAGATATGTAATTAGCTTATCTCATTGATATGTGGTGCATAAATGAAGCAAATCATTATTGTTGCTTTAGCACAAGGAGGTGTGAATGTTGTAAGGTTTGGCAGACCTTTATATTAGGCTGTCTCAAGTTCATATTTAGCAAAAGAAAGAGATAAATATAATCAGACAATGGCTGCTATGATTTTGCTAGCATTCAGATGTTTGGAGTGATTAGCACTGCAGGATAATATGTTGGAATATGGTTGAAATTGATTCAGCAAAATTTCTTGGAAATATATATATATATATCAATAAATTTAAATTTCCCCTTTATTTAAAGACAAGAAATGCATTCATTTTGCCAGAAAAAAAATTGTTGAATATTTCCTATAGGATAAAGGCAGCCAATGACTTAGCTCAGGCCTTCAAACACTTCATAGAACCTAGGGATTGTGGAAACTGATCTGCTGCAATATGGCAGGAAAAGATGGCAGAGGCAGCTAAAATGTCCACAATCCCATAATCCACCTGCTCTAAGTGGAATGAATTATCTGTCTAATGATCCTCAAGACAGAGAGATTTACTTTTATGTTATGGAAAGAGTAGGGCTTACTGTATGGGGGAAGATCTAATCCATGGAAACAACACAGAGTACATTGGAGTTTATGAACCATCTTATACTGCCACCATTGGTCATTAAAACAGTCATAGGACAGGTACTTGTGAACATCAAAAGGCCTCTGAAAAATGGTAGAGTCAGGTTTTCTCACCCCTAACCTAGTCCAAGTCTATGAAGTCAAGATAGAAGTGATATAAATGAATGGCAAAGAACTTTGTTCTGGTCCCTATTAGTTCTCTGTCTCTCTGTCTCTGTGTCTCTGTCTCTCTTTCTCCCTCCCTCCCTCACCTATCTCTCTATTGATTCTCTACTGCCAAATCTTCAATGTTAGATTAATTTTATTTAATGGATAATTTTTAAATATTAAAAGAAAATTTGGGAACACACAAGAGAGCTGTAGAGATAATGATGGCATTAGAGGTGTGTGGTCTGGCAGGAAGAGAGGACAAAATGGTAGCAGAGGTTGGAGACAGATGTCTCTGAAACAGATGACCCCCAGAGGGAAGCCAAAGGCTGTGTGTCATGGTGCACGGTACCCAGATGGGAAAGGCCTTAAATGCACAGTTACCTTTGAAGAAAGTAATGGTGACTGATGGTTTAAGGCAGGCAAAAAGTGTCACCTTGCAGGCTCTTATGAGGAACTCCTGATGCTTTTCAAGAAAGAGTAGCTGTGGGACATGACTGTAAGGGCCAGTTATGAGATCCAAGCAATTGTCAAAGCATAAGGGAAAATTTACACTGCTTAGGAGAGAAAACAGAAACAAGGATTTACTAATTCTCTGGTGAATTAGGGAAACTACTTTTAAATGTCCTGAAGCATTCAAATAAACCAGCTACGGCTGTTCTCCCTTTTTGAGAAATACTCCAAATTCAACATGGTTTTCAGCATACATGAAAGGTAAAATTAAGTTATTATGTAAAATCTAGAGAATCAATCCCTTCCTATTTGGTGACTGTCTTAGTTAGGGTTTCTGTTAACTGTGCAGAGACACCATGACCATAGCAACTCTTATAAAGAAAGGCATTTAAGTGTGGTGGCTTGATTACAGTTCAGAGGTTCAGTTCAGAGGTTCAGTCCATTATTATAATGGTAGGATGTGAGAGCGAGCAGGCAGATGTAGTGCTGGAAAAGCAGCAGAGAGTCTTATATCTTACAAGCAACAGGAAGTGGCTTTGGATACTGGGCGTGGCTTGAGCATATGTGAGAGTTCAAAGCCCCTCTCCACACTGACACACTTTCTCCAACAAAGCCACACCCACTCCAATAAAACCACACCTCCTAATAGTGCCACTCCCTTTGGAGGGCATTTTCTTTCAAACCTCCACAGTGATCAATGCATTTTTCTTATAATGTTGATAAAAATATTATCCTACTCAGGCAAGAAAAAAACATTCCCATTAATATCTAGCTCTTTTCAAATATCAGTATTACTTTTAAAATGTGGTTTATAAAGTTGCTTTACCATTTCTTTATATTTTCAACACACCAAAGTAGATCAAATGTATACTAAATATGGAGTTCAATATAGGGTTTTTGTTTGTTTTATTAGTCACATAAACCACTTCATAGAATAGGGTACTAGTATAAATGAAGAAAATTATTTTGAACTGAAATTAGGGTCTTTGCTATACAGAATTTTATAAAATTTTATTTGCCAGTGGTTACATTTATTAACTGAACAATGGAGATTTAAAATGAATAAGTTGTATTATTTGTAGATAATCTTGGGCTGAAAGCCATGCTAAGATAAATTAGCTATAAAGGATGCTGAACACTTCAGTATGAGCTGTCACACTGGCTGAGAAAATTCAATGAGCAGGTTCCTTAATGCTTCTGGACCTTGGTTGTTTTCTTCTCTGGAAAATGGGAGTAGTATAGTAGAGTTCCACAGAAAGCCCCTGAAGATATTAGCTGAAGGGACACTAGCATGTGGCTCTGGCAGGCCTTACCCCTTCTCCCCCATTCCCTCTGCCTTGGAAAAAAAAAAAAAAAAAAAAAACCTTTAGATTACATTCCTACAGCTAGCCAGCAAGGCCTATTTCCTTATTTGGCAGCTCCTGAGGCTGACTACCAAAGTCCAGCAGTCAGAAACCCCTTTTGACTCACCTAACATGCCCAATTAAAATTAAGCACAGGGTTTCCTCTTTTACCTTTATAAACTGCCTTTTGCTATGTTTCAAGTCTGTCTCCTCTCTATCCAGAGGCAGTTCTTTGTACCTCCACGACAAATATCCCTGCCCTCTTCCCCTGTCCCTCATTCTCTATCTCTGTTAGCACGGCATCCTGGCCCATCCTCACATGGACCTCTTCTTCTCCTCTTAAAAATTACACCTGCAAGGTCATTTCTGTTGTTTTCTGCCTGAGCCAGGAAGCAGCCACTTTAACTTTTTGCCCTGATTAATAAAGGATCTCTCTGTGAAAAAAAGATGTGGTTTGTACCTAACCTGGGGTCTGGGAGGAGCCCCCACTGTCCCGGGGTCTCCTTCCTTGGTCACCGTTGAAACTTATTCCTCACCCCTTTGTGTGCTCTGGCACTCTAAGGCATGCAGCATTTCCCTCATGTCTTTTTCTCAGGTCTTTTGGCAACGCTTCATGTTTTCCATTTGCCCATATTCAATTTACCTATTCTGAATTTCAACTCTCACCATCTTCAGTGGCCTTGTCTTGGTGAAGCTGACATCCACAACACGCCATTTTATGGTGAATGAACTAAGGATGCATGGAGTACCAGTCTCTCAGATATTTTGTTTGCATTCTAACAGGGTTTAAAAGGTTTGCTACAAACTGTGAAAATGGTATTAATTTTAATTTTCTCAACTGGCTAGGGAGGAAGATTTTGGCAGGGAGATAAGAGAGGGGAGCCAAAATCATGCCTACATGTAAGGCAGAGTTTGGGGAGAGCAGGGCTTTCTGAACATCCCTGATACTGTGGCTGCTTCAGCAGAAAGCCTGTTTCTCAGATTCCAGTTCTGCTCATCAGAGGCACTTTTATGGATAATATGCATGCCTTAGCCTCTTTCACATCCAGCACATGTGAACAATGCTCTTGTTGACATCCTCAACTAAGCTTTCTACAGACTCCACACAGAGGACTGTGTCCCAGTGTCTAATGGTCTACTTACAGTAAGAGCATAATGGCATCTCCTCCTGTGTCGATAAACATGGGCATCCACTGACAGGCATGCTTTCCATTGCCAGGGACAAGGGCTTCCCTGTATCCCTGTGTGATGAGCTCTTTCCATGAGAACCAATCCAATGGTGGCACTCACATCCGTAGGCCCTGGCGCCTACCTACAGCTGTACTTACTGAAGTGAGACTGTAATTTGCTACAGCATGCCAGAGTATTAATAGACAATTATTTATTGCAAATCTGAACCATTTATACTGTTTACTGGCTGACACAATGTAAAATTTTGATCCAAATGTTAATGTGTCCATGACATTGCATAATTCTGTTCCATGCATGGTTTTTCTCTTCTAAATGAATCGAATTTGCAGTACAAGGAAATGGCATTTTTAATGGATGAATGATTTACAGCCTCAAACTTAGAAGGTTATTATTTATGTAACTAGGGGAGAATTGACTAATTGCAATAACACAGCAAATTAGACAAATTTAAGATTGTATTGGGAACAAATTCATGGGGAGAAAATGGAAATAACTCACAAAGTTCTTAAATGGTAATTGAATAAATCTCACTTTAGCTTTCCAGGACACTTGTATGGAGAGAGAGATCTGGTACCTTTGAGGCCAAACTGACTTATAAATATTCAATTGAATAGAACGTAGATAAAATTACTTCTTCATAAAGAACCCTATGTGTGGGATGCAACACTTCCAAATCGCCTACACAAATATTTTCAACAATTAGGTGAAAACAAAAAAACTTTATATCTAGGTGATATGCAGAAAAAAGGGTTTTTGTTTTTGTTTTTTAGCATATTTTACCTTCTATTTGTTGAGCATGCAACAATAATGCCAAAGAAGAATGATTTTATAATAGAATTCCTCAAGATTTTTCAAAATAAAAATGTGCATCAGCAAAAATAATATCTTTCTTTTCCTGAGGTGTTCCTCTTAGGTTGTTTATATCGATTCCTGTTATTCTGTTACCTCTACCCACAGAGAGATTGTTAAGATAAAAGGTGCCTCAACACAGCTCTAATTAAATCTCTGAGAGCTAGACTGTGATGTCGAAACACAAGGACATTCAATGTGAAGATTCCTTCAGCATTGTAGTCCATGGGGATCTCATAAATTAATGATGAGGAAAAGACTGATTTGGAGGGGTACTCTAAGAAAAACAAAATATTTGTGTGTCCTTCCAAATGAAATAAAAGCGGTCTTCTCTTACACAGATGGCCATTCCTCCCTCTCACTGGAGCCAATGATTGTTTCCTGGGTTTTCTTTCCTGCTCTGGGCATTGGTAGTATCCCCTTCCAACCTGCTTGCTACAATTTGGCTAATCCTTTCTTAATATGTAGCTTATTTTGCTTCTTTCTGTTTCAACCCCTGACCCCAATGAACAGAATAAACAGTAGTCTGTCTGAACTCCACTGCCCTGCCTCAACATCTTTCTTGTTGGTCCCTCTTCCCCAATCTCCTTCTTCTCAAGCGGTTGACTCACTCTACAAGGGAGCAATAAACTCCCTCGATTTGTAATCCCAGAGTCTCCAGTGTTAAAATCTCTGTACATTTCTACTTCCTCTCTCCTGTGATGCTCTCTCCACTCTGATTAGCTTTTATGATGCTTCAGGAAAGAGTTCAGATGGCATATACCCTGGGAGGCCTCTGCAGAGCCTATGGACCAGTTGACTGCTACTCTCTGAGAGCTACCTAGATTTCCAAAGTTCACTGCACAGCTGTGCCCAGCTGAAGCTCCTGGAAGGCACAACTGCCTTTTGACTAGACATGGTCATATTAAATACAGGAGGAAAGAATAAAATGTCTCCTGATTACCTGCTTTGTCCAGGAATTGAACATAGCCCTTTGAATAATTTAAAAAGATACTTTGTAGGTTATCCCTTCTCTCACATAGACTAGCTTATAATTAAATATAATAAAGCTCCAAGAAATAACAAAGCAGCATATGATAAGGGTCACAAGAAAGATAATTCAATACTGAGCTTGAAAATATTTGGGATTCATGACTTTAAGACCATCATTTACTCACTTTGAAATAAAAATAGAATTGGAATCAAGTCTTCATTCAATTACTTACTAACCACATGATTTCGGATAATTGACTTGACCTAAGCCTAAATTTTACTAATTTTTAAAATGAAGACAATAATGCTTACCTTAAAGGATGCTAGGATGGATCAGTAAGACCATACAAAAAGAGCTGAGTGCTTAAGGAAGGCAGCAGGTATGCTGAGTATATTATTTCAAGGTACAGCACATTTGCTTCATCATACCAACCCACTGTAGTGCAGGCTTAATTTCTCAGTGTCCTATATCTCAATAACTGAAAAACATCTTCGACAAAGAGTGCTTCTCTGTCTTATTAAACCTTCAGAGATCTGAGGATTAAACCAAAGTTGACTCTATGAAGCAGTTGAAACTTCTGTTGAGTTTGAGTTGAACAAGTCTGATTTTCTTTTGAGCAAGCATCCATTGAGTTCTTGCATAGACTCTCTTGCAGCATTCATTTTTTATTCCATAGACCTCCATCAAAGCAGAAAATCATCCGGATAAATGGGAAGCAAGCACCAGCAAAAGCAGGTAATGATGAAACAATCAGTTGAAATGGAAGCCAACTGATATTTTATATTTTTGGTTGTGAGCCTAGCCTTTAATGGCTGAGCCATCTCTCCAGTCCCCAACTGATATTTTAAAGGTAGGGCTCATGTTGGATCATAGGGTCAGCTCTTTTTCTCTGACTTATTCGATATGTGAAGCCAAGACTAATGTGTACTGTCTATACTGGGCCAGGGTTTATATGACAGTCAAGAATCTGGGCTGAAAAATCATAAAAGACTCATTCAACTGTGTAATTTTATACAAATTACTGAATCTTTTACAATTCCTGATTTTTTGACCATTTTACATGGATTATAAAACGCATCTTGGAAATTTGCTTTGCAGGTCAATTGCCATTTTGAAATAATCCTTAACACAGAACTCAAGTATAGAACTTTTTTGTGTGCATCATTCTGCAGATAACTCACCAAATCTGTGGCTTTTAACAGTACATTAAATTAAGACTGCCTGTTAGGGAAAGGTTTTATATTATTTATTCTTAGCTGGGTCCCCACTACATACTCACTGGACAATGCAATGGGACAAATGCAAATGATACATTCAAGAAACAGATCAGCAAGCCTCTGAGGCCTGAGTCATTCACACAGAAGGTCTGGATGTCTTCTGATATAGTTGCTCTCGTTGCTAGAGACAGAGTTCATAAAGAGCATTAACAACAGCAACTGAAAGAAATACTTGCAGACTTTGACAGACAAAGCCTGGAATAGTACTTGGCTTGGTCTTTGGAGAAAAGCCTCTGATTCTCTCTTAAGCTCTTGTTTCTAAAGTACAAGCACAAACATACACTGATGAGGCTGGAGGACTGGGGAGTGGTTTGCAGCACTCATGCCTGTTGGCCCATGGCAACCTCAACTCCAACTCCAGGAGGTCCAGCTTTGTGAGGTATTTTTTCCTCCATCGGCAGCCCTCTTACCCCTCATAAGTAAAAAATAAGTCTCATTTTTAAAAAGACTATTTATGCATCTTTTAAGTACCTAGAATAACATGATCATCTTGCATTGACTCTTGTGTTAAAGGAATCAAATGTGTTGATTTCGTTAATGGGACAATGCTGTTGATTTCTGCAGCCTTCTTTAGAAGTTTTTCTGTTTTCTAATAGTTCCTAAGAGCCTCTAAAATAAGGAGATTCTGGGACACCCTCTCTTGACTCCCAAGCATTATGACTTTCAACTCAGCCACTTATCTGGTTGAAGCCCAACTTTGAACACAGGGAAACTGTTCCCTTTCAATACTAAGAGCATTTCTTTTACTTCTGCATTTCATTTAAGAAGGAAACTATAAAGAGATATATTGGTCAAGAGCTAGTTTTTAATTATGTCCGATGGAAGGATTCTATGGGAATTGCATAGAGTTGTATCATTGATGAACATCAAGAGGAATTCAGATTTTATATTATTTGTTCTAAACCAGAACATTTTACTTATTATTCATAATACGTGTTGAAAGCAGACACCAAAATGGCTCATTTGGAGCCTTTTTGTGCTTGCCCGCTAATGCACATTAACGCCAGTACACATTCAGTATTACAGATCCATAAAATGCATTTGCATAATATTGAAATTATAATCCCAAATGTGTACTAAAAACCTTTATGAAAAATTGTTACTGCTCAGCTACTATACAGTGGCTAATTTTTAATCTTCAGCTTCTCAGCTGCTAGTAAAGATGGGGTATTCTTTAAATAAAAATCTCACAAGTGAGAGCCTGCCTCTGCTTCCCTCTTTGAAGGGGGCTATTGTTAGTGAGGAATCTACTACCCAAAGTGTCAAACGGTTGGTTTCATAACAATCTTGGATTTTTTATAGATGGATGGCCTGATCTTTAGACTAGTTAAAAGTTCAGCTTGTCCGCCTTCTTCTGTAGGATAAAGGTTTCATGTGCATAGACATGCCTCTTTCCAGTCCCCAAAGAAGCTGAGGCAATGGTAAGTATTCTGTAAAGAATTCCACTGTCCATGTATAATCTTGGCATAGTGCTGAACTCGAGAAAATTATAAAAATGAAGTCTCACAGTAATTCAAGTAAATAATCCCCCATCCCATCTCATAGAGCCCTGGCGCCTGCCGACTCACGTCCCTCTGACATTAGCCTTTATCATTTGGCTCCCAGACTCTAACAACAAACATTGTTGTGAATACTCATGCTGGAGTCTTCTAAGGATTCCATAACTGTACTTCCAGATAGTTCTTTGACTGTTCCAAGTGAGACTTTGGAGAACCAGCATCACTAAACTGTATTTCCATCAGGCCCATTTGAATAGACATTAATATAAGGAATCTGACAGGTGATTCATAGGGCTCCATGAGAAAGTGAGCCATCATTTCTTCTATCACTCTATGAAGTTCATCCCTTGTTCTTAGCCCCTCTTCCTTCCCCAGAGTCATGGGCAGGAGATATACTCTGCTTAACCTCAGGTAGTTTTGTCTAGTTTACCCAACTGTAAAGAAAGAAAATATTCTGTGGTGATCTCCTGCCAAATACTTCCATTCTCCACTCTACCCTAAAATATCCATCTGCAAGAAGAGAATAAGAAAAATCCAAATTAAAAAGGCCTATTGCCTCCACCGAGATCACGTATACTAGAGGCTCTCAGGAAACGATCAAGAGGAAATCAGGAACACAACAAATCCCCGACTTAGAGTTCTTGGTCTACAAAAGGATTTTCTCATTTCCAGTTGTCATTTTTTAAAATATATTTGATTAAAATGAATGGTGTATAAGGCAGAGTACAAATTCAGAAGGTGTAGTAGTTCAAAGTTATTTCTTATTCTTTGCAAAGTATGCCTGTCTTCAATTTGTTCCAAAAATGTAAACAATCATGCATTATGCATGGAAATCTGTACATAGTTCCTCCTTCATATCTTAGAAATCTTTTTATAAGGATGTGTAAAACTGTCTCTTCTAGCAGGGATATGCCATATCTTATTTAATCACCCTTCTCCTGACATAGGTTGTTTCTATTTTATTTGTTGTTTAAGATATGACAATCCATGATCATTATTTCATGAATTTTTCTTGAAATGTGTGGATAAATTCATAAGATAAAATGTTGAGAACATAAATTTAAGATCACAGAATAGGTACACCTTTCATTTTTGGTAGAACTTGAGAAATTGTGTGCCACAAAAACAAGACCAATTTTATTTCTCCCAGCATAGCAGCGATGGTATGCAGGAGTGCCTTTTAGATGTAGAAGTTTAGGAAAAGATTTTTTTAGTCAGCTAGGCAAATAGGTGCCTGCTAAGGAGCTAGCCTGTTCCTAGGCAAGTGACAGGAAAAAACTATAAATTTCTTGACAAGCCCAGTCAACAAGTTTCCAAAGCTCTACAATAAACCCAAACATATTGGTCTCTCATCTGCTACTAAAAGTCTCCAGGAGGTAAATTCCACAGCCTTCTTGGGTAACCTATGTGGGTTCCTCATGACTCTTCTTCTGTCTAATATAAATCTTCTCTGCATATATTTACTTGTAAAAAGAAATTCATGTAACATTTTCCCAGAGCAATACAAGTTCAGCTAACTACAGTGAGGTACTGTAATTTCACAGCCCAAGTATTCATTCTCTTTTTTTTTTTTTAAATCAGGTATCTCATAATTCTTTTAGAAACCTTTAGTATGTAGACAAGAGATAAGCATGTACTTTTTTATTTTGTCCTGCATTTAATTTTAGCAATGAAATTTGTACTGTGTAGGAGTGTGTGTGTGTGTGTGTGTGTGTGTGTGTGTGTGTGTATAAAATTTGTACTTCTCTCTCTCCTTCTCAAGTATTGTAATTATAGAATCATGGTATTTTTCTTGTTGGTTGAGAGGAATATAGTTTCCTGAGCAGCATATCTAATATTGGTTTTTGCCGACAGAGACCATGTCTGGCATGTATAAGATGACTACAGGTCATTTCTGAGTGTATCTTTCTTCTGCTGTCAAGATACAATAACTATTTTAGGAACATTTGGCATCCAAAAAATCCCTGCACTGTGCAAATTAAAACATCTGCTTATACTTTGACACCCTCATTCTTCAGAGGTTAGTTGGATTTGTGGTTGCTTTGTTCAACAAGACTGCTCTTAGAGCCCAAGGATACACATTTAATTATTGGGAAGATATGTTTGACAGAGCTGTGGAAGAAAAAAATTACCCTTCATATTCAGACCAGCATTAACATTTTTATAGGACAAGATTGCCTCAGAGTCAAAGAAGGGGGGCAAACTTCAGGAAAATAAATATGAATCTATTTGGTCACCGGTCTCCTGCTGATTTACAAGACGCCAAACCAGTGACTCCTTGCTCTGTTCCCTAGAACTCATCAGCTCGCTGTTAAACGGCTGATCCTGATTTCTGCTGAGGTTAAAGACAGCAAAGTAAACTCTGCTTCCAACAATAAATAACAGAGGAAGTTATTCCTTCCGTCCAAACAGGCTTTAGATCATAGAAGACAGTTAGAACCAGGTGCATTTAGCTACGTTTGTCATTGCCATGAATGCAAAACATCTAAAGAATCTTCTGTGAATGGGTTCCTCTTTTGACTTTTTGTGCCTTAAATATTTTTTCCATCCTCAACTGTAACTGAGCCATTGCCACCCATCCCCATTGCCATAATGAAGAGCCAAGATGCCTGCCGCAATGCCAACATGTCCTGATTGGTTTGTTTATTTACGCCGGCCATCAGTGCCAGGGAGCAGATTGCACACTGGAAGGTTTTCTGTAGCTCCAGCCAATGCCTGGTAATCTTCTCCCTGGGCAATGCTGAGATAACACATGTTAAGAGGCAGCAGTGGCTAGCGGGCCAACTCATCACTCACTAAATGCCACTACCCTGCTTGGCGCCCTCTCCTTGTGGTCTTTTCATCACTGTAGCAGGGAGTGGTACAACCCTTAGCTATTGTTGACCAGGGAGGAAGGAAAGAACAAGGAACGACAGGGATTTGGTGAGACAGGAGCTATCGGGTGAATAGTGGCTCATTTTCAAGGCTGCAGTGGGGCGTGTGGTATCTGCACACCAGGGACCCTGATGTTTGTTAAAGTGCCACGGCCAGCTGCGTGGGCACACTGGTGGAAGCCGCTCTGAAGTGGGAGATGTATTCTCAGTGTTACTTCCCATCGAAACTGAGCCCAAGTTTTAGGCAGGCATTCTCATGAGGGACCCGCTTCAGAAAAGGCTGCATGGTTCTGATATTTATTTGTCTTTGCCAAGAATATTATATCCAAACTTTCCTTCTCAGGATCTTACAAATTCCCTCGAAAGATGATTTAACAATTTAAGAAAAACAGCAGCAAAATCAAAGCGGTGTAGCAGAGGGACAGACGTAAGGTTGAGATTGGAATGAGTGACGAACCTCGTAATGAGGTGTGCATCTTCGGATATTAAGCGATTTCTCTGTGGTACTTTTCCAGATGTGATGGAATACATTTATTTTTGTGCTCATCTGAACTGAAATAATACAAATGAGATACTAAAAAGATATCATTATGTGCAGAAGTAGGCGAAGAATTTAGAATCCCAATTCTATAAGTTAACAGCTGTGCGAGAAGCAATTTGAAGCTGCTTCGTGCCTGCAGGTTGCTTAGGAACCTGTCTAGTGAGTATGGACTGGCTGTGATCTATGTGTGAATCTTGCATGTTGATAGTTCAAGGCTACTTTATTTCAGGCAAAAATAAATAGCTAGTAGTAAGAAGTCTGTCTCCACCAAAAGCTGCAGTACGGCTGAATACATCCTCTGCTGTAGTGCAATAAAATGGGATGAGTTTAAAACTACCAGATGGTACCCTGTACAGTGCCTGAAATAAAATATAGAATTAGGGTACCCCAAGGTGTGTGCAGGAAAGGCAATTACATGAAATAAATGGGCCTCGGGCCTACAGAATGCTCAAGTATGCTACACAGGAGACATACAGTACATCTGGTGAACAGATTTTATCACACACTGGAAAGCCATAAAGAATGCTGTTGACTATCAGATCCCCATCTCACAATGACATTTTACCTGTGTTGGTATTCAGTGCTGTTTATTTTAAAAGGTGCCGTATTCTCAATGATGTGTTTAAAAGCCTCCTTAACATTGTTTGCTACTCTGCTCCATTTTGGGGAGCAAACATTGTTTGCTACTCTGCTCCATTTTGGGGGACACAGACTGATAGAATCCCAAGGAGAATCTCTGGACAGATAGCCACCATGGTCTCTGGAGATCATGTCTTGATTTCATTGATCTCATTGCTGATGTGAGTTGAACAATAGGCTGGGATTTGTGAACTCCCCCTATTTGAGGAATGCTAATGTATGTTTAATGCTCCTTCCCACATTTCTGGCTCTCGGTTTTCCTTCACCATCTGACCCACCCTTTTTCTAAACACTCTCAGAAAGGTATTATTTTATTTCCCTGATGGTGGTTGTTTTTGAGGAGCACTTGGGAATACCCAGCCCCTTTCTTGTCTCTTCCTCAGAAAAAGCAAACCTGTACGGTTTGAAAAAAACCTTCGTTTCTATTGTGAAAAAGTCCAGGGAACGCAACATTCATTACCGTTTTAAAAGTTGCTGTAATAAAATCCTCTCAGTACTTAAAGATAGCTTTAGTTCCCCTTCCAGGATTCATCCTTGCTTTGATAACTGGGTAATTGCGTCCCCTCCCCCTCCAATAAATACTTTCACCCAATTAAGTTTAAAACTATAATAAATTTTAAAGAATTATGGTCTAAAAATTCATACCCTAGAACCAGCATTAAGTATGAATATTTATCTTAAGCCATGGAGCAGTGCAGCCTGCTTATAGGCTCACATACCTTCACTCAGCAGCCTCCCTCTGGGGCTGCTACCCTGTAGCATCATGGTTTTCCTGAACCCAGCAGATTCCAGGCAAGACTAGTGAACTCCTTCACTGCCAATACGCTTTTCAATAGATGATCTTCCACTCTCCTGTCCTTGCCTTTCCTTGCTTCTAGACAGTATTCACTTTCCCTCTTGTTTTCTCTCATCCGTCCATCTGTCCATCTGCCCATTAATCTCTAACAAGTACCCATGACTGCACTTGAGAATATTTACAGATGCTCAAAGTGAAGAAGGCAGATGCATGAACTCAGCTTACCTTCCACTCCTTCTCGTTTGGTTAAGGTGAGCTGAGCTGGCCTGTGCTACACAATCATAACAGTAACAGAGGGCAGATGTGGAACTGGCCATAGGGACCTTTGCAGTTCAAAAAAAGAAGTCAATGCTGTCAGGGGAGATGAATAGGACTAACTATGGGACAGTACAGACGCCCCCCCAACTGCTCTCCTCTCCAGCAGGGCTGCCTGCCACCTGTCACCTCTTTTTAGCTAGTCTGTCCCCTTTTCCCACACCACCCCATTGAATCATGCTGCCCATGAAGTCTCAAGTGTGTGTTTCCCTGGGTATCCCCTCTTCCTCACCTGATTTTCCCTCTCTGCACACCCCCACAGATGCCTATGCAGAAAAGGCACATGGTAGCTTGGATGTCTAGGTAGTGGTATTTCAAATGACATGTGATGGGCAAGCAAAGATGTGACACAAAAGCAGTGACAGAATCTCCTAACAATGGCCTGGGGACTGAGCGCTGTGGATGCAGAGTTGCCAATGTTAGTATCGACATGTGAAAACTTGAGCACCATGGGCTCTTTATAATTATGATGAATTCCTGCCTGAGAAGATCAACAGAATAGTTGATGTACACATTTAGGATCATAATAACCTGAAAAAAAAATCAGACCCTCGGACTTTTGAAAAACCTGGTATGTGGAGACACTTTTGGTAACAACCTGGAATTTCCTAAGGACAAACATCCTAAATTTTGAAGCTTAGCAGCTAAGGTGGGGCTACACCAATCCAGCATCTGCCTTCTGATCTCATCCGGAAGCTATGCCATGGCTTATTCAGCCAAAAAATGGCTATGTTGATTTGTTTCAAAGATTTCATTTAAGTAAACAAAATACTACATTCTGGATGATCCTTTCATCAGGTCTAGTGAACCTGCAATCCCAACAACTCACGAGGGAAAAGAATTGTAAATTCAAGGTTAGCCTAGGCAACTTAGTAAGCTTCTGCCTCAAAATAAAAACATAGAAAGGGCCGGGGTTACAATTCTGTGTACAAAGTGTGGAATATTTTGCAAGGCTCTGGGTTCAACAGCAAAACCAAAGGCCTAGGAAATTGAGAAGAAGAGTCAGTAGAAAAGCAGTACCCTCTTTGGGATCTAGATGCAATTTTTATCATCTTTGAAATTTTTCAGGAGTTCCGGTAAATAAAGTAAGGAGTTTCTGGCAAAGCAGAGGAATGACATGAGGTCTCTGCCCAGGACTGTCTTCTGAAATGTGCAAGGTTCATCCTCCCACCAAGGACAGGTTAGGCCACAGGTGGTTGCTCACTGGTCTACCTCAGTTTGTTGGTTGACTGCCCTAAGGGTGGAATTTTCTGGAAAGAACTATAATACCAGAATTAGCCAAGGTTCCAGTATGTCTCTCTTTACAGGGAAGTAGCCTAAGCAGGTGTGGAGAAAGGTCGTTTCCATGGCAGCCGTCACTAGGCACTCTGCCAGAGAAGCTGTCTGGCACTTAATTGGGCTGGATACAAGATGTCAGCATCTCTGCACGGCCCTGCTGTAATGGAGATGATCTGTGAGCAGCCTCCCAGCACCCGCTCACACTGAGCAAACATGGGAGCATGATGAGCAGATTGAAGGTGAATGGGTCTAACCCCCACTATCACACTGCTGTGTAACTGGGGAAGTCACGCCATCTTCCAACTCTTTGAATCTCACATCTCTGTCCTGAAAACATGACTATTTTCCTCATGTAGCCAGAGTGAGGAGTAAATGAGATAAGCCACATAAAAATACACTGCCAGGATCACAGTTAAAACCCAAGGATATTTAACTACTGCTAAAACTAATAACCTTCTAGACAAGGGTGAATAAAATACAAGTATGCAAGGAATTGGAGGGGAATCCAGCCTTTCTGGGGCATTGTAGAAAACCATGAAAAGACATGTAGGAGCAGAAAGACTCCTGGGAAGGCATCATGGCAGTGGAGGGCTTACAGGTTGAGAAACTGCAATTAGATTGAATTTATTCTCCACTCAATGCCCCTTGGTTGTGCTGGTAATGCTAAAGGGCAATACCCGTAAAGTAAAAAGTCTGAGGTAAACACAAACAAGTGATGGGTGTGAGGAAAGGAAGAGGTAAGAAGCCTTGCTAGAAGCTGCTTCGGTGATGAGACCTGAGGGCAACTCACCAGGTTGTGGTTGGGTGTGTTGAGTGGGCGGCTATCAACACGTAGTCAACACTAAAGATGCTGTAAGGGAGGAAATGGGCTTTGCAGGAAAGTGCAATGGACTAGGAAGGAACTGAGGTCAAGACATCCCCAAGCTGTGATCACAGGGCTGTTGAAAAATCATCAGAACCTTCAAAGGTCCTTAGAGACCAGAGGATAAGTCAACGTGTGGATGAGTGCTGGCGCAACTGCAGCAGTTTTGTTCTCAGAGGAAACTGTTGGTATCAAAGGACAGAGGGAGCCTCCATAGAAAGGCTGAGATGGAAATATGTGGTGTAGAATGTTGGCTTTCTTGAGGCAGAAGAGTAAATACATCTTCATTTTCAGGGAAATATGAATTTCAGTAAAATTGGAGCCATCCATTAATTGACCTGGATGGAAATAATTCCAAATTGTTCTAAAGAGAAAACAAATTGAAAAGATACTCTACATGTCAAAACCTACCAGCAGCCATATAGTATAAAACAGAAACAAAGCTAAAGTGTAGACATATTTCCATGCCATGTAGGCATACATGCAGGCAAAACATTGCATACACAATCAATAAATAAATCTAAAAAAAAATGAGGTTAAGAAAAAAGAAATGTTTCCATGCCAATCCCACTAACTCAACAAATCTGAGATTTGAAAGGCAGAGAGATCAGGAAAGATCTAGCTGTAGCTAACCTCTCAGGATAAGAGAATGATTTTTTTTTAAGTATGCCAAGCTAAAGGTAAAAAGAAAAATGGAAATAAAGAAGTTAATCTAAGTTAATAAAGAACAGCCCCCCGTTAAAGGAAAATTTCATGGGTGCATAATATCACTTTGTGAAACACTTGCATTTTTTCATCACTTTCTCACCCCACCATACTGCCTACTAACACTTTGCATTCATCATTTTTTTTAAAAAAAATGTTAGTGGTAAGTCCTCTTTCCTGTGTACATATTTATTCATTCAATGTGCACTCAAAGAGCCTCAGCAACAGAGAGAGCTAAATGTTGGTCACAGCCAATGTGATTCTTGCTCTCAGTGTTTACAGTCTGAGAGAAAGGCATTTGTGCACAGATAAATAAATGTAACCCAAGGCAGAGGGTCAATATTATAGTCCTATAAAGGCAGAGTGTTGAGATATGACGTGTGAGGCAGGAACTGTGGATTCTAACCTGGTGGACTAAGGGGGCTTTAGGATTCCAACAACAAGGGCAGGGATCTGGGGAGATGCTCTCAGCACTAAGGAACAGTAACGAGAGCTGGCCCATGTTTAGTGAGCATCAGACAGCCTGGCAGCAAGCACAGAGTGGCAGAAGAAATTCATGCCAGGGTGAAATTCTACACAATGAAGACATTGTTCTCAGAAGTGTGGCGCAGAGAGACAACACTTTTGAGGCAAGATAGCCATGGCCATGGCTAGACCTCTTTATTGAGACTATATCAAAATGAATGAAGAGAGAGCAATTAGCTTTGATACTGAGGAAGGGAAGCCACAAAGAGACGAGAACCAAAGTTTCTTTCCAGGGCCTCCATTTCTTTGATCTTTCTCTCTGAGATGACAGCGCTCAGCGCTGCTGGTTTCTGAAACTGACTTCTGTTTTGTTTTAATGAGGATGAACTCTCCTGTTTCTCCTTCCGGTTATGAGTAGAAAACTTAATCCTTGACCTTTGCTAAGAAATTTGGCTCTCACTCCTGACACCCATCTCTCCGAAGGATTGCGTGATTTATGTGACTTGGGTCAAGTCTGAGTTTAAGTGGTAGTTTAGAGACAATGAAGGACTTACCTGCCTAGCTGAGTTCCTTTCCCCCGGGTGAAGGAAAAGGAAAGAGATTTCGCTGCAGGTGTGTACAGATGGAAGCTTAGGGAACTGAAGCGTTCCTAAGACTTTCTTGGCAGGGGAAGTTAATGCTTCATACCATCAGGCAAAAATAGTTTGAAGTTCATTCCCAAGATAGTGAGTTTTAAATAGAGATTTGACATGGAGTGGTTGACATATAAATCTTCCCAGTTTCCTCATGAAGTCTGCATTTGATCCAAAAGACAGAAATGAGTCTTTAAGCGCCATAATGGGCCTTCATGTCAAAGGGTATTTATGGATTTACAGAATCTTTAGATATGTGAATCTTGTGAGAGCATGATAGAAAAACTGAAATTTTTGCTCAAATAGATGAGAGCTTAGTGAGATATGTCCTTAAATTAAATGACTCAGCCACTGTTCGCTTGTAAAATACCCAAGGGACCTGGTTCACATTTGGGAGAAATGTATTGCAACATTTCTGTTGGACAACGAAGTAGTTTGGGGGCTGTAGGAAATCACTAACTTCTATTTTTGTTTTTCACACTGAAAACTTAATAAGAAATATGCTGCTGAGTATAAGGTTTTTGGGCAGCCATTGCTCAGGTCACATCTCTAGTGACAAATAAGGGTGATGGAAGCAAAATAGTTTTAGATTTGAAAAATTCATTTGGGACACAGGTCAGTAATGTTAGAAGCCAAATATTTGGTCAGACTCATAACTAGGAATCAAAGCTAATTTCTCCAGAACTAAAAGTCTTTTGAAGTTCTCATTCCCAGCAAGTACTGGAAGATCTTGTTATCTCATGAGGTCTCTTCTACAATAAAGAGAAAGATGAATAGTTGTTCTTTGTGTTTTCATGAAATGCTCCTCATGATATGGGATTCAAGTTCTCTTTTGCACTCAACACAGAAATAAAGTCTGTTATAAGTAAGTTGTGGTAAATAAATGTGTATGTGTTCATGTGCATGTATGTGCTTGTGCCTCTGTGTGTGTATTTGTGTGTGTGTGTGGTGTGTGTGTATGTGTGTGTATGTGGTGTGTGGGTGTGATTTGTGTGTATGGTGTGAGTGTGTGTGTGGGTGTGGTGTGTAGGTGTGTGGTCTGTGTGTATGGTGTGTGTATATATGATGTGTGGTGTGTGTGTGTGATGTGAGTGTGGGTGTATGTGGTGTGTGTGTATGTATGTGTGGTGTGTATGTGTGTGTGTGGTGTGAGTATAGTGTGTGTATGGTGTGTACTGTGTGTGTAGTTTATGTGTGTGGTGTGTGTGTAGTTTATTTGTGCGTGGTATGTGTGTAGTTTATGTGTGTGTGGTGTGTATGTAGTTTATGTGTATGTGGTGTGTGTGTAGTTTATGTGTGTGTGGTGTGTGTGTAGTGTGTGTGGTGTATGTGTAGTGTGTGTGGTGTGTGTGTAGTGTGTGTGGTGTGTGTGTAGTGTGTGTGTAGTGTGTGTGGTGTGTGTGTAGTTTGTGTGGTGTGTGTGGTGTGTGTAGTGTATGTGGTGTGTATGTAGTGTGTGTGATGTGTGTGGTGTGTGTGCGTGGTGTGTGTGGTGTGTATGTAGTGTGTATAGTGTGTGTGGTGTGTGTGCAGTGTGTGTGGTGACTGTGTAGTATGTGTAGTGTGTGTGTAGTGTATGTAGTGTGTATGGTGTGTGTGGTGTGTGTGGTGTGTGTGTAGTGTGTATGGTGTATGTGTGGTATGTGTAGTGTGTGTGGTGTGTGTGTAGTGTGTGTAGTGTGTATGGTGTGTGTGGTGTGTGTGTAGTGTGTGTGGTAAGTGTGTAGTGTGTGTGTGTGTAGTATGTGTAGTGTGTGTGGTGTGTGTAGTGTGTGTGATGTATGTGTGGTGTCTGTGTAGTGTGTGTAGTGTGTGTAGTGTGTATGGTGTGTGTAGTATGTGTGCAGTGTGTGTAGTGTGTGTGGTGTGTGTGGTGAGTGTGGGTGTAAGTGTGACGGTGTATGTGCTCATGGGGGTGGGCAATAGTGAAGGTGACAGCAAGTGTAGCTTGAACTCAGCTGAGGCATGGCAGGCAGACATTCCATCTCTGAGCTATCCTCTGCCAAGGTAGAGAGCACTGAGCACTCCACTGTCATCAAACGCAGAATCTCCCTAATGGGTCCCTTCAGCTAAGACTGTCTCAACTCCAGGCCAGTGATTAAAGCTTTTCTGATTGTATTTTTAAGCTAGCCCAAGGCCACAGAGCTCAGTGTGTTTAGAAGATGGGATTTTCTACTCTACGTTTGTGACATCAGTGCTGGCAAAGGGCCGAGAGCAATGAGTGCTAAGGTAGGAGGAGGAGTATACTAATAGCTGTGTCTAGAGCACAGTTTGCATTAAGGAAAGCCACTGATGCTATCAGCATCACTATGGCCCTCTCTACCTGTCATCTAAGTCCCCAAGAGAGAGGCAGAGTTCTCCAGCTTGCTGATATGAGGTAACAGATTTCAAGACACAGACAAAAGAGAAATTGAATATTTTTTTATCTGCCAAAATAACTTGTCTTGCCTTGAAATCAAATCTCGGGCTGAAGAAAGTTTTCTCTTGAGCTGTCAAAGAAATAACATTCTCTTAAATGGGTCTCTTCAACTTCTCAACCTTGACACACGATTGAAATAATTATTTAGGCAACACACACACACACCACACCACATACACACTGCACACACCTACACGCCACACACACACCACACACACAGACACAGACACACAGACACACACACAATATATATCACCCACATGTACCAGCATTGCCTGAGTATCTCTCAATGTCTGCTTGCCTAGAATTTATTCACCCAGAATGATAAAGCATGTTTATCTCGCTACAGTGCATTACAATCTCTTCAACCTCCCAGCCTCCTGTGGCTGCCCTTTCCTGGCATAGGAGCTTGGACCTCACAGCAAGCAGTCTATTGAAAATGCGGAGACAAAGCCCTCTACTGCACCACTTCGGGGAGACTCCAGCATCCATATCATGGTTTAACTCACTCCTGTTTTTAGAAATAAAACCCACCAAGTTTGCAGTAGGGACCAGAAAGATCACTGAGCAGAAATACTGAGCTGTAGATGATTCTTTAGTTGTGAAGATATTTAATTTTCAAATAAGAAGAGAAAGACATGCGTGTCTTTCATTGATTCTTATTTATCAGATCACTGGAATGGTTAGCAGGAGTGATGAGCCTTCACTGAGGATTCCACTGTTCTTCTCCGACTTACCTCTCCTAACACTGTTCTTCAGAGTAAGGTCACCTTAATCTAGTTCCAGGTCTCTGTGTACAGGTCTAAAGAGTCATCCCTTTAGTTACAGCCACTAACTAGACTTCATCAGGTAAACAATGGACCAGCAAAGTCCACTGAGCAGAGAAGCAACTTGAATAGAATTCTGTTCCAGAAAGAACTCTCTGGAAGTAGTGAGGAGTAAGGGATTGGAGCAAGAAAATAATGAAAGCAGAAAACATAATTACACATTGTCTGACGCTTAAAGCAAGAAATGGTGAAATTTTGAATAATAGTCAGAATGAAATTGGCTGCTCTGAGACTAAAGTTATACAGTTAAGATCAACCCTTGTCCTAACACACCTTCCCATGGTTCCAGACCTTGTTATGCCATCAGGGTGGTCTCAGTATCTATGATTCCTTCACTGTCCCAAGAGATCTTTCATATCTTCCTGAGACTTGTGTTTATATGTCACAGGCATGTAAACAGATTTTAATGTGCAATATTCATCATGAGAGATTCTTAGTACATTGACAGTTTTGGTACATGGATGTTTCCTCATCCTATTCACAAAATAACCCAGAAATACCTCTGTTCTTTCATATTTTGGTTACACACACACACACACAAACACACACACACACACACACAGAGAGAGAGATTGTAGCCACAAAGTGACAGCCCATCAAACATTTTCCCTTTTTTAAGATGAATAAAGTCAAGAGAGGGCTCTGTACAGCTGAGACCAGTGCAGATTCATATAATAACAGTAACAACAAAAATAATGAAATATTAAAGCATTATACTTTATACCAAGACATAGCTTTGTATATGTGTGTGCATAGTTATGTGTGTTTAGTCATTTAAACAACCTTAGTGAACTAGGCTTACAGTATTTCTATTAAACAAAGAGAAAACCAGGGCTCAAGCAGTTTAAGAAAATTTCCTCAAATTTTATAGGTAGTAGGAGGCAGACCAAAAAGTCAAATCCAGATCTGTCTTACTTTAGACCTCCAGCACCATGACCTTTGGTAATGAAGCATGTCAGCATCTCAACATTTCCTGCACAGATGTGCATTTATTTCTGGTCTAATCTCATGATGTAAAGTAGACTAGACCAAACCACAGGCATTCCTCCCAGCCTAATTCCATAGATGAAGATGACCTTATATCTCAAATCATAAAGGATTCTCATAGATTTAATCTGTACTTGATTTCTGAGGATTTAGCCAAGGATTCAGATCAGATGAACTCTCATACCCATTTTAGCATATATCTAATCTAGATCCAGCATAAAAGAAATACTTATGATGTCCTTCTTTCAAGGGTTGATGATTAGACCCTGGGTTCCAGTCATTTATTTATGACATCTGTGAAACAGCAGTCTTTATAGACTTGTGTCAGGTGGTGATTTGTGCTATGCTACCAACAATCTATCAGTACCCAGAGTGTTAGCAGCCATATCAACCAAAGGAAGGACTCTATCAGCCAAGATTCTAAAATCAAACTTATACCTACTACCATAGTAAATTGTCTGCTAAAAAGTCACTTAGACCCAAACGGAGAAGCTACTTCTGATCATCAATTGCTGAATATTACAGAGAACTTCTAAGAAGTCTGATGGCATAGAGAAAATAAACAAAAGATTAATATCCAACATTTATATGCAAGCCATACATCATTAATGATCATTATGGAGGACTTGCTTAGTTCAAATGAGGTTCCAGAAGACTGGAAGCGTTTATTGGAGCACCAGTATTTATAATAGCCACCCTGGGGAACAGCAGGCCCATCAACGTGACATAGCTAATATGCAAAGTAATGGAAATAAGTAGAGGTGAAACAGAGCCACACGGACACTGAATTATCTTGGGAGCCAACTTCCATGCAAATAATTAGAAAGTGCCCTGTTTATTAGCAGAGTGGAGAGGACATTGCCTGAGACATCTTAGGTCACATTTTAACTTCCCATTTAAAACTAGCACAGCATGTGGCTCTGCTTCTTGAAATCACAGCAAGAAACATTCAGTGCAATTGACAGAGGACAAAGAGCTCCTAATGAAATCCAATGAAGATGCTCATCTGCA
Source organism: Sigmodon hispidus (assembly GCA_004025045.1). Taxonomy (NCBI): domain Eukaryota; kingdom Metazoa; phylum Chordata; class Mammalia; order Rodentia; family Cricetidae; genus Sigmodon; species Sigmodon hispidus. The sequence goes on along the minus strand of PVIH01000854.1, from coordinate 248,106 downwards.
GTTGGGAAGCAACATGGTTCCACCAAGAAGAGGTCCAGATTTTGGTCCCTGTTGTTGTGCAACATTTTCCAAACCCCTTAACTTATCCCTTTATAATTTCCTTGACTGTTAAATATGGACTAGAGTGGTCCAAGAGAGTAGAGATTTCATAAAAGTGCCTTGTAAGAAAATAATGTGAGAAGGGAATGCACACTATGGAATGGGCTGAGCATCAGGCATGAAGCATGTTTCCCACCATGAGGATTTCAAACAGGGTAAGGTATGCTTTTGATCAGAACACTTCACCTCTAGCCTACAGCTGCTTTGCAGCACTGTAGAACCAATGTCCCAGGCAGCCATTCCTTTAAAAAAAAAAAAAAAAAAAAGAAGAAATAACCTTTAAAAAACAAAGAGAAGAACCTTCTCAACTTTAAAATGTTGCAGTTAAAGCTACATTTTCTAAAATTGTTCTGTGACCTGCGTCTCCTCTCTAAATTCTCCCTGTGGATATTATGGTAGAAAAGTGTTTGGGAATTTTATTAGCCAATTATTGTATTAGTTACTTTTCTTGATGCTGAGACAAAATATCTGACAAAAGCAATTTGAGAAGGAGGGGGTTGTTTTGGCTCACAGTTTGAAGGTACAGTCCGTTGGTTTGGAGAAGTCATGGGAGCATAAGCAAGAGGCTGCTGAACATTGAGCATCCATGGTTGGGAAGCAGAGAAAGATGAAGGCTCCTGCTGAGTTAGTTACTGTTCTTATTTGTAGGGAGTCTGGGACCCAGCCTGTGACCCTCACTGGATGTGAGTCCTCCCTTGGTTAGCTATTCTAAAAACTCCCTCACAGATATGCCCAGAGGGTTGTGTCCTAAGTGATCTAGATCCTATCAGTTTGGTCATCAATATTAACCATTACAATAATAATTACTACTAACACGTGTATTATTAATAGTTAAGTATGTACTATGTCATGTTGAAATGGAGGGGTTTTATCTTTAGTGATGTATAGTTAACAATTACATACATATATAATACTATATATACACATAGATGTGTGTGTGTGTGTGTGTGAGTGTGTGTGTGTGTGTGAAGCATGATGATTATATTAAGGTTTTGAGAGGGTGTTGTGGGTACGGGGGATAGTGATGAAGCCCAGGACCTGGTGCATTCTTAGTGAGCACTCTACCACTAAAGCTGTACCCCCTAGCCCAGGTAGACATCTTCTAAGCGGTGTAGAAACTAGACCCAGGAAATCTACAGGAAGATAAATTAAGATTTATCTTAATTTTCACACATGTGCAACTAATGAAGATTACCCCTGGCTAAAGTTAGCTGAATTTTATGAAGATTTAATTTTTAAAAACTCATGGAAAGCTCAATGCTTCCAAAAAAATCAGTAGTATAATATAGCAGCCCCTCACCCTCCTACTTAACAAAGGCTCTCATTAGGACCCTTCCAAGGAAGCATCTTTATCCCTCAAAAGTGCAGTTAACTGTGATCTTTCCTGTAAACATTATCATGTTTCCTTTTATACATTTACTTCCTTCATCCCACCCTGACTCAGGGAAGCTGCACAAGTGGTCCAAAGAGTGATGTCTTTCCCCAACTTATACACTAGTGCTACCCCCAAATAAGGAAGGCAATGCCATCCAGGAGCAATCTCAAGGACAAGACAAATGGTCAAACCCTAGTCTGTGTTTTGTGGGTGACATGGAATCTCTGATGTCATTACCATCTTTTTCTTTACATTCTAACCATGATATTTCATCTGTCGGTCTAAATACTCCAGGAGAGCTCTGTCATCCTCAGAATACTATCTAAAAGGCCATCTTCAGACTCCAAGTGACAGAAAGTCTAAAAAGACAGAAAGCAGATGACACATGAGCTGCAGAGACATGGGCCTTTTTCCCTATATGAGTGAAATGAACAACAGAATAACTGTACAGGGACATAAGCATGACTCTACTTTCCCTTTCTAGATCTTTTTCAATTTCTCTGATGATTTCCATGATTTCCAGATGTAAAAGAAGAGTTAGGGAGCAATGCTCTTTATAAGAAGAGTAGCCGAAAGTGATTGTTTACAGTGACTTTTCGCAAAGGACATAAGTTTCTGCTTAGCTAGAAGCCTTGGGTACATGGGAACTTTTTGTTTCTATTCCTAGGGCTCATTCCCACATTTCTGTTTCCTATGCCTATTCATCGCCAGCAAGAAGATGAGAAGCTCTCAGGCTATGGAGCAATGGTTCTCAACCTGTGGGTCAAGACCTCTTAGGAGATCACATATCAGTTATCTTAAATATCAGATATTTACATTACAGTCTACGACAATGGCAAAATTACAGTTATAAAGTAATGATGAAATTTCATGGGTGGGGGTCATTGCAACCTGAGAAACTGTATATTGAAGGGTGGTAGCTTTAGGAAGGTGAAGAAGCACTGCTATCGAGTATCAGAAGGACATAGTGGCGGACGTGAGAAACAGGTTTCTACACACACACACACACACACACACACACACACCCAGGTTAGCTTGCAACACTGCAATGATTCTCATGTGAACTGGCAGGAAAAAAAAAGTGGTCATCCGAATAGATGCCCGGAGATCTGCTTGATCTCTGAGCTGTATTCCTTGTCTTCCATTCACGGACAAAGTGTTTCCCCAAGGAACCTGGGAATTAGAAGAGGAAGTGTGTAACCCTCAAGGGAGCTGAAACAAAAGCCGAGCAAGAAACGAAACTTCCCTTCAGGTGCCCTTCATGAAAGGAACATTCCTTCTGGGAAGCAACACTCTCTGGAAATGGGGTTTCCTTGGCCCGTGAGAGGGGACAAGTCAGAATTCTCAGAAATAGACACAAAAGAAGAGTCTTGGGATTATGACAATTTGTGGTAACCTTGCTATTAATTATGAAAAGGAAATGGAAGCCATTAGAAAATTCCCATGAATAGGTTATGCAGGGACAGAAGGGAGACTGTTACGGACTTTTAATACATGGGCAACACTTCTCCATAGCTCCCAACACAGCCATGAAGCTTGTGGTTCCAAAGCCTTTTATGTCATATTTGGTGATACAGGTATTTGTAGAGCTTGGGTACTTGCTTAGTACCATTCAAGGAGTTTCTTTCAATGACCATCAGGAGAAGGTTCTCTTCATTAAAGGAAGACACCACATGTAGGAATGGAGTTAGTGTGGTCAGGAGAGAGATTTTTTTTTTGTCCTCAGTTGGAGAATGTATATTTTAACTCTTGATTCAAAATGGGGACAGTCTCTGGGTTATTCTAGAAGAGAGACTCTCAGAAGTGGGACATTAGAGGTACCTCATCTATCAGGGAAGTTGCAAGGTTTTATTTAGGACAACTTGTAGTCCATTGCAAGCCCAGATTTAACACTTATAGAGAACCAGAACCAATTACATTGGAGACTGTGTTGTAGTTTACAAAATTTGTGCAACTTCTTATGGGTTAGGAATGAAGAATAGAAAGCAAGCCTAGAGCAAAATGAGCTGAGTTTGGAAACGGGAAATAGATTCAGAATGTAAAAAGCAGGGCTCTTTGATGGGCTGGAGGACTGACACATGGAAAATGTAATGCATTATTGACAAACACGTATGCTGGCTGCAAAAATAATTAACACAAGCAGAAAAGAAACAGGAATGAAATGGACCAGAAAGACTTTGAAAGATTGTGAAGTGGCCGCTGAAATTGCCAAGCTAATGTCAGAGAGATGATTAAAATTTTCCAATAGAATAGGTGAATAGGTACTTAGGAGAGTGTGGTGTAAACCAAGAGAGAGTGGATCATTATATGAATCTGCACAGAGGTACCAATCAGCATTTTATGTGCAACTTTGCAGTGCACATTTTAGCAGATGGGGGAAGCTCTTAAAAGCTGATAGCTAAACCGAGTCTGCCTGCTTTTCTGCTCCATAATAACCATCCCTGGAATGGGCACTTGTTCAATGCATAAGCAGTCCCCACAATAGAATTCCAGAAATATCAATATGCTCACAAAGTGAAGATGCCTCCAGAAACCTAGGACCCAGGGAGAGGAAGGAAAAGAGGAGTGCATTAGTCAAAGTGTGTACCTGGATGTCTGGTACTCATCAGATTTGCTGGAGTCTTAGCAACTAGAAGTCAAAGGGAAGGCTGGACTGACAGTTAGGAGCGACTCTTCTGCAGGCTGAACTGTACCCATGCAGGCAGGCATGCGCATACACACTCTTGCAGAGTCTGTATTGCTGCAATAACAAAACCAATTAGATGGCGGATTGTGGGTACACTGAAGGAGAATAATTCTTCATGATCAGAATGACTTTTCGCTCATTCAACAGAAAAAGACTCTTATTTTTTATTTGTTGGCAAAGCCAAATTAGAAAAAATATATATCTTTACGACCATCGGAGACAAATGAGTGATACCAAATATCACTAAAAATGCTATTAATCTACAAGTGATATAAAATTACCATCTCAGCACAAAGAAAGCCTATATAATCTGAATTTCCCTAGGATCATAAAAACGAATGAGAAGCGAAATTGAGAGTAAGTATGCTTTTGAGATGCGGGTAAGGGTTCCATGCATTGTTAACAAATGTGGCTGGGCGGAATGGTGATTTACCCTGAATAGAGACAGAAAACTTCCAATTGGAACCAAACTATTCTCCCATGAATGTCTAATGACACCTTTGAGGACATTATTCTCCTTCCTTCGATATTTAAATGTGGTTGATCAGCTATTGACTTTATGGGTTATTCTCCCCTGCTTTAAACTGATAGTTTTCTGTGTATTTCAGAAGCCAAAATTAGCTCTGGGTGGAGTGAAAATGTGTCAATGTGTCAAGGACTCAAGTCACGATGTTCCTCTATGTGTCCCAGATGCCTGGGTGACTGTGAGGAACACAAAGGATGATTGGCTCAGTCACTAAGGGACTGTCTCCACATCTGAACAGAGTCCATTTTTAGCTAAAAATTGTACTTTGACCAAGACATCAACAGAGCCTGGAGATGGTGGACACAGCCTTTTGTACTACTGCACAGGGGCAAATCCAGTTTTGTGGGGTCTAATGCTTGAGTTTGTAGTATATACTCTCAAGAGACAACAATTTAAAAACATGGATGTCAAGTCAAATATAAAAATGGGAAGTTTTGAGCAACATGTGTGAGTGAGTGAAGAAATCATAGCATCATGAACTTCCTAACACTGGCACGTCATGAGATCCAAACACTGGGTGCCATAGCTCGTGCTTGTAATCCTGGCACTCACGGAACAGAACCAGGAAGATCACCAGCCTGAACTCAGACAGTAAGTTCCAGATCAGACTCTGTAGCAAAAAGAGAAAACACAAATAAACAAAATGAAACAAGAGAAGCTTTACTTTACATTGGTTTTGTTTTTTTTTTTTTTTAATTTCAGCATTTTTTTCCTTTCCTTTTTCTCCCTCCATACCCATTTCAAATACCCATCCAAGTGCTCCTCCAAATCCTTGGCTTCTTTTCTCAAGCAATTGCTCTTGAGTATGTATGTGTACAGGCATGTATATGTGTGCTTGTTTATGCACATGAATTCCTTAATATAGCCTGTTCAGTCTGTATAATGTTACTTGTGTCCAGTTTTCGGGGCTGACTCTTCGGCACCAACCAGTTGAGGTGTTCTTCCCTAGAGAAGGCCATCTCCCCTACTCCCAGCATTCTTCGGGTGTCTATAGTTCTTTGTGTAGGGTTGAGGCCTCGTGGACTTTTCTCCTTCCAGTGACTTGCATGTCACTGTTGTCGTCCTTGTTCTGCTCACACATGGACACTCGTGTTCTTCAGATATAACTGTAGTCTGTCTCACCAGTCATCAAGGAAGCATCTCTGTGTAACAGGAGAAGGCCACTACAGAAAAGCACAACCAATCAAAATACAGAGTTGAGGAGCACAGTTCCCCTGGATATGTCTAGAAGACACTCTAGCAGAAAAGGCTCAGAGAATACTGTGGAAGAGGAGGTAGAAAGATTGTTTAAAAAAAAAACTTTAGTTTTTCACTAGCTAATTGCTCAATACGGTTTTATAAAGTTTATCCCCTACATTTCTGTCTTAATACTCCTTGATTGACTCTTTACACAGCAATGATAAATGATAATTTTGTCTTTTCTCTGACACTGTGGTTAGACTTCTCAGTGGGTTTTTTGTTTGTTTGGCAATGCCATTATCTGTAAATCCTGCAGTTGTTTCTTACGTAAGGCCAAAGCTTTTGGAGACTGAAAACACTTGCACCTGGCTGCCTGCCTGCATAGCCAGCCCCTTGTCCTTCCCAATCACCGGGCCTTACTGCCTCTCCATCACCAGACCTGCCCTGGAGTCAGGGAGCTCTGAAGTTGGAAGCAGAGCGAGGATGAGTAGACTCTTATCACTGAAGTCCAGTGTAGTCAGGATGTCCAAGATGGACCACAAGAAGCTGTCATTAGGATCCAGGAGGATGGAGTGTGGCTTGTGTCAGTCCTCACTAACATAGTGTGTTAATGGCCTTCTGTCTCGTTCCTGGGGTAGCTGCATTCTCCTGCCTGCTGATGACACTCGGGGTTTAGAAAACACCCAACTGTCAACTCTCCATTTCACCATGAGTCACTTTATTTCTAGTTGGACAAATTATGAAAGAGAAGTTGTCCTCTCAGGGGACCTTCTCCTAGCAGCACCTCTTGTTTTGGGCAGCAACTGCAGGGAGAATCCTAAGTAAGACCATCATGTAACAAATCTGAAACTTCTAATCTACCACTAATAAAATTCCATGTTTTGATTAATCTTGTTAGAGAAAAGGGTAAATTGTGTTTCTATGTTTTCTCTAGAAAACATTACCAAATTGCCCTATGAAGACTCAATGAGGGGAAAAATAGGCAAAGAGTATAGAAGCAAAGGAGTGTGGTGGTGTGGTCCCTAATCTCTCCCAGAAGCCAGATGACATCTCCTCATCTCTCAGACAGCCCCGCCTTGTGGGATTGGTTGTTGGTAGAGTTGGGCAAGTGATCGCCCTTGTGAAACAAAATGCTTGTAAACTACATACTTGTCCCATGCCTCAGTGATTGAACCTAGATCAAAAATGTGTTAAATAAAGTACCCAAGATTTTAAAGACTTGAGCTAAAACTATGGGATTCAAAGACTTAGCAGTGAAGATGTTGTGCTGGAGAATTCCCTCAAATAAACCACGAGGCAGGCATGTCCGTGACATCGATGGCATGAGCACAATGGCTTTTGATCGTTTGCCAGCTATAGGAGTTGTGGCTAATTTTTAACTTTCTTAGCAGTCCTGGTCTCCTCATTGATGGCAGGGAATGCGTGTGCTAATACTTAGCTTTGCAGGATGTGGAAGCTCCTAGCACTGTGCCCTATGTACAGTACTTAATAAATGTGATTTCCTTCCTCTGGTCTTTCAATATGGGCTCTTGTATTTTTTTTTCAGACAGTTTTCTATGGTGCCTTTCATCTTTACAAAATGGCCCATTTATGTCACTTGAGTTCCTGCTGGAACCCAAGAGACCCCATTGTTTTTAAATTCTTTCTAATTCCTGACTTTTGTTTTATCTTCTTCACTCATAGGCCCAACCCTGAACTTCCACTTCCATGCCATAGCACCTGCTTTTGTGGGGTGTTGACACTGATCCTTGGAACAAATGAGCTGAAAATATTAGATCATCTTTTTACCTAGTTTTGGATGCTCAAACTTCCTAGAAAGACTGGTTGGATCTCTTTATGAGGAAGTCTGAAGCATCATGATACATAATTCAACTTTATCTCATACTGAGGCTTCCCCTAGGCAATGTGCACTTCTAATTTTAGCAATGATTGTAGGCAGAAGCCACACACTTACATATCCGATGGCCTGTGCCAAAGCTGACTATGATGATCACGGGACCAACACTTGGTTATTTTAGATCCTTTTGTCTTGAATTGGATGATTAGTGCATTGGAGCTTTCTGATACCCAGAAACCTACTTTCCCCGATGATATTTTGGGTAGTAATAATAAAAACTGGTCTTGCTACATGTCAAAAAAACTTCAGTATGCATCCCATAGAAGACAACCAGGAAACACTTTGTGTCCCAAACATTTATCAACAAGAAATAGCCAGAAAAAATTAGCCAGCATCTAATCCCAAAGAACTCAAGTCTCTACTCTAATTCCACATGCTCAAGGTCAGCTTCTAAAAATACTTCCTCTATCCCCTTAAGTTGATGGAGTTAAAAGATTTCACCATATGCTTACCCTGTCCCTTTGCATCCAGAGAACATTACTGATAATGATTAGACCCACATTATTACTTTCCTACTCCAACATGTTCCTGCATTGAATTTTAGTCATCTCTTTTTACCGTTGGAAGCAACTACTTCAGAATGTGTGAGGCCAAGGATCTGAAAGGCAGCCAATTTATTTAGATCCAGGATCAAAGCTCTTAGGGCTTCTCCTCCTCAGTTTCTGCCCTCTAAAAGCAGAAAGTTAATTTTTAAAAATAAATAAATAAATAGAATTTGACATACTCACCAGTCAAGAAATGAGTAAGGCCTTACTTTGGTCTCTAAAATGAATATGTTTTAGAAGGAGGTCAGGGAGAATAGGTTACTGGGTATCAGAAAACTCCAAAGCACTAAATCATCCAATTCAAGAGGAAAGGATCTAAAATAACTAAGTGTTGGTCACCTAATCAGCATAGACAGTTTTGGCACAGCCCATCGAATATTTAAGTGCATGACTTCTGCCTACAGTCATTGCCAAAATTAGAAGTGCACATTGCCTGGAGAAGCCTCAGTATGAGATAAAGTTGAATTAAGCACAAGGCATGGTGATGCCTGCCTGTTCCCCAAACTCTTAAGGAGGTGGAAGGGTCAAGAGTTTAAGAACAACCTCAGCTAGGTGGCAGATCACATTGGTTCTTATGAAATCCTGTCTCAAAACAAAACAACAACACACATAAAATCACTGATCGATGACTGGGATATATTCTTATTTTTAAAAAGTCCTTGTTGTGACTCAAGTGAGTAACATATATTAAAAATAACTTGGAAGTTTAAGCAATATAAATAATATAACATAAAGCAGTAATTTATAGATTAAAAAAATCCAGGCTCAAGTTCTTGGTGAGACTTGACTAAAGAAAGCCAATGCTCAGACAGCTGCTATGACATGATTGTATCTACTTCAGATTCATGTGCTGGAAACTCAGTTCCCAGCACAACAGTGCTGAGAGGTGGGCCTTGTGCTGCATGTGATGCAGGCCACTGTTGGGTTTGCAGATATGAGTGTCCCCCTCTTCTGCCCTATAAGACTGCTACATTCTTCATTTCCAAAGGACCCAGTATTTCAAGGAGCATCTTGGCAACAGATAAACCAAGCATAACCTGCTGCTGATTTGATGTTGGACTTCCAAGCCTCTAGATCTAGAAGAAATAAATCCTATCTTCTATAAATGATATGCCTCTGGGTATTCTGTTTGAGCAACACAAAATGGACTAAGCCATCAGCATTAGCTTCCAGGTGTTTAGATGCTACTCAAAATCACTACACAAGGTAACTGTATATCTCACTGGAATTAATTAGAAGGGACTTGAGGACATCTACACTAAATAGGTAGAAACATTTACATTTTCTTTCAGTTTTATTATAATGATAACAGAATAAAATATAGGGCATTAGCAATGGATATTAAATATTGAATTTATATAAAAGCTCAAAAATAATTTTTGCCCAAAAAATTTAATGGAGAAGTTGGTCTGTTTCTGTGCACGTAACTATATACTAAGTTTTATGTCTGAAATGGCTGTAAGCAAGTCTTGATCAAGTCTTTTTAATGACCTCTCTTCAAATTCCTGGTTGTCACGACTGATGAGAAACTTTGTTCATACAAGTAGGTAATAAAAAAGTTTAAAGCCATTTTTTATAGCCATTCTTAATTTACAACAGTTGAAATTATCTTTAAGGAATTGAGAAGCTATTCTTGTATATTTTCTTTTGCCTGAGCCAAACGATAGAATTCCTTGTGGTAATGAGAATGGGTTTCAATCCAGTCCAGCTTTCACATTCCAAGTATCTCAACAGCAAAGTACCATGCAGAACTATCTGTGACACTAGAAGCTTTGCTCTGCACTGATGTGAACTCCGAGAACAGGACACAGCTACTGCCAGAGGTTGTCAGAATGGCATATATGGGGGCGGGGGGAAGGTGCAGGCTACCTTGTGAACTTACCTTGCAGGAATCCTCCCTGGCCCTATTGCTTCTCCAGTTTCCTAGCTTCTGGTTCCAAGCTAGACTAGTCCTGTGCTAGCTCAGCATCTTTGCAGTCTCTACCCACATGGGCAGCAGTGGGCTCTGCAGTTTACTATTGAAATGGAGAACGAGGAGTACCTCCTTTTTTAATGCACAAGTTAATGGGGGTATGTGCATGTGTGATGAGGGTGCACATTGTGTGTGAGTGCGTATGAAGACCAGAGGTCATCATAGAGTGACTTTCTCCTTAGCTTTTTTATCTCATGTGTTAGACAGGTCTCTCCTTGAACCTGGAGCTCATTGCTAGCCTATGAGCATCAGGGATTCACCTATCTTTGACCTTGTATTGAGGTTACAGTTATGTCACAGTACCTGACTTTCACCTTGGTGCTGAGGATCAAATGTACAACCTCTTGCTTACATGGTAGGCACCCTATGTAATAAAACATCTCCCCATCTGAGAGCGCCTTCTTGATGGTACCTGGTAAATTTCAGGCAAGCTCATGGTATTGTCAGCCTGTAGGAAGTGGAGCATGTTGTCTGTATTAAGTCTCAGACTGACAGCCACCTCTGAGCTTCAGAGCCCCCCAGGCCCCAAGAGCTAGAGGTTCACTAGTTCAAACCATGCAAGTAACTAACGGCACAGGTATCAAGGGGACCAGACAACACAAATGAGTGGCCTACATCTGCAAGTAACAGCCAAGGTTTTAAACTGAACCATTTTCCACTTAGTCTGTGTGCATTCCCCTTATTAATAATGTGACCAACATACTGTCAGAAATGATAGAATATCTTTGAGCTTTACGGATATGCCAGAAAATGTGGTACTTTTACTTCTCATGTATAGCAAAAAAAAAAAAAAAATGGTTCTAGAGTTCCCAAGAATTACATTCAATAGACATTTTATTTTACAAATAGATGAAAAGTAACAAACCCATCACACCCACTGTGGGGCTGCAGAGGTGCTGAGATCTGCTCCTCCAAATGTTCAGTGTCACTGGGGCAACTGATGAAGCTGAACTCCACCAAATATCACTATGGATGGAAAAATAAAAACAAGAAATTGCTTTTTATCATCTCTTTCCGACCAAATTCCATTCATTATCTGTCTTTGCATACGCTTCATCCATTTCAGTTCCCCTGGGCTGAGCAGTTTATGTTATAAAGAGCTGCAGCCTGCACTGGAAGTGCCCTTCTCCCATCCTTCTTTTTAAAAAGAAAATGCATTTTTTTTTCCCCGGAGCCTAGAAAGAACTGCTGAGTGGACAGCCCTGCAGTTTCTGTTTATACTGCAAGCAACCACAGCACAAATCAGCACCAAGTTTCCCTTGATTTTTGCCTGGAACAATATTATCCTATGGGGACTCACTCTGGGGTCCAGAGGGTGATGTATAACTTGCTATTACATGTTTGTGCCCAAGAGGACAATTTTAGCTCTTCCAGCGCTGCCAGAGAGTGAATAGTGATGAGATGGGAGAGGGACCAGGCAACACAATCTTGTAATAACTCATCAGCATCATGCATTTGCTGAAGCCCCACTATGTGTTAGCGGTCATCACTGTGGGACCACCTGCAAGAAGCAACTTAAAGGAGACAAGGTCTACTTGGGCTTATGGTTTAAGAGGTTTCAGCACATAGTCAGCCGGTACCATTGCTGGGGACCTGAGGTGTTGCAATGTATCACGTTGAAAGCAGTGAAGCAGCTCACCTACTGGCAAACAGGATGCAGGCAAAGACAACAGAAAGGAGTCTAGGTCACAATATAACCCCCAAGACCTGTTCCAGTGACCCACTTCTATCTAGACTCTATCACCAAGTCTTGGCCACCTCAATAATGCCATTAAGCTGTGAACATATCAGAGAATTAATCCACAGTTTAGAACAGAGCCCTTGTGATCCAATCACCTCTCAAGAACAGATCCATCAATTGAGACCAAGACTAGAGACTAGAGACCAAGTCTAAATTCATGAATAGAACTAAATCTACATGTGAAATCTGGTCCAGAATAGAAGAAATAATAATAAATATTTATTGAAATTTTTATGCCAAGAACTAAATCAAATGTTTTATATGCATTGTCTAATTAAACCTCATTATGATCTAAGAAAGACCACATTGTTATCCTGGTTTTATGCCTAAGTATATTATCATTCTTAATATTATAGCACCTCTATGAAACTGTTCTCACTAATTACTTAACCTAATGCAAATGCATCTTTCTCCACCTCGGCTCCTTATCTATTTTTTTCTGTTTTTGTATTGGACTCTTTTTTTGTGTCTCTCCCTAGTGTGGTATGCTCCACTAGGCTAGATGGTATGTATCTTTTGTTTTAAAGTCTTAGTGGAGTCCCTAGACATGTAGTAGGACCTGAATATTAGTTGAATAAGTAAATTAATCAGTGAATTAATAGGACTAGGGAAGAAATTCAATGATTGTACCAAGCTCATAGAGCTAATGAATGACAGAACTGGTAGACAGTGTCTGACATTGACACTAAGCTCACGGTAAGCATGAAGGACTTTTCTAAATATGTATAAATTCCACTCAGAACTTGAGGTATAGGCATATGTGTCAATGCAGAGGATTCTGGAACTCTGCCCTAAGAGGAGACTCCTATCCTCAGCTGCTGTCTTATGAGTCTGTAAATCCAAGCTGGACCTGTTGAGACATTGCAGACAGTACCTTCTTACTCATCTTCTGGCCTCTCTCCTCCACTGTTCTTTGCCTCCCAGTGGATATTGTGGCTATTACTTATCACTCACATCAGCTCATGCATCACTTTCTCCAGTGTAAGACATGGAAGGGACTGGAAAGATGATGTCATAGATTGCTTGAGCAAGCATATAAGCTGGAGCCAGGAAAGCCCATTCATTATCCAAACTTCATCCATTCTCTCGTTTTGCTCTGAGAGCTATCTAGCCACACGTCGATTTTTTTCCATTGATATTGGACTGCTTTGGAAAAAAAAAAAGGAGAGAATGAATTGGTCGGGGAATTGGCTGGTGGGCTTTTCTGTTCCCCTGGGTTGAGAGTATCGAGTATAGAGGCTAGCCCTTCAATAAAAGGAGACACTCAACAAATATTTGTTGCAAAAGTAAATGGCTGATTAGCTGGGTGGAAAAAAAATGTTCCTCTTCATTAGCAGTGAATCTTTCACTCCAGTTCATTCTGTAGGAAAATTTTAATGAGAAGCTGTGACTCACTGTGTTGTAAATATCACTGGCCTTTTAGGCAGCGTCCGGTTGTCACACTGAGACTGTCACACCTTTTACTCTTTTCGGGGCAAAGTGTAGATTTCCTGGAGACAGCAAGACTCCCTGTTAGACAACCACTGCTTTAACAATTATAAGCCAGTGAAAACTTAAAATCTGTAGATAATATCCACCAAAATGATTTTAAATGGAAAAAGAATAGACTATGGAATTGACGGTCACATACCGAAGGAGGATCCACACAACCTGTCCGTCTCTGTCCTAGAGAGAAACTCTCTGAGTTGAGTAGATTTCATTCATTTTCCATGTGCAGGTCATGAGGTATGAGAGACTGTTTTTCAGAACTGATATCTCAACATCATTCCTATGTGGTCTTTGGATTTTCTATAAAATACCCTATCTGAAAAGATGGGTACTGACATTCTCAGTGGTACATTCACAGTTAAGTTTTCACATCTTTCTTAGTCTCCTCTTCTCCCCTTCCGTCCCTCGTCTTCTTTCTTCCTGTCTCTTTCCTTTCATTTCTACTCATTTCTCTTTTTTCCATGTGTGTGCATGTGTGCACTTGTGTGTGCGAGTGCATTCACCAGTGTGCACAAACCGAATCAAGAGGAAGACATTCTGTTTCTCTCCTTATTCCTCTAAAAAGAGAGTCCTTCACCCAACCGTGTGCAAGTCCAGTGACCATCAAACTCTCTTAATGCTCCTGTCTCCACCCCACAACACGTGTGGTTTGTAGATATGTGAGTGTTCACGCCCAGCTTTATGTGTATGCTAAGGGTTTAAGCTCAAGTATCGTGCTTGTATAGAAAGCACTCTTAGCAATGAAGCATTTCTTCAGCCTCACCCACTTCTCTGAGCAACTCATATACTGGGCATTGTTACTATGAACCTGTGAGTTTTCATTCAGAAGTGACACACTGGAATGTCTTGGAGTTGTTTTCTTCCAGTAGGGCTGAACCATCTGTTGGGATAAATATGCAGGTGAAGAAACAATTTCCTCCAGCATCATCAAGTTAATTTAATGGATATTGACAGTAGAAATTGGACCAGTTAGACCTTTGAGTCACGTGCATGCAGTAACAGTCTCTGCGGATTCATATCAAGAGTATCAGCACAGCCTTTGGTAATGGCTCTCATTTCTTTTTCTTTTTTTCCATTCTACCCTCTTCCATCCTCTTTCCAAATCTTTCCATTTCCCTCAGGAGTCCTTGAGGACAGCCTGTTTCCTCACATGCCAGCTCCACACTCCTCCTGTTCTTGAGGCTCTCCTCAGGGCAGGCTGGTGAATAAGCTAACATAAGAAACCTCTGGGGATGCCACATGGGAATACAGTGTTTATAACAAAGATAATGCTTTTCAATATCTAGAGTCTATAAGAGCCAGAATGGGAACTCCAATTCTCCAGCTCTGAATCTGTCCCTTTCCCTTGAGCCTCTCACAATCACACGAAACAAATGAAGAGATCACTGCTACCACCACACCACCACCATCATACCACCACCATACCACCACCACACCACCACACCACCACTACACCATCACCACACCACCACTATACCATCACCATATAAGCACCACACCACCACTACACCACCACTACACCATCACCACACCACCACCACAGCATCACCACACTACCACTACACACACCATCACCACACCACCACCACCATCATACCACCATCACACCACCACCATACCATACCACCACACCATCACCACCACACCATCACCATCACACCACCACCATCACACCACCAACACACCACACCAACACAACCACACCAACTCACCTCTTTCCTTTTGCTCTAATAAGATCTGCGGTAGAAAGTGATTAGGACAAGACAGCTATAAAAAAGTCCCCACTGCTCTATCTTGTTCTGTAAACAGCCAGATTCTAACCCTCACTCAGCAGGAGCATCACAGTGTTATGGAAATAAAGGTGTTGTCCTCACCACCCTACCTGGTCCCCTGGACACCTCATCATTGTCCTCACTCACTTTCCTTATACACACTGCTTATGAGCCACCCCTGCCTCCATTACTTGCTCATAACCAGTTTTACTAATCTACTAACCACAACTGCAGAAATGTTGGACATCACTATCCCCCAAACTCAGTGGCTTAAAAGAGTAATCAATCATTTCTCTGTCTTCATAAATCTGGGTTTGGCTAATCTAACCTCAAGGCAACAGTGTTTGGCCTCAGACTAGAGAACAAGTTGGGATCTGGTCCTTACACATTTTCTTCACCTTAGAACACCAGGCTGAACATGGCATTGTCTTCCAATGACAGACAGAAGCACACTTTCAGGGTCTGTAGGTACCCTCCTACTCACAGCTTACCAGGCAAAACAAGCCAGATAGCCATGTCCAGCATCAGTGAAGAAGGAAGACATATACCACAGGAACAAATACCAGAGTGGAGCTGAGGAAAGATGGGAAGTGAATATTTGAAAAACAATAACGTGCTGAAAAGCTCGAATCCAAACTTTCATGGTTGGTAGCATGCTGTCAGATGTAGTCAAGATTTCATCTATGACTGACTGTTCTGACAAGTTTGTGTGCAAGGATTCCATCCTTGCCTTGGATTGTGGGACCATGTGTACAAATATCTCACATCAAAGCATTACTACTTGGCTTTTTGGGCAGCTACCAGCTGACTGCATTTGACATAGTTAAGACGTGCCCTGTGAGGGATCCCTGGTTTCCAGACGACTCATCCTCATTCCTAAAAGAATCAGGCCTTCCTGTCCTGCCTTGAGTTTCTGAGTCTGGATTGCCATGAGGTCCTGCCTCTTTAGTTCCCACCCATGCAGCTCTGCTCAAACTTCTTCCCATGTCCCAAACTGTTTCTGGAGAAGTCTCTGACGGCTTGGTGAATCTGAAGAAGAAAAACAAAAAACGAGACATTCTTGGTGACTTTGTACTTGGCCTAGTGGAAGTGATGTGTGTATGTGTTAGGTGTGTTTGTGTATGTTTGTTATTTCTAGTGATAGAGTAGGAGTTAACTATCAGTGAAGACCCACACTGTGTATCTGTACCCTTCCTTACAAGTGAGGAAGAACGCAGCCATTTGTCTTTGTTATTCTGCACTACCTTAGATCTGAAATAGTCACAGAGAAACATTTTTTATGAGAATAATGATATTACTTTTAGCCACATGTTTAATTCTTTAAAGTCAATATTTGCAGAAAACATAGGCACAGCATGATGTTGCCTTGGAGTTGTTGATTAATCCCGTTCTGAAGCTTCCCCCCATTTTAAGTTTCTTTCTATTTTCAGCTTGTCATTAGCTCCGTAATGGGGTGTGTGCCTGTTTGTGTGAGAGCATTACCGCATTTCCCCAAAGTCTGCTGAGAACTGCAGTGAGCCTTTACTCTGGATTAGTCATGGAATCCTCCTGGTTCCCATCCTGTTCCACAATTAGGAAGCATGGTCAGGAATGACTTAACTTCTTGGGAAGCAAACAAACAATACCTGCAGAAGTAAATATGAAGCCCATGTGCTCCCTGAGACATGGCTTAAGGAGTTAATATGTTAACTATGCAATTGCATTCTTTAATACCATTTCATATACAAAGCAAGTGGTACATGGACACATGGAATGTAAATTAACCTTGAATAATTTGGGGGAAATCCCTGCCTGAGAAAAGGCTGGTCATCAGGAATCTTCCATTGCCTTGATTCTTCTCTACCTCACCATAGTTTTGAGATGATAGCCAGTGGAATCAGAAAAAAAAAAAAAAGAGAGAGATTCAGAAAAGCTAACTTTGTAAGAGAAAAAGGAAAGATTTTTCCAGATTACAAACCACTTCCCATTCCTTCTTTTCTAGAGCTTTAAACAAATTTTAATCATAAATACACTGGGCTATTGATTTTTTCCAACCCATCCACTACAATATAGTGTCATTTTCATTTTTCTTTTTATGTGATTGTTTATGTAGCCCATAGACCTTCTAAGGCATGTAACATTGGCTTCCTTCAACTATTAGGCCTCTACTCAAGTTTATTTTTATTTTCAAAAATGTAGAGTCTTGCTGTCTGAGCTTGGGATCATTAAGTGCAAAGAAATTAGCTGAGTAAAGTGGTTCACAAAACGTGGGACAATTACAGCTTCTTGCAAAGCTGAAAGGGATCTGAGTCAAGGTCATTCGGTAAGTCTTGTGTAATGCAAATTTCATTAAGTTTTGTAAAACCTGCTTGCTGGTTACAATGCAAAAAATAAATTGCAAAAGCATTAAAAAAATAAAAATAAAAAGCCTAGAAGTCATACAGCCTTCTCTGGGCAGAGGTCTTTATCAGATTTCCGCATGTTACCGGAAGTCAAAGCAACAAATGTCCACAGAAGGAAGTCCTCCTTCCTCCCAGCCCAGGACATGAAGCCCGTAGGCTTCACGGCAGGCCTATTTCTTCCCTGCCAGCAAATCTGCTGATGTCCCCAGTGGCTTCCTTTACAGCCGTGTGATCATCTGTGTATTATTAACTAACCGCAAATTAAAGTCATTACTTGGTGCTTAATTTTATGTAACATTTCTTTGTAATGTGTACAAAAGAAATTTATTTTTAACAGGAGTTTGGTAAATAGCATGTGCCATGATTAATTAGACAATATAATGGGTCTGCTGATTTGAAATTAAATTCAGTAGTACAACAAGTTTCTTAAACACAATTTCCTAAGTGGCATTTCAAGGTGTGTGCATCTTTGGAAAGGAAGAAAGAAGAGGAAGGGGGGGAAAAGAAAGAAGGGAGGAAGAGGAGGAAGAACAAAAAGAAGAGGAAGAGAAGGGGAAGCAGAGATGTGGGAGGAGGCCCTTCATTGATGGCCCCATGGCCTTGTCTCGTATTTATTTTGTTGGACTCTGCCCCATTAGAAGACTCATTCTTCTTAAATGTGTAGGCATTCTACAAAACAGAACATTCAACTGAGCCAACGGGGAATGAGGCTGAAGAGATAGCTCAGGGTTTGAGAGCACAGAGCTCTGGCTGCTCTTCCAGAGGACCTGGGTTCAATATCGGCTCCCACATCCATGATGAGATCTGGTGCCCTCTTCTGGCCTTCAGCCATACATGCAGACAGAACACTGTACAAAACAAACGAATAAATAAATCTTTTTTTAAAACAGGAAGAGCCAACATAAAGTTGGATGGGTAGGTAAGTTCTGGGAAAAATTAGGGGAGAAGGAAAAGATGATCAGAACATATTATGTGAAAATTTTTAAATAAAAAATGTATTTTAAAAGGCTGTTTAAAATCCATTTTATAGCAAGGAAGAGTATGTATGAGTAAACCAAAAGAGAAGCAGACCCAGCACTTGGAGGTCAGCTGACTAGTTCTTCCCCACCAAGCCCACATGCTCTTTCTTTCCTTCTTACATTTCAAGTGAATTCCCAAGTACACCCATAGCCTTCCCCTTCTGCTTGGACATCTTCACATGGCTCAAATCTAACTCTTCAGATCATGCAACCTAAGAAGTTTCTCCTGATCCCCAGCCACTATTTATCCACTGAGCATGTCATTCTGGGTACAGCCTGGTTCTGTATCTGTTTCTTCTCCTATGGAATTCAATGTTTCTCTGCAATAGACACGTGTCCCCCTTGCCATCTTTATCTCTAGCACCAGTTACAATGTTTGGACGTCAGACCTGATTCCACAGGCATTAAGTCTCATCTACTCACAGGACCAATGGCAGGAAGATCACACAGCCTCCTGGCCTCCACAAGAGCTGGAGGATGACTGAATAAGACCCTAACTCAAAAGTTAAAAAGGAATCATAGCTTAATGATAAAGATATTGCCCATGCAGGAGGCCTTAGGTTCAATTGCCAGGACAGGAAAGAAAATAAAATGACCAGAAAAGAAATAGAAAAGATCAATGCTTAATGCATTACAAGTAATCTTAATGATCTCTGTAAAGTGGGTGACATCTCTCAGAAGCCAATCACTGGTCATTCTTTTAATGGAAATAGTTGGTTTTTATTTTTTTCCTAAAGGCATATGAAGAGTTATTTTTTTGTTTAATGGCTAGATACACAATGACTTACAAAGAAACAAAAATTAAAATGTGAGCAAATAAAATGAGAAGGGCAAGAAGTGAAGTGATAATTAATTGTATTTAGTGAGAATGTCAAACACATGCAAAAAAAGGGAAATCTCGTATCAACCGGTGCTTTCTGCTTTACAAGCTGTGCCCAGCTGATCTGGCCCCGTCTGTGTCACTGGAGTAAGGCACCGTCTTTTCCAGTAGGTTTGACAATTCACTCAACCTTCATCTAAAACCATCTTCTTGTCATCGATAAACTATCTGATGCTATAGAGAACTGAGAAAGCACTAGGTGAAATGGTTACAGTGATCCACAAAGTTCTCTGATCCAGGGATTACAGTTTTAGAAGTCTACATTTCCCCATCATGCTGGATGTCAGTCCTTTCTTGTATGAAGCTGCAGGTCTGTGCCTGTGAAGTTCTTATGGAATTCAGCAGTAAGTCATTATCAAACCAACGGGAAATGGCTTAGCAGAAGTAACAGGATTTGTTTCTAAATTTTGAGTGTGGTCTGGAAAATACTTTAATTTTTTAAAATTATGTGTGTAAATAAATGTGTGTCTGGGTGGAGGTATGTGCAATGTGAGTGAGGTGGATGTCAGAAGATTCCCTGGAACTGAAGTTACAGGTGGTTGGGAGCGGTCCTTGTGGGTTCTGGGAGTGAACTTGGGTCCTCTGCAGAAACATCAAGAGCTCTTCACCATCGAGTCACTTCTCCAGCTCTTATTTTCTGATTTTGTTAATGTGCTTAAACTAATGAAAGTCTAGGTGGCCCAGTGTGTGGAGAGCTGCAATTTCCATGTGTTCATATCCCATCTCTGCCATTGTCTAACTGTAAACATAGGCAAGATGTTTCATTTCCTCATCTACAAATATGATGCAAATGTAATTGTGTGGATGAGATGAAAATCTCTTTGGTGTAGGTTGTTCTGATGTTTTACTTTTGTGTTTTAAAGTTTATCAAGAAGGTCATGAACTTATACTCTAGGTTATGAAGCAAATGAATCAGAATTTTCCTCTGATGTTTTGTATTTATCTTTTACATTTAGCATTTGTTCTGCTATATCACAGGGATGGCTTTGCTTTGTTCTCCTGTTCATACAACTTAATACAGATTATTCAAAAGTCCATGTGTTACTCATTAGCTAAGGATGCCAAGTGCAACACACATGAACTCTCCATATACAGTCAGAGTTTTTCTATCAAACGATTGAGGTTTACTTCTGAATAATCTAGTTTTTACACTTGTCTGATGACTCATCTGTTTTTTGAGGCTACGTGGTATGTTTTAGTATTAGGCCATTGTTTTTCTTTTGGGGGGATTTCCTAGCTATTCTTTATGCTTATTTTTTAATGCATGATATAATCAATTTGTCTAGCTCTTGGGGGAAAAAATCTGATGACATTTTGCCAGAGTTGCATTAAAGATTTACATGAACATGGGAGTAACTGAGCTTTTTATCAATGTCATGCTTCATGAACATGGTTTACTTTTTTAATTATTTAAGGTCACTTTTGTATTTTCAGGAATGTTTGTAATTTTCCCTATAACAACTTTGAAATTTTCTTATTGAATTTACACTGAGATGGTTTTTTTAGTTGCTAGCTATTATATAGTCTTTTATTATATTGTATCTTCTAACTGGCTTTGTTCCTTTGTTCATATATAATGATTCAGCTATCATGTTGCTATAATAGTATTGGTTCTGATATTTTGAAACTGCTGTGTGTATATTGTGGAGTAAAGCAAAATTCTCTCTCTCGTATGTGTGTGTGTGTGTGTGTGTGTGTGTGTCTGTGTGTCTGTGTGTCTGTGTAAGAGAAAGAGAGAATGCATTTGAGGATTACAATTTCCAGCTAGCATGAAAATGGATGATCTTTACAGTAAACATTTCTATGGTAAAATATTTAAAACATTTTGTTTTTAAAACTCTAATGCAACAATGAATGAAGAACATTGATACATTAAACACACTACATGTGCTTTGTGCTCACACAATATTCACTTTCTTGTTTTGTTCGTGAAGAAAGCCTAGAAACAATGGCTAACCTAATGAGAACCTAGGTTACATCTCTGAGTGTTATTTCCCACTAGCAAGAGTTAGTCTTTTTTGGATGATGCTTAATTCCAGATCCAAGAAAGAAATTGTTAGCTGAGACTGGAGTGATTCATCATAGCAGGGTACAAGGAAGCTATGAAAATATCTAGAGTTCTCCCTACAGGATTGGAGTACCAGCTAAAAGAAGGTCCTACTGGTCAAAGATAGAATTTTTTGAGCCTCAGCAGGATACCAAATGAAATTAATTACAATATATCAAGTAGATTTTAATCCACAAAGCCACTCATTCCCTCTAAAGAAGGCTATAGAACCAATTCATTATATTAAAAAAAATTAGTCTCAGAGTAACCAAAAAGTCAAGGAGAAATTTCTCATTATAGAATTTTTCTAGCTAATAAATGATTTAGAGATGACAGAATTAGAATATCACCATTTTGCAAGCTCCAAATTAATTAATGGCTCTGAGCAATAATGATCACCGTGGCTTTTATCCACACCAAAGAAAAACAATTCTGTATCTCCTAACAGATGCATAGAACTCTACAGATGAAATATTTTGACAAAGTAATTGAACCCAAATATGGACAAACTTGTAAAGCAAACCACAAATAGACAGCAACAGAGGACTGTGTTAAAAAATCATCTCAGGAACACAAACAGCAAAACTGCGAACAGTAAAGCAGCCAATTTCTTCAACAACTACACGTCTCAAAAACTGAGAGATATGGTGTAGAAGCCCCACCTGTTTGTTCATGTACAAATCTGTTTATTTTTGTCATGTTTAGACACAGGGGACTTACATTCAGTTCTTTGTAATTTCACTGTAAGTAAACACTTTGGAAACCTCTGTAGAGAAGGCCACTAACTTCCTAACAAGCTTTTCTTTCTTTCTAGGCTCTCCTGTACTTCTTCAGGAAGCTTAAGAAGCTTCATCCAGACAGAAGATGCTATGTAGAAAGTATGTATTTGTGCCTGCAAAAACCTTTCCCACTTCTGCCTGGAAACAACCCAGTAATTCAGCTTGTCCATTATCTCAATTCACTGGGTGAGAAAGTAGATTATTAATGACAAAAACAAAGGGAAGTTTTCATTTTAGGTAATTTACAAGGTTAGCTGGACTTAATTGGAGTTTAATTGTCTTGATTCTTTTGCATGCTATTAACGGAGCTCAGGCTTCTCACCCAGTAGAACATGAATGTAGTATCTTGGTTTCTTTGATTTAAAAGTATTGGAAATCATCCCTGGCTGAGGGTGAGAAGTCAGACAACTCTAAGAGGCAAACCAATGCCAGTGGCCAGTAGAGCTTAAACTTCAATGATCACGATTCCTGTCGTGTTAATGGTCCACACAAACCTAGCTAGAATAGAGGTTCTAGAAAGATAGGGAAGCAAAAAGACCACTGACCAGAACTGAGTACCACAACACACCTTGGATCCCAAGAATTTCAGCCTTTAAACTTGAGGAATTGATGGGGGCTTCAAGCTTTAGAAGCCCATGTTGTGCCCAGCACAGTAAAACACTAAGAGAAGTTGATCCTTTTGAAGTCTATACATGAATACGGAGTTCATTTCTGATTGCATGCTGCATGGTTTGGAGGCATTGATGCCTTCACATGGATGCCCAGCTTCTCTTAATGGCAAAAAAACTTTCTTGAAATATGAGAAAAACCTGTCCATCTCCACTCAGTCCAGTATTGAGAGGATAGCTCCTCTCAATCTTACTGACCAAATGATTTCAGACTCACATCCAACACTGCAATGTCTCAGCAGTACCACAGGCATTGTTATACATGGTGGTCTACATCTCCCATATGTTGTCTAGAAAGTTCCCAGGTTTGGATTTATCTTGACATACACAGTATATTTTTCATCCCATCTGTTATTCTCTACGATCTCATCCACAATAGGGTCGTCACTATAGAGCCAATATAGAAAATTGCAGAGGCCAAGTAAGTATCAGATAATTCCCACTCTATTGAATCAAATCTGGCCAGATTTGTGCTCACTAGCAAGACTGTATAGCACTGGCATTCTTTTCATGCTAACAAATTGCTGTATTTTGAAGCCATTCTCCTATAATAGGTAGCATGAGTAGGACAATGCTAACATCCTAAGAAGCTGAGTAATAGGCCACAGCATGTGCTCCTCCCCAGGACAGCCAGTTCCAACTCTCCAACCAAACCCTAGTGTGGCCCTATGGCTCCAGAGCTCCATTTATGAGACATGGGGCTTGGCCAGTTTCTGAATCTTTTGAGATATTTTGTGCTCAGGACTATGTACTTAGTCTTGGAGCTCAGAAGGGATGAGCCAGTTCCTCAGATCAGTAGAAGAGTATTGTGAATGAAGTCCAGGTAGCTGAAAACAGATGGCTGGCTGGTAAACACAAAGTGCTGGCACTGGGAATGCCTGCACCCTTCAGTATACCAGCTCTAAGTTCATGACCCAGTTCTCCCCACAACCCCCAATCTGGCCTTGTCAAATCTAGGCGGAACCAGGCAGGAATTCAGGCTCAATCAGCTTGGCACATGCAGGCCCACCTGCAATGACAGTACTATAGCAATGACCTGTGACCTCACCTCATGAACCTCCCCCAGACCTCAAGTTAACAGAGCCTTGAATCTAGCAGTCCTAAAGAATGTGCCCTTTATAGATCCTGATTCAATCACAGCTTTGTTACATCTGCCTTGACTAACTTGGCATCCATGCAAAGAGGTGAAAGCTCCTTTGGGATTCAGAAAGGGCTGAGCAGTGTAACTTGGGGAGAATGGGGTACAGCCCCAGAGAGTGGAGGCAGGTCCTTTCCTATTTAAGCCATACCTGTCACACTGTCACAGTCTCGTTTATTACCCATTGTCTCCAATTTGCCCCTCAGGGAAATAATTTGGTCTAAATAAAAAATCTCAGAATAGAGCTCCAAAAAACAAAGGAAAAGAAAAGAAAAGGCTAGTTGCATTAAACTGAATATTCAAATTCAACTGGAGAATAAACAAGAGAGAAAGAAAGGAGACAGATTCCAGATCCAATTCTCCTATCTTCAGTTATATTTTATGGAGAACTTATGTCATTCACCAAAGAGATGTAGTTTCCCCAGGGGAGACAGCAGGTGTACATTTCCTCTCAAGGTTATTTAATTGCTGTCAGGAAGACATATGATTAACAAAACCAAATGCTGGAAATATGAAGTATAGACAATTTTAAAGTTGTTTATATAGTTGATTACCATATATCATACAATGTGTTTATTTGCCGTAAACCTGCCTATCACAAACTGTTTCCACACCTGTGCATTGGTGCTAAACCCAGCACTTAGCTCTGCATAAATCTGCCTCTGAAGATGGTGGGGAGCACAGAGTAGCCCTCACCAAAGGCTGGAGTAACCTCTCAGGCAACACCTTCATGGTGGCTTTGATGTCTTCCATCTGAGGCTGAAACCTGCTGACCCATAGTGTCCCCCCACCCAACAATAACCCTCCATGGAAGAAAAGCAGTGTGGAAATGGCAGGTCTTCACACTTCTGCAATGGCCTTTCCGATGTTGCTGCCCAAATGGAGGCCACAGTAGGTCAAACACTCCTATTGCAGAGGTCAAATTATGGGGAAACATTTGAAAGGTGAAGAGTCATTTGACATCTTACATGTACATCTGTGGAACCTTATAATTAAAAAGAGAGAGAGAGAGAGAGAGAGAGAGAGAGAGAGAGAGAGAGAGAGAGAGAGAGAGAGAGACCTAGCTGGGCAGTAATGGTGCATACTTTTAACCCCAGAACTCAGGCGGCAGAGGCAGGAGGATCTCTGTGTAGGCCAGCCTGATCTACAAAGCAAGTTCCAGGACAGCCAGCAGGGCTGTTATACAGAGAAATCCTGGGCAGAGAGAGAAAGAGAGAGAGACTTGAATTGTGTGTGTGTGTGTGTGTGTGTGTGTGTGTGTGTGTGTGTCGTAAATAACTGAGTTTTTAATTTTATTTCTAGTTTTTTTTTTCCATAGTGAACCAAATGCCAATGGGTAGCTGATCAAACATTTAAAAACAGAATGGATGTTTTTGACAGAGATCAACTGTGAAGCATTGCCTTGAGGGGCTAGGGTGTGGCTCCTGGACAGCTAATACCCCTGGGCAGTGCCCAGTTTAAAAAAGCCGGCCACTGGCAAAACGTGGGCCACAAAGATGGTCCTTCCAAAACATAATTGAAAGGTGAAAGCAGATCACTGGTGGACTATACCTGTTACAATCAAGGCAGGGCAGGGCAGCTCTAACAAAACCACTCAGAGAGCCTAGCATAGCAAAACTCTAGAGCCATTAGATCCATTGCAAAGCTCTCAGGCCAATCAGTCCTGACAGCATGATTGATTAACGGAATGAGACATGGAGGAGAGAAACAAAAGGTAAAGAAAGAGATGGAGGAGAAAAAAGACTTCACAGACTTGCCATAACCAGACACTGCTCTAGATGTTTTACATACGTGTAATGGATTATATGGTGGCAACAGTGTGAGATGGCCCATCACACAGTCTCCAGACAGGATGCTAAGAGAGTAGTATGTTGATATTCAATCCGCTCTTCCTTCATATGCAATCTGGGACCACAGACCATGGGTTCACATGTAGGGTGGGTCTTCCCTCACTGGTTGAATCATTCTGAAAATACTGTCACAAACATGCCCACAGATTTGCCACCTAGGTGATTCTAAGTCCCATCAAGTTAACTTAATGGTTAACGATGGTAAAGTATCCAGTGTTTTTTACAATGAATAGCTGTGAAATTTTACTAATGATTAATTATTTTTAACTGAGCACTTTAGAAATTATACTAGGCATGTCCAAAAAAAGTAAAGGATTCAAAGTTTAATACCTAGGAAATAAGTGATTTCTATTCAGATTGGCTATAAAACACAGATGGAAAAAATACTAATATATAGCAGCATGGAAGATCGGAAAACATACATAAAGTTTGTTTTCATTGTTGTTGTTGTTGTGCATTTGGAAATTCTTAGGCAAGAAACAGCAGGGAAAATGTAAAACCCAGCACAACTTGTGCCTTAGGAATATGTGTGCATTGGCTTCATGTCATTGCAACAAAAATCTGAGGTATTTAACTTCTAATGAAAAGGGGACTGTTTGGGCTTATGGTTGTCATGATTCTTATCCAAGAACCATGGACTAGGTGGATCAATGCTTTGGGCTTCTGGAAGTCTGCAGCTATGACCCCCACAATCCTTTCAGGAAGAGCCCCACCATGACCTAAGAGGGTCACAGGGTCACACTGACTTCTACCTCCCAAGAGTCCTCTTTCTAGTAGTGACACCTTGGAGACCATGCCTTTGACCCATGTGCCATTGAAGGTCCCTTGACAATTATAGCAAGGCACAGTCTGAGAATCAGCTCTCTGTCTACTAGTCTAAAGTTATTCATCAAAAAATGGGCAGCAAGAGGAATGCAGATTTCAGGTAGGTGTGTATTCCTTGTCCCAGCATGGTGTTTAATACATGTCTGAATCTCACAAAGTCTATTTGACAGGGTCTGTCTGCCCTGCAGTAACAGCCTTTACTTCCTTCCTGTGGTGTCCACACAGGAGCCCTTGCCACTGCTGGCAGTCCGAGTCCCTGCACCACCTGAAGGTAGCCAGAGAAAGCTGAGCACAGATTCTCAGTGCATGGTTGTAGGCAGTGGATTTAGGAATTTGCCGTAGGGGATCATAAATGCTGGTAATAGAAAACTAACTCTCACACATCTTTCCATGGCCCTTGTCTCTCCTCAGATGCTGTGGACAAGCTGTTGCTTGATTTGGCAGACAGAGGTCATGTTTGCTTCCAAACCCAAGTGAGCCAGGCAGAATTGTTTTCTGTCGACTGCCTAGAATCCCTTCTGGTCTCCACAACTTTAACACCTAGCAATAAAATGGCAATGTTGAATCCCAATCAGTTAATATTCACTACCTGCCTGAAACATTCCAGAACTGTGACTCTTGCCCTCAGGAGCTTTACCCTGAATTAACCATGAATCTCTAAAACATATCCCAAATTAAGTGAGTACCCTTAGGGATGAGGTCATGGTTGGAGGCCTTTTCCTTGAAGATGGAGAATAGAGAAGACTGAGACCAAGACAGTGTAAGGTTGTGGTGATATGTGTTACATATTTAATAAAACCTGCAATATCAAGAGATCAACCCACAGTCAAACTAGGCAGAAGTAGCTCCAGGAGTTCTGGATCTCTGTGAGTACAAGGCCAAATTGCTGGACTTCAATGGCATACATGTATAATCCCAGCATGGGGAAAGCTGGGAGTGGTGACCTATGCCTTTAATCCCATAACTCCAGAAACACACATCTTTCTGTGTTTCTGTGAGTTCAAGGCTGAGTACCGAATAGAGTAGCTCACACCTTTACTCTTAACCTGAATGGGATACAGCTGGGCTAAGAAGGTATTTAAGGGAGCATAGAAAGCCAGCAGACATTAGAAGCAACCAGGAGTGAAGCTGGGGAAGCTGGAAGACAGCTGTGGTGGTTCTCCTCTGTGATATTTCCTTTCCCCAATATCTGGCTCTGAGTTTCTTTTATTACAACCAGAATTTGTGCTACACAAGGTAATGAAGCCAACAAGAGAAGACTGTGATGTTTATTGTAGACCTAAACAAGGAGGAAGTTTCTTCTCTTCCCGCCCTTCCTTCCCCCCTCCCTAACTTTCTTCCTCCCTTGTCTCCTCCCTTCCTCTCATTCTTCCTTCCTTCCTTCTATGCTTTCCCTTTGTTTTCCTGCTCTGGTTCACTCTTACGGGTGCTCTAGGGAAACCCTATCCCCAGGTGCACAGAAGACGTTGTGTGATATTATTAGTCATTCCGTTTTTATTTTAGCAGACAGAAACCTGCTGTGGGAATATTCTCTTGTACTTTGTAAATATTCATCACTTCTGTTGGTTTAATAAAACACTGATGGTCAAGTAGCTAGATAAGAACTAGAGGCAGAGTGACTAGACGAGGAGAATTCTGGGAAGCAGAAGAGCCAAGAAACAGATGACAACGAGACACAGAGGAAGCAGGATGAGAATGCCGCACTGAGCAAAAAGCTACCAAGCCACGTGGCTAAATATAAATAGAAATATGGGTTAACTTAAAGTATAAGAGTTAGCAAGTCATAAGCCTGAGCCATCGACCAAACAGCTTGTAATTAATATAAGCCTTTGTGTGATTATTTGGACTTGACCTTTGGGCTAGCCTGGGCTGAAAACTTCCACTCTGCACCTTTCAGTTCAGACCTTGAGCTGAACTGAAACCTGGAGCTATGATCAAGCTTTGCCTTTTGTGAGCAGAGCATAAAACCCTTGGTGAGGCTGGCACAGCCGCTCTTCCTGAATTTAGAGTGGACAACGTAGGCGGGCTGATTGAGCTTTAAGCTGGTGTCCTTTAAGACTTTGAACTTGTCTCCTCGGAAATCTTAGCATGTGTTCTCTTTCCTTGCTCTGCACTAGAGAGCTGCACTTCCTTCAGCATTTTTCTGCTCTTGCGTCATGGCATGTGCTCATTTCTTGGGAACTTTTGATTTACTCCCTTGAGAAAGTAACACCTGGGAGATGAGTATTGCTCAGTGTTGTTTGTATTGCACTTTCAGAGCTAACTAGTTTTGATGCTGTTCTTAACTAGGGCCATGTCCACATCACAACTCACTACAGCCTGAAGCTTCCAAAGCCTGTAGGTCAGAAAGGGCTCAATTTGTTTCTTACGGTTTATTCTTATATCTTTAGATATAACCCGAAATAGGGCAGACACCTGAATATCATCTTCAAAGGATTGCTATTTTGTCTTCCCAGGAAGGCAATGAGATAGAGGTTGGTATTTCTAAGACACAAGAGGAAGATGAGAGCTAGGAAGAGCAAGCCTTTGTCTGAGCCACACCTGGTTGCCAGAGCCGGGGCCTTGGCTGAAGCCCTCAGCCTGAAGACCAGCATTCTTTTTCAATAATAACTGCCATTATGGACTTTTACTTCATATTTTTTCTTCAGGATTTTTGAATGTTTTATCAATGTTTTGGATTTATCCAAAATGAAACTGATTTGTTTTTCTCCTAGCCTTTCCCCCCCCTCACATTTTCTAATCAATTACTCTTAACACCTGATCTTTTTAGCTTTCCCACACCCAGCCAAACACAAGGACTTAGCGGTTTTTGCTTCCTAAATCATATCCTGAAATTTTATCTATGTTGCTCAAGTCAATTTGTTTGTTAAATAAATGTTAGCATAGAATGTGTCCAATTCAAAAGTATACCAAGGATACAAAGTAATTGGGAGATGAGCTAAATTACCCTTTAAAAATAAAGATTTTGAAAAGTTTCCTCAAAATAAAAAAAAAATAGCTTGTGAGTTATTGTATTTGCTTTAATGTTTTGGGTGGTGCTAATGATAATCACAGAGATATTGTAAATTTGTATATCAACATTTCTAAGTGAAACTGAGATACATTTTGAAATAAGCAGTTTAAACCAGATGTATTGCCAAGAACAATAGACGGTCATAACTTAAACAGTCTAGATAGTTTGCCTCTCGTGACCACACTCATAAAGCCTGGCAAGCAGACATCGTAATTTATAGATGGGAAAATCGAGGTTCATTGAATACTGTGACTTGCCCAAGATCACACAACCAAGGCTAGAATCCATAACACCCACATCCACAAGGGTGTTTTTCCCAGCAAGCTTTGCTAACCTCTCAATGCTTCCTTTCCTCACATGTCAATGCTAAGAAAACAGAAAACTTCAGGACACTGTAGAGAGCTTGGTGATTTAGCAGAAGACTGGAGCATGTACACTGTGACTCAGAAATCATGCATCTTATTTATTTATTTATTTATTTATTTAGCGTGTGGAGTGTGTGTGTGTGTGTGTGTGTGTGTGTGTGTGTGTGTGTGTGTACACCTGCATGCATGTGGAAGCCATAAGATTGATACTGGGTGTCTTTGTTATGATTCTCAATCCTCCTTTCTGAAACAGGATCAACTAAGTCTACAGCTCATTGATTAGTGGCTGTATTGGTTGGCCAGCACGTCCCTGGGATCCTTTTGTTTTCTGCTTCCCCACCACTGAGATTCCATGCATGCTCTGCTGAGCCTGAATTATTTTATGTGGGTGCTGGGGATTCAAACTCAGATCTTCACAATTGCCCAGCAAGCCCAGTTACCCATAGTGCCATCTTCCCAGACCCAATTAGCTCTGTTCTTGTTTGTCTGCCCTTTCCTCTTCCTCCTCTTGGTCTAAAGATGGCATATATGTTTCAACCATAAGAACAAAGACCTTAATAAATGTTCTTTATTAGTATAATAACAATCCTGAGGTGAATGAAGGAATTCACAAAGATCCATTTTGTTGAATTTCTAAGACTCTCTTGTATGGAGATTTGGGGGAGGGTGGTCTTGTCTATAAATCCTTCACAACTGTTAACATTGCTCATTCTCTCTCTTCAAAATACTATTTTCTCTTATGGTTATTTTAGAAACTATACAATTTAAAGAAGTTCAGAGGCAAGCTAACAGAATTTTAAAATTTTGCTGCTTTAGATTATGTCACAGCAAAATACAGTCTTTCTGTCGGGTCTCTGAAGTCTAGGCAAAGCATTTCTTTTTCTTTTCTCTCCAGGACCATGTGGTTGGGATGTTTTGGACTTTCAGAAATCTGGGATGTAAGATCAAAAGCACTCCTAAAGGTGCAGACCAAGATAATGAGCTAGAAATTCTCCCAGTGACGTAGATGAAAATGAATATTAAATAGTAATTCCTCAGGCAGCAAAGACTCCAGTGTTTACAAGATCCCATGCACACACATAGTTTCATCCATATTTTCCAACTAAAACTCACCTGGCTTTGCTCAAGCCCCCAAGTGCAGTGAATTGTAGACAGCACCTAATATTTAAATGTGGCATTGTCAAGAACATCTTTGCTGTTCTTGCCAAGGTCTGTCACTGGATATGTTTATCCAGCTGCATGGCAAAAACATAATACACAGTCATCATTTTACTCAGCCACCTACTCAATATTTTCTTCTTGTGATTAAATTAGCTCATAAATATTACACTTTTCATGCAGAAAGCCCTGGTCCAACTAGCTGAATGCCTGTTTGTCCACTTTCTAATACTGCCAGTCTTCCTTACAGAGTCTGAAATGATGAGAATTATTGTATTTACATGACAAGTGCAATAGACAGCAGGATCCCACTTACTATGGTGTGTACAGTTGTAAAAGTAATGTAAGAAGTAAGGAAGAAATGGGAGGACTGTGCTCAGAGAGATTTGAATTTATAAAAATAAATCCATCCTTGTTTAGAGCCAAAGACAGAAATGCTGCCTTTATCTACAGCAGACTGGCATCACTTTTACCCAACCAAGTAGAGTAGAGTTTCACACACACACACACACACACACACACACACACACACACACACACACTACACACATCATAACACACACACTACACACATCATAGCACACACACATATACATACCATATTACACCACTTATCATACATCATAGCACACACCACACTACACCACACACATCATAATACACACACACATCATAATACACACACATATACACACCACATTATACCACATATCATACAGCATAACACACACACCACACTACACCATACACATCATAATACATACACACACACCTTGCTATTGTTTCTATTGGATTCACCATCAATTGGGGTTCATAAGCTATAGAGGCTGTTAGTGGGGTTGTTTGTTTGTTTGTTTGTTTTTAAAAACTCCTCAAAATGTCCACACCCAGGTCTGTGTTTGTGAAGTAGCTTTCAGATGCCATTCTTATAAATATCTGTGCTCTCTAAGTTTTGCAAACTGAGGGCAAGAATTAAGAACTGACCTTTGCCCTCCTGTGCCAACACTGTTTACACCAATACAACCCACAGGCACATAGTTTCTGGGACCCCAGAGGCATGG
This sequence comes from Sigmodon hispidus, assembly GCA_004025045.1. Classification (NCBI taxonomy): domain Eukaryota; kingdom Metazoa; phylum Chordata; class Mammalia; order Rodentia; family Cricetidae; genus Sigmodon; species Sigmodon hispidus. The sequence continues at coordinate 215,642 of PVIH01000854.1, read as the reverse complement.
GTCATATCTCAGAGGATCCTCATCAAATCACCTTCCAGATGAAATATTTAGAGTTGGCACGCCAAGGCAGTTAACTTCTTAAGAATTATATCCAGATTTGTTCGATCATTCTGGGAACAGCCTTGGTTAGCGATTGCTCATAATGTCAACGCTTTTGGAAACTTTTTTATGGTCATTTTATTGTTTTTATTTCAAAAATAAAACTTAAAGGAGCTTGAAAAGTGGGTTTTTAGAGGATCACACGATGGCCTGGTTTCAGTTCTGTGCTTTTTACTTTATGTGCACTCACAGAAATTAAGCAAAATCAATCCATATTTGAACAAAGACTATGGATACAAATGAGCCTTGGCTTCCGAGACTTCTCAGAGCAATGACTAGCTGGAGTGTTTGGAATGCATTGGCCCTGGGAGGCGAAGAAGTTATAGCAAGCAACATATGGGCTTTAAAATCCGGAACTATCCAAGACAGAACAAGAGAGCTATTTCCACTTTACTCGTTCCTTGATTCGCCCCCCCCCCATCCAGAAGATAAATGCCTTCTAATCACATTTTTATTCTCATCTTCAGAGCAGGATCTTAAAAGAGCCAGGTTGGTCCAGACCTGCTGGTGAGTCTGCAGCCCCATCCAATGATTACCTAATTCGCTTGTGTCATCTGCTTTTCTTGTTATGAGAAAACACCAGGAGGAAATGTGTGCGTCCACTGAATTGTTCCCGATTCTTCTATTCACCTTTCAGCATGCTAGTTCCTTCCCTTGGCGTTGATATCATTATGCATTTGTCAGAGATAGACTGTCACTTTAGGGCCTCTATTATGCACAGGAATTGGCAGCAAATTTTGCCACTGGGATTTGCTTATGTCTCTGTATGTTATTGTACTTCTCTGGCATTCGGTAAATTCCCTAAACTCATCCCTTTGATGTTCATTCCAGACCCTAAATGTGGAAACAATGACTGAGATTTTGGATCAAAGCATCCCGTAGATGGCAGGCAGCATAGCTCTCTGATAATTCACTACAACAGAGTTCTGCCCCTCCCCGCTAAAATCTAGACCAGTAGTCCTCCAAGCTCTCTGCTTCCCCAATCAAAGGCACTCAAGGAAGTCAAAGAAAACAGCGTCAAAGCTGGAGTCAAAGATGCTGAACTAGACAGCTCCGTTGAAGCTCATGGTCATCTCATCATAGGGAAGGCTGATTATTGTTGCACTTGTTAAACCATTTTTTTCACCTCTCTAGTTACTGGGCCAGGCTTTTTATCAGTGTGTGAACACTTATCAGGTCCAGTTTCTGTATAACATCAGCTGTACAAAATGACCTATATTTTTCAAATGAATTTTTAAGACTCAAAGTGTCCATGGATTATAGAATGTTGTAAAAGTAAGTTCTTTTGTTTTTTGTTTTTTGTTGTTTTAAGATCAAGAACTATCAAAATTTCAACTAATGATTTTTGCAAACTGGAAGCTGTCTGGAGCATATATTTGGATTTTTTTGCTTGGGAGAAGCCAGAACAAACAATGACTTCACTGTATTTATTTCATAGATCAAGTTTAGCTCAGAAAAGAACTAAAGGCAGGTAGCCCCCTAAGTGTATTGGGAAGACAGATGAACAAACATAGAAAACTGCTGGAAAAATTTGGGGTGGAGAGGGCACCTTATAGACCCAGGTGTTTGTGGCTTTATTTTTGCCTCACTCCACTTGATACCTAGAGTGTACTTGTTACAATAACTACCTGATATTGGAAGCCACCATAAAGGATAGTTCTTTTAAATATAGTGAAGAAAGGAATTGATTGAGAACTGTCATTTGAGAAAATGAAAATTCCCAGTAGACTGGTACAATTGATACTTGGACCAACTGCCTTGAATGGAAATGACATTCTATAAGCCTGATAACATGTGCCCAGTCAAAAGGCTACCCCAGAAGGTAAGAATCCTCTTCAAAACCTAATACCCATCTGGGTAGGAAAAGTTTACCACCAGATGTATGCAACAGTGCCATCCAGCGGCTACCGCAATAATTACAAGTGTATCTCATTTTTACACGTGCTGTTTTATAATGACATATTCTTATTGTTGTACTTATATCAAAACTGCAGGAATTTCTCCAATTCTCCTAATCTATCTGTTTCTATTAGTGCAGATATGGTGTGAACTACACACCCAGAAACACCAGAAACTTCCTTTTCTTCCATTGGCAAACACTTGTGGGAAGACAGTGGCAACCCTGGGCATTTTTATTGTGGAAAGTCTCACTAAGAAATTTATCAATATTTTCTCTAAGCTTTTAAAGATTAATTTAAAGAAGGATAAATGGAGGAAATGAGAGAATAAAGAGGTGAGACGGATGAAAAAAGAAAGGAGGAGAAAAGAAAGAATGAGAACAAGGAGAGAGAGAGAGAGAGAGAGAGAGAGAGAGAGAGAGAGGACTGGGATTTCTCATCTGACTTTCCTAAGCTTTGACAACAGTACCATTAATTGACACCATTCCCAAGAGTAAATTCAAAAAGATAAGCATGCCAAAACATTCTTGTTTTAAATTGTATTCTTTCAGCTGCCAGGAGATTAATTAATTAACTAAGATAAAAGGAAATTTTCTACCTTAATAAAAAAGAAAAGAAAACCCATGAACAGATGCCCTGGCTTGAGAACCGCATCACATATACAAGCTGCTAACACAGTGTTGCCTGTCCAATCCAGGCAAGACACTCTGGCAGGAGCCTGTGACATTACACCAGCCTATGAGTCCAGTAAGACCACACCAGTGTCACCCAGCCAGGTACCCCTCCTCCAGAGAGATTGTCACACACTGCTTCTCCCTCCGGCTTCACAAACACTGAGACTCTCCTCCAGCCACCTGCCTCTTTACAAAGCTAGGAGAGAGTATGCTCCTCACTGATATAAACAATAGGAACAAAACAAAACAGGTACACAATCCAATACAAAATACAAGTATTAAAAATCAAGATTTAATCTCGTTGAAATAAAACAATAACAACAAAATCCTCCAGATGCACATATTTCATTGTGCCCAAGTGGAAAATGTATTGGATAGAAAGCAGCTCTGCATAGGCTAAACCTGTGATTTGCATCAAGGAAAGAGCCCTGGGAAGAAGAGGAGGAAAGACTTCCTTTGACTGGGGCGAGATTCCTATTTGTGTCAAGGAGAGTTAGGGAAGAGAGGGCTTGAGGCAGAGCAGGTTTGTGCAGTTTGCAATGCTTTGGGGACGCCTTTGAACTGCAAGCCGGGCTATCCGGATGCTTCCTCATGTAGTACCCACAGGGTTCTTCCTCTGGCTTCTGGCTCCTCCTGGTCACTTTCACCACAGAGCTTTGACAGGAATGTGAGTATCAGCAAGCTCAGGTCTCCTCTCCTTTTCATTCTGCAGGAGTATGGCCAACCCAGCTCTTATTTCATGGACCCCAGACCCTGACAGGATGGTTTCTGTAATTCAGCTGAAACCCACAAATAGTGAAGACAGAGCTTTTCCTTAGCATTTAGGAGCCTCCTGTACCAGCATGACCTCAGCCACAGACAGGTGTTACCAGCTCCTGCCAGTCTAAGGAGCAGGAGGTTGGCATGAACAACTGATTTCTTTTCTACTTAAAGTAAAAAGGAAAACGCACACAGAGATACACACACATCTGTTCTGTAAAGTTTTTAGGAGGAGGAGGAGAAAGAAGAAGAAACAGCAGCTGCTGTACAACCAGGTGCATGGCATGCATATCCTCTCCTTGAGCACAAGTTTTACTAAAGTATATAATCCACTAATCCAGTTAATTTCTTTGGAGAGATGGTATATATACAGGTGGCATTTGGATGAAATCACAGGCCATAAACGCACCCATTCCTATCCCCATTTAGGGTACAGAGGAAGAAACTGTTTTACAGGCTTCCTAGAATTTTAACATGGTCAATTGCCTGGCTTTTGTATTCTGTAACCTACCAGAGCATCCACACGAATATATACACACACACATATTCTATAAAATGGTGGCAGGGTTTCTGATTTACCTATAGGGCTGGTTTGAATCTCCCCCAAAATATTTAGCTATAGGACAATGTATTAAGTGTATTCTTAAAGGTAAATAACTGCAGCCAATAAAAGTTGGGCCCATAAAGGGTCCCATCTACTAGTTTTCTGCACTGAGAATTACAGCCGGTGTAATCATGGCTCCCTGCTCACTAATATTTCCTCTGATACAGTATGATCAATGTTGTGGAAAAACATTTATTATATTTCTTCTAGCTACTTAAAGGCATTACTGAATTATGGGCATCGCAAAACGAATCCACTGTGCATTTTTTCTTTATGTGACGTTTTTACAGTCTTCATTTTCTGCTTTGCAGCCACTGAGCTATAGAGTTCCACACTCTGTCCCTCTCACAACTGCTACTGTGGCCACCATCCCCTTCCTGCTTTATTACGTCTGAGACGTACTTCATATGATAACCTTGCCTTCCACTGCGGACCGGACCCTTCTTTGCAGAGAAGACATAATGAAAGAAATTAAACAATCGGTGTTGTTCATGACACTTTTTTAATTCTCTTAACAAAGGTTATGAAGTTTCTGCTGAGCAAAGGACGAGAGGCGGAGATGGTATTTTACAGAATGTTCCGGAAGACCTGGTAGACTTTGAATGGTCGTGGAATGTGTGGTTTTGACATTTAACAATTTTATTAACATCTGTGCTTATTATTCACCTTAATCTGCAGGGTCTGCAGCCAAGAATGAGTATGTCTAGCTAACAGCCCGTGTCTCAGGCCCTGCCAGGGGATGAATCAATTAACAAGAGAAGCCATGATGCAGACGTTCTGGGGTCACTTGGAAGGCTGTTTGCCTTTTTGATAGAGAAAGCACACTATAAATAACATCACACCTCAAGGAATCATTCCAGGAGGCCCAGATGCTGGCGGACTGCAGTCGGGACAGAGGGAATCGTTGGCTTCTTATGTGTATTTTCCCATCCCAGTCAATGGAAGATTTGTAGTAAAATCAAAATACTGTAAAGGAGGACAGTGTATGGACAGAGGCATGGTTAGCCATTTTTCTTTTTTTTAGTACCAGACCCATGATTTATGACCTACAGTTACAGCCAACTTTATTACAAAAATGACTTCACCCATAATAACCTTATTCAGGGCTCCTTGGAGAATGATGTAGTACCCCCCAAAACATTATAATCTAACAAATATTCACAAACAATGCCCCCTGATGTCCCTTTCCCCCACCCACCCAGAGGTGGGTGTCTGTGTTTACCTGCTGGGTGAAAGGGGTCTCAGAAAGGTTCTAGGGTCTTCCTGCGCAGACTTGCCAGGCTGCGTGATTCAGATCACCCAGGACAGAGGCTGTCATCTTCCTCATGCCCTGGGGAAGAGGACCCACTCACCCTCACTTCCTCTCGGTATATTCCTGTCTCCCTCCCTCCTCCACTGAGAGCTCAGACACCAGCATGGAGGGGGGGCAGCTTCATGAAGTCCCCTCCCTTTTTAATTGCCATAGTAACCAAATGGCTGCATTAAACCGTCCAGAGCTGGGTGTCCAAGGAAGATCCCCTGGGTATGCTAGGATCTAGGAACTGATCCCCTGTCTTATTAAACTCAGGTGTCAGTCCTAGCAGTTGTATTAAATTTACATCCTCCAAGTGGGTTAGTGGGATTACATGTCCATTTGCATTAAAACAGGTTTTTGTCATTAAACTGCCATACAATAAGCTTCTTTGGGCCAAATTAATGAGCTCTAAATATCATCAAGTGGAAGTTCACTTCACCAAGACAGCCACCGTGGGGTGAGGGCTGGCTGCTCACTGTCGTCACCCAAGAGAATCATAAGTGCCAGCTCAAAAAGAGTCCCTTCCTGCTTCTCCACGACAAGACAAGTGTCAGGATTTAGAGCCCTCTGGGGAGCTGGGGAATTCTCCTCTCCCCAAGCTCTAGAACACATCACCCCCTATCCCTTATTCTAGGCGGTGCTGTTAGCATTGACCTTGTCTGCTGAAAATCGCCAACCAACCATTGACTTCTTTCCTGCGTGACAATGTCTCTGCTTTGCTTTTCTCATATTGTTTTCTGTCAGTCTTTGGGGACCTTCTGTGTATAGTGTGGCCCGGGAACAGCATACATACAACACAGAGCCAGGTGTAGCCCCAGCGTGTGTCTCTATTCCCAGCGTGTGTCTCTATTCTAAAATGTCCTCCTGAGTATTGGTTAGTGATCACTTGGCCCATCACGTGTGGGGCCTAATCCTCTGGAATGCCCGTCCTGCTAGAAGCTCCTTTCCCAGTTGTCTAGATTTTTTTAAATTACATTTATTTGTGTGTGTGTTTGTGTGTGTGTGTGTCACACCTACCCATGTACCATGGCACATTTGTGGAGGTCAAAAAAACTGATTCTCTATGCGGATCCTGGGAATCAAACTCAGCTTGCTGCACTTGGCAGCAGGCACCTTGATCACTGAGCCATCTTGCAACCCCGTAGAAGAGGAGACTTCTATTAAGGCTGTATTCACCCCATTCATAAGCATAGACAGTGCTTACCCTCACAAGTTTATAATAGGCATAAACAGAAATTATTTATCAATAACCAATAAATAAAGCCCCAAGCCTTCTCTTATGTAGAAGAGTTAAGATAGGCTGCTAGATGGACTTCCTGAATCACTCTATGATCTCATTTCTGTGTAGTCTTAACAGGGGACAGTAATGTATGATTGAGACACTGCTATATTTAGGAATGACAAGATGGGCATTATTAATAGCTTAATTGACATTAAGGCAATTACCCCTACCCTTATTACAGTTTGTAGAATTACTCAGAAAATATTGGCTGAGGCCTTTCTTTCCCTAGAGCTACCCAAGGATACAGCATTTTATTTCATGCCAGATCTCAGCTTTGACATTAGATACTTAGCCATAGAATGATTCCAGTAAATCATTATAAATGCATTATAATAAAGATGTTATGAGCTATCAGATATTAACCCTCAACCCCTAAAGAGAGATAAATAGTTCAGTTGTATGATTCCCACTTTTGTTTCATAAGAAATAAGCTTTTGCAAAGAGCAACTGACTAATGAATTATAAAATGGTGTGTTGAGCTCAGATAATTAAACAATGCATTTTAGTGTCTAGTGCAAGATGAACACTAAATCAAACACAGATAAAAGAGGGATCTAAACCCAGGCCCCAATCCTAGTCTCAAATACAGTTAAGGTTGCTCTATAACGCAGAAATGCTTTAGACCTTTTCTCACCAAAATAAGATCAAGATACGAATGGATAAACTCAACAAGGATATAGAATAAGAATTCTGGAGGTGTTAATTTCAGATAAGCCTACAAGGCTATTTTAAATGAGATCGTACACGGAGATTATCTTTATCCCCCAAACTGCTAATGGGCCAAAAATGTAGGAACCTACAAGTTTCTAAGTTTTGTCATAATTATCACCTTTGCCTTTTGATCTCTGAATTCATGCTGAAGCATATTAGTAGAGGCTTGGAGAGACGGGTGAAAACCATGGGTTGATGATTGTTGTGACCTTGAAGCATTGCAAAGACAAACACATGAGTAAACGTTGTTATGGAGGTGAGATGAAGAGGTTAGGTAGAGCTCTACAACCAGCAAGGGCCCTTTTCTCTGGCTTGACCACTCAGGTTGGTCTATTAAATATGTGTTTTACTCACCTAGGCTTGAGATAATTTTTTATTTACTAGTCAAGCTTCACATCTCTATGAACTTAAAGTTAGAAAATGAAAAGCGGCCCCAGATTCCTCAGGGGCAATGACTGAGCACCTGTGAGCAGACAGGCTGCTACTGGTCCATGCTGAGTGACTCTGCTGTTTCCTGTGCTCAGGCTAGTCTGAACCATGGTTCTCTGTTCACATACCAACCACTTTCTAAAGTGTATGTCCATCATTGCATCATAGAGACATAAATAAGTTGGGCCACATAAAGGCCTAATTATGCAAAGTAATCATTACAAAGCGGGCCCACAACTATGCGTTATATCTTTTCATTTTATTAACTCATATTTTTCTTATTCTATATCTTCCCTTACTCTCTCTCATCACCTACCACCCCACACCCCACACACATACACACTTATAAATCTACAACATGAGAAATTCTGCCAAATTTACTCAAGTAACCCTCATTGGGTCTTGCACAGGGTTGTCTATGGTACACATTTCATAAATGCTACCCAACTTAAGCAATAGTAATCTTACAGCTACTGGTAACAGTTAATGCCTTCTTACTGCTTAGTATAAGTCAGACAGTTTGCTAAGTATCATCAGCTTGTTAAATTTTCACAAGCATATGAGTCAAGTACTATTTTAATCTTCATCTTATGGAAAATTAAAGCTTAAAGATATTATGTAACTTGCCAAGGAAAAGCTAAGCTACATATCCAGAGTCAGCCTAGATTTGGAGTCGCATTTTTCAGACTAATTCTGTCAGCTTTATGTTCTTTTAGACTGACCACATCAGGGGAGGGCAGGGGCACACTCCCATTCTTTCTTAGCTGGAATATCCTTAGGACCTTGATCTTTGGGGTTCCAGAAAATCCAAAAGTGTGAGCTAGTTTACAATTGCCCCAAAGTTACTCTTTTTAAAAACTCCTAGGACTTTACATAAAACCATCCCAAAAGACTTTTATGATTGCGTACAGCATAAAGTTAATTTCATTTTGAAAGAGTATGTCTGAAGGAGGTGACACACCTTGGTTATGTATTCAGGTTGGTGGAGTCTTGTTTAACACCCTAAGCAGTCGGCAGCCTTGATTCACCACATATCACAGGAGAGAGATAACCTTCCGGTTTTCTCAGGACACTGATGCTTCCTAATGGCCCAAGACTCACAACCTCATACCTTCCTTAACTGATTGAGGAAATAAAGCGAAAGGAGTGTTTCAGCCTTAGGGATGAACATTTTAGCATTTTAAGATTCTTATTGAATAAAAGGATAGGTGTGAGTTTGCTGGAAATGTTGCCTTTGGAAATAAGGGTTCATGGGGGGGAGGTTTCAGGGAGGTAGCAAAAAGACACATCTGTGAAATGGGCTGGCAAAGAGTCAAGAAGAGGCAAATTATTTTCAAGCTATAAGCAACTGTTTGCTTTAAACTCGTCTCCATTTGTCCCATGCTTGTATTTCAAAGCACAGCAGCTGGATTTGTCCCCCACAGTCTTAACTTCACGTGTGGTTTAGATTCTGACTAAGTGCTGTGGATAGTCACTGCCAGTGTCCCAGAGTCAGGCACATTGTCCTTTCAGGCTTATAGCAGCCGTACAACTTGGCTCCTTTGCAGTTGGACAAGTCAATGGTCTGTCTACTGATCTGAATGAGGCACTGTGTGTCACTTAGAGTCCAAAGCATGACCACAGAACTCTCTCTCTCCCTCTCTGTCTCTCTCTCTGTCTCTCTCTGTCTCTCTCTCTCTCTCTCTCTCTCTCTCTCTCTCTCTCTCTCTTTCTCCACCTGTTGAGAGGACTGAGTAGTCACCAGCTAGGACTCCTGAATGGTTTGAAGGAGCTGAGTTATCTGCTACAACAGCAAGAAGTGAACTCCTGTTACACCAGACACTGGTGTTTGGGGTTGTTTATTACAACTGCAAAACTCAGCCAATCCTGACTAATCCAGGAGCTGACTCTTTGTTCAGAAAATACGGACCTCCTCTCCAAGTCATAAACCGTTATTCCTTTTCCAATAGTTTTATTCACTCACTAAATAGTTTCAACTTTTCATCCTTTGGCCTACTCTAAGATGCCTAAAATCACCAGGAAGACCGTGAATTGTACCAAGTGGTGCCTGTTCTTTTACCGTCAACAAGTATTGTTACCTTACACGAGGTAGAAGAGCAAAAGAGGACAAGGTTGACCTTTTCAACATCACATGGGATCATATGATAATGAAAGAGAGAGGAAGGGAAATAAGATAGAAAAGAATGTTTTTTTAAATGTACGTTGGAAAGGTCGAAAAAGGAACTTCACAAAACATAGGCATTTTCTTTGCAGTCAGCCAAAAGAAAAAAAAAAAGCCAGCCACTTGCAGGTAGCTCTTAGCATGTTTAACCTTTGGCATCCATATGTCTAGCTTACCATAGCACTCAAGAAATGCTGGCTGAAAGTGTGAATAAAGGAACAAATATCCCATTTTCACAGTCTTGGAAGCCTACAGAGCTAGTGGTCAGTTACTGTGAATGTGTGTTCCGTCATATATTGAGAGGCGGTACAGAAACGGGGAAGAAAGACGGGAATTTGGATAGCTCCCCATAATCTTTAAACCCAAGTCCTTCAAAGAGCAACTAGGAAGTCAGAGCAATAATTCTTTGTCCTAGAAACAGGACATCACTGATAAGTCAAGGAAGTTCATTTTTAAAAGCTCTTCAAACTAACTGGTTAGAAATGCCCTTGTTTTGTTTGGTTTTGGCTGGGCAGAATGAAGGGTACAGTGAGCATGGAGATGTCTATGACCTTGAGATGGGAAGAGTCAGAAAAAGGGACTCTGAATACATGCAGAATAACTACTTTTCAACACTCTACTTAGAACGAGGTATATAAATGCGTCGTGGGGCTGAAAAGGGAGAGATGCGATTCACCCACTGAATAATGCACCTGGGAACCCTTAGTAAAATATTCAGCTGATTACAGGATAATTCCCATTATCTGAGATCTGCAAAATGCCTGCGATAAAGCTGCCCTCAGTCCTCATTCAACAATTCTCCCAGGCAAAGCAAATAGGACACAGAAGGAAGCTGAACCTTTCCCTGGTGGAAAGAGCATATCCAGGTTTCTAGTCTGAAAGACTGGTACATGAAGATCAGATGCCCAGCACATGACATGAAAATGCAAAGCACAGATGAGCTGTCAGCCGCTGCATAGGAATAGTTGCAGCATAGAAAAGATAGGAGACACAAACCATGTGGTGAACCAATCTTGTGTGACATAGAAACACAGCAGAGACTTGATCCTTCCAAGCAAGCACCAGAAAATAAAAATCTCTTGGCTTGAGCCTCTCTTGGGGATGAACACCAAACTTCCTAGTTTAAATCCACCATTTTCTCTTTTTTGACATTTTTTAATTTAAAAGGTTGTTTCGCATAGCAACCACAGTTCCTCTGCCTTCCTGTCCTCCCGATCACCTCCCCCCCTCCCCAGCTTCCCCCTACCTACCATAAATCCATCATTTTCTATCTGCCATGGCAAACTACATTCCTCTCATTTTTATGAGAATATTCTTACTACCCTAGCTTGAAGACCCCAAATCATGAGCTTTGTTTCTGTTTCCCTGTATCCTGACTAGTTTTAAGTCACCTTGACACAAGCTGAAACCATCTGAGAGGAAGGAATCTTAACTGAAAAAAAAAAAAAGTCTTTATAAAATCAGGGCATAGGCAAGCCTGTGTGGCATTTTCTTAATTAGTGATGATGGGGGAGGAGTGAGGGGCACCTCAGGGCTGGTGCTCCTTAGTTCTATAGGAAGGCAAGCAGAGCAAGTCTGTGGGCAGCACTCCTCTATGGCTTCTTCATCAGCTCCTGTCTCTAGGTTCCTACCAGGTTTACACTTCTGCTTTGCTTTCCCTTGGCGGACTGTGACTCAGAGTATGGTTCGGAGTATGTAAGCCAAATAAAGTCTTTTCTTCTTAAGTTTCTTTGGGTCATGGTGTTCCATCACAGCAATGGTAACCCCAACTGAGACAGACTCTTCATTCAAACTCTTACCCTTAAAAAATGCTTCTTGAATTTCCCTTTGCATTCTCCTTGCCTGGGAACATAGAATATACCTAGGTAGTATATCTAATTCTAACTAGTGAAACATAAGGCACATAAATAATGAAATACTAACTGTCCCATAATCCAACAGCAATGATGAGTGCTGCAGTAACAATGGTTCAAAGAGCTGGAGAGTTTAGGTTTCATCTAATTCCATTGTGATCAATAAAATAAATGTGCTAAATTTTGTTAAAGGATACAGACTTTTGTTTAAAAGAGATCTCATTGGGTAGCTCAAGATGGCTTCAAATTCATAATCCTCTGCCTCAGCCTCTGAAGTGTGGAGACTGCACTACCATAAGCCCCTGACTAAATTCTAATAGTACTTTGAAGCTGAGTCTCTCACTTATGACCTCTTGCCCCTCACTCAAGCAGAGAAGTTTATCTGTACTCTTTAACTAGAAGAAGGAATGGGAAAGCATTCAATAGAGGCCATCTCACCCTGACTTGTATATTTCCAAAGGCTAGCCCTTTGGGTGAAGCAATTATAGAGACAAAAACATCAGCTTTACTCCTTCATCTGAATTATCATCGGTTTGGGAAGAGAATTAGAGGACAGCTGTGGACACAGAAATGGTCCATGCTTTTTCCTGAGGTTGCAAGACTCTTGTACCTAGTTTATGGGGATAGAGATGAAGGAATAAAACTTGGAAGCTGATACAGCTATTTGAAGGTTAATTTGGTGTCATTTGGTAAAATTAAAATTTTAGAAAAAGTTTTATAGATATAAATAGGCGATCCATAAATAAACATTTATTGCAGCACTGCTTTCAACGGGAGAAACCAACAGTCAGCTACCTGAATGACAATAGAAGAAATAAAAGACGGAATTGTGTTAGGTGCAGATTATTATGTAGCCAAAAAAAAAATGGTTAAAATAACATAAACAAATTGGAATTTAGACCTCAGATTCTTAACTACTAACTCTAAAGAGTTACGCTGGAAGTTCCTCATTTATAGATGGGAAAAAATGAAGGGAAGAATAAATGGCTTTGTGAACGTAGGCTACTGTTTATACTTCCAACCTGCTATTTTGGCTATGTTGGCATGGGATGCCCCAAGTTTTGTGTGTAATTTTTTTAGTCTCTTCTAGGAAATGAAAAATGTCCCCCTGACATCCCCAATGCTGTCACAGAGGAACAAACAGTAGTAGGGGGACGCACTGGGGAGAGAATGAGATGTTGCCCTTGACTTTGAACTCTCAGCCTAAAGAACAGAATCAGCACAAACATGAAGAGCAGTGCACAGTTCTCACAGTTGCCTTAATTCCCACATTTACAACTAAGCACCTCAACTGTTTCCTGGCCTCCCATCTTCTTACTAACAAACAAGGGGTCCAACTAGAAAGAATTATTACCTTCAAATTGTCCTTGCAACAAATCAAAGTTTTAACTCCATAATCTACACTATTTCATTGGTATAGTCTAAACCTATAAAAAAAAAAAATCAAAAACAGAAAGTTTCTCATTGACTTTTCCCAAACTTTTGTTGATATCCAAACATTTTCTGATTGTTCAAACCTATAGATCACATAAGATAGTTTCCTGGCGTGATGTTTAATTTCTAACCTTGCTATCTATTTACAGGAAATCTCTGAGCTTTCTCGATGGTTCACTACAAAAACATTTCTACAGTAACTGGCGACCCAGCTATATTTTTTTCAAACATCAGAAGCCAATGTCAAATAGGATGGCCTTGACTCCATCTCTGCCAGGCTGAGGTGGGAGTAACATTTCCCCAGCAAGGATGCTGACCTGTCAGCATGGTCTGGTGAGCAGCAAGGCAGTGGGAGTCAGAAATCCAAGCTAAGTCCTAATTGTGTGGCGACCTGGGTGGTAATATCAGGGGGACTTACTCTACCTTGAGCAATTTCCACAAAGGAGGAGAAATGATGCAGAGAAACCATTCTCTGAAAAGCACATCATGTTCTGGTAGACAATTGCTACACTCTCTAAGGAAGCAAAAAGAAGCCGTCTTCCTCAGTGAGGACTAGGCCACTTAAACACCCCACCCACACTGGCCGGATGCCACCACCCAGCCCTCGAGGACATTGTACCTTCCATGCAAATGGCTCAAGTTCACTTTATACCTTTAAAGTAGCATACATTTTGTAGTTATGGATAGTGTATTCATCTGATTACCCGTGAGTGAAGGGCATTTCCATCTCCCTTGTCTTTAATGGCAAATAATTAATGGTGTGTTGGAAATTAACAACAATTAACAGTGCATGTGAACAATGGCAGAAGGTCAGAGACTCTGAGGAAATACAGTATTTAGCTTCTTGGGTGGAATCTCACTATTTCAAAAGGGGACTGCAGAACAGTGCCTGGAAAATATCTTGCTGCTGCCATAACTTTCCAAATGGAAAAAAAAAAAACAAAAAAACATCAACTCTGGCCCCAGTACATTTACATCATTTCTCTGGTGGACCATGATGATTCAAAAGCCTTCCTCCAACACAGAGAAAATCAACACTTTGGGTCATATGTTCAAAGCTTCTTTTCTAAGACTATCTTGTTAATGCAAGGGAGAAGCAGATACCAGCCATTTTCACCAAGTTTATTACTAGACACATTATTATTACTAAACAATAAAACACATTTTAGTTTAATACTAAGAAGAATGGTCTGAAATGAAGGACAAACTTGCCATTTAGTCCTAAGATAAACATTTTAGTCTATAGAGTCTGGTGAATTTCCAAAGTTGACTCTTATTTTGAAGGGGATGTAAATATATAACAATTATAGAAATTATATGTGTATATATCATATTTTTGTGTTTAACTATGTGATTTCTTCAAGGACTATTGCAGATGGGCAAGTTAATAAATAAACTGCCCTTAACTTATCAGCATGATAGATGAGTGCCATAGAACATTACTACCAAGTATGGCTTCCATCATATTGCTGGGTCACACATCAATATATCACGGTGTTGAAAATAAAACCAGAAAAAATAAGTCAGATTTGAATATACAAACTGATAACCAAGGGTATCCACAGAGGGTCACCTGCTATAAAATGTGAATAGGATAGATATATTCTGCTTCCACCCACAAAGTAATTACAATTATAATTACATTACCTGTAATTATAAACATAATTAATTATATTCCTGCAGTGCTTTAGAGCTTACAAAGTACATTCACATGCATTAATTATTTAAGCTCATCAGTATCTTATGATGCAGGCATTGCAAAAACCCACAGAATAAGATTAGGGCTTCACACTGAGTCCATACCCATTCCTTCCAGGTGACTATTTCCTTCTTTCTCTCCTACAATTCCTTCCTTACACCAAGCTGAAGCCGGAATGAGGAAAGAGCCAGGTTTCCAAGACAATGAATCTTCTGGCTTTTTGGTCAAGCAACATCCAGAAGAGCAAAAACACGAGTTTAAGGATGCACTCGGAATTTGTGAGGAGGGTTCTATAGTCACAATAACCTAAAGGCTCTGATCTAGTTCAGATGTGAGAAAGCAATGAGCAGGTCCCTGGCTTCAGCCTATGTACTCACAACTAAAAATAGTTCAGAGGATGACAGCTCCTGAAAAGCTAGTAGATGCAGAGTGCTGGGAATGCAGGTATCCACTGCTGATGGCAGGAGGAAGGAGCCACCATGAGAGACTCTCCAGATAGACCTTGGCTTTGGCATCTCAGGAGAGCCATGCACACTTCTGCATGCCTTTCAGGGTTCTCCTTCACATTACCTCTGAAAGCCATGTACATATTGCAGACCTATCACAGTCTCTCTTGGGCTATCCTATTACATCTTGATATTCTAAACAACTCCCCACCCCAGAGATATCTCATTTGTATGGCTCTAGACAGCTGTTGATATGTTTAAACCTCACCTAACCTTCATGTCTCAGCCTAGTGCCCATCCTCTCCAGCTATAAATTTGACCTTAATTTGGCCTTTCTGTGGAACCGCAGACTTGTTGGCAGAGGAATTTTGTACTGCCATAACTGCAGTAGAATCTGTGCAATTCGGTGCCCCATATGGTACTGCCTGGACCAGCAGATCAGGGTCACTCCAACACTTGTTAGAGATAGATTCCTGACAGCCATTTGCCTCCAAGGAAACTTACTAAAGAAATGGAAGTGTAGGAGTGGCTGTTTAATCATCAGAGGAGTAAGAAACCCAGAGAGGAAGACTAACATCTGTACAGATTTCTACGTCCCAGAAAGCACAAGCCATGGTCTAGAAATAGCCAGTGCCTGGGATGGGTGGGGGAGAGGCCGGGAGTCAATTTTAAGTAGTAATCATAGCTAACACTGACCAATCCCCTGTAGTACTGTGTAGACCTAGCTGCTTGGTGTGCAGATATGTTCTTCACCCCCTAGTATTTTTATTTGTGTGATGCTTGGACTTGAACCTAGGACCTCACATATCCTAGACAAGCACACCATGATGAGCTACAGCCCTCTGCTCAGAAATTCTCTCATTCTATTCCTGTGCCACTGCTGAGAATACCATGTCCATGGTTGGTATCCATTCACAGAGAGCGAAAGGAGAACTCTGAGAAAGAAGGAAGTGAACAAATCATACAGGACTCAAGTCTCCACAGCAAGGAGCCTGCCGCTTGAATGTTGACCTCAGCCACACCACGATTCAAGCTTGGGTTTAGGGAGATGTGGGACCTGAATGGGGATGGTTCTCAGATAAGCAGATGGCTGGCAAGGAGACAAGTTTATCAGCCATAACCCAGGAAAGGGATCCTAAGAGCAGAGATTAGAGCCAGAGAAATAGGATCAAAGAGAAAATATTTTCTTCTAGACCCTGTAGAGGTCAAAGGAGCAGCACAGGACCAATATGAGATGGAAGGAGGGCAAAGGTGCCCTTGGGGCTTGTTTCAGGAGGAAGACTGTTGTTCACCACAGCAGAGAACAAGAATAATCACATCAGCCTCTTCTGCACAAGTGTAAGCTCTACATGGGTGTTTAATCTTTACAACAGTTTTCAGAAGTCGTGCTCATTTTGTATCCATCTTACAGTTGAGATCATTGAAGTCTCAAAAGGCACAGCAATTGGTGCTGGGAAGATGTCTCAGCCTTGCTATTATACTTGCCTGAGTTCAGCCCTCAGAACCCATACAAAAGAGCTGGGCATGGAGATGCAATGCTTGTAACCCAAAGCTGAGGAAGTATAGACAGGAAGGCCTTGGGGGCTCTCTAGCTAACAAGCCTACCCTGACTGGTGATGTCCAAGCCACAGAGAGTCTGGTTTCTAAAAAGCAAGATAGATGACATGGAATAACACCTAAGATTATTCTTTGGCCTCCATATACAAACATACACATGAGTTATAATGACTTCCTAAGAAGCATATAACCCAGCTAGCCCTGGTCTACAGTGCCTATGACAGTACTTACAGCTCAGTGATCTGGATATCTGTTCCTACTGTTCCTAGTTCCACTAGGTCCTTCTAAACTCAAAAGCAAACAGAATACAGCCAAAAAGAGCAGGTTCAATAACACTATGGTTTTGACATTCTCTCCACATACAATGATGGGACCCAAGTCAAGAATTAGGGTTAATTTGGTATTGGGTTAGGCCTGTCAAACAACATTTCTTGGCTTGTTTATTGTTTATTATTGCTAGAGCTTTCCATGTACTTAGTGAAGACCTACTAAGTCTACTGAATAAATCAACCGACAGTTATTTACTGCTCTCCTACAGTGTGTCATGCTGAAGAAATAAATGTGAACAAGATGCCACCACAATCCTCAGAATTTACACCTTCCGGAGTTTTGAGAAACTAGGGAAAAGATAGAAACCATATTAAGAGCAAAGCAGAGGTGGTTAATTCAGTCACAGATCCCCGTGGCAGAAGACAGGAAGGACTCAGACCTGAGTACAGTGCTGATGAATAAGGCAGATGAGGAGCCCTCTGGGAACTGCTGTGCAAAGCGCATCTCCACTTCACAGGTCAACTGCTGTAGACCAATTTGTCATTCTTTACCACCCTTCTTTGCAACAGGAGCTTTCAGTAGCTTATGGATCCAGGCCCAGGTCAGGCCTTGGCGCCTAGTCTTCTGTCAGTGGGGCACATCTTTTTCCCAATGAGAAGAGAAGGAAAATATTTCAGCAGCTGCTGAATCCCAGTGTCTTTATTTAAACTTCCTCAGAACAGGCAAGTTGGTGGTATTTATGGCTTAAAAGAATTTCCATTTGTAAGTTTATCTTCTTGTTAAAAGCCAGCCATTCCCTACCCCAAACAACCAAAGACAATAAATCAAAGCTTAAGGAGCAAAGACTTATCTCTGCAAATAGAACTCATATAGTTGCCATCATACTAATTTTTAGTATCAAGTATTATAAAAGGTTAAGTGACTGGGGGCAGGGATGAATTTCCCTTTACTGGAGGATGCAGAAGGCATGAGAATGAGCCCAGATCTTCTCTAAGATAAGACAGGAACTGTGAGTCGAACATTTCCCTGTGAGTTCTATCTAGCATGCTGTCATGGCTTTACTTCACCTGAAAGACCCCCAGCCCTACTATTGTTATTCTCAACTGATTTTGACAGTTCCTGGTCCTGCTGTCTAATCTGGCTTCTTTCTCTTGCATAGAAACAATGGTGTCAAAACTAGAATGTCTTGTTTCCACATGCTGACCGGAAATAGAGTTCTGCCATGTCATTAGATGATGACAGGACAGTCTGATGGAGGCCAGCTGGTGTCGTGAGTACTAAGGTTATATGGAATCATAAAATGACTGCTTAGTGCCCGAATGTCTGCTTTTCCAGTGAGACACTGGGCTCTTCCCACTCCTTTGTGCTAAGCACAATAACAGAGACAAGGTGGGACAAAGGCCTTTCTCCCTAACACCAGCCTTGCTTCCACACTTACCCATTGCATTTTGTGGATGTCATTGTCCCATGGCTGGAAGTCAGCCTCATCCATAGGTAAGACAGAAGGAGCCTGTGGACAGCAGAGCCTTTGTCATTATCTCTGTCCACTGATCAAGTTACCATATAGTTGGAAATACATATTTTTTGGAGAATACCTCAATATTTTTCAAAAAAAAATCATTCAGAAGCATTGTGTATTCTCAGAACATTTCTTTTTTTCTCTTTCAGAAAACAAAATGTTATTAACAATAAATAAATTTAAGGAGAAACACAACACTTGGTATTTTCTCAACTATTAACAGTAACTATATCTATCGTAAGTTGGCAGTAGGAGGGTTTTTCAGCTTCCCTAAAGTTTATTGACTTCTTATCTCTCTTTCTTAACTATACTTTTATTCTCTTCTTCTAATCTCATTCCACTCTAATCAAAGAATGTGATATGTTTAAATATCAATTCCTTAAACTATGTTGGCATTTCTTACATGAGATATAGCATGCAGCTCTCACTATATGTATTAAATGAGGCTTGCATTTTTGTTAACTGTGTGCTTTGTATCCATATTTTCTTTTTACTTCTCTTTTCAAAGATATTTTTTCCTTTTTAGTGTAGTATGTTTCTATTAATTTCTTTAAAATTTTACGCATGCATTTAAATATTTTAACTATATTCACTACCTATTTCTCCCTCTTATCCACAGCCCCCACCTCTCCTAACTGAAACGTCTCTTAAATACATTTTATCTTTGAAATTTAATTACCACACCTTAACCCACTTTCTGTCATTTATTTTGTACTACATAGAAAGTTTTCCAGCCAAATATAATAGACACATACAAGCATAAAATTGAAAGCAGACAAATCATGCTAGTGAAAAATCTGTGTTGTCAAGCACTATCCCTGTGGGTTTATGGGGCTGTGAGCTGCCAGTGTTAGAAATGGTCACCTTATGGTCTGTGGTGGTGAGGCATGATGGGAAGAAATCAGCATCAGTCTCTTCTGGAGGAAGTCAAGTGTTAGTTCATCACTCCTTTCCTAAGAAAGCTAACAGGCTCCAAAGGAAAAGCCCCATTATTCTTTGCCCTGAGAAAGTTCCTCTTGCTTTCTTCCCCTTTCTTGAGAAATTTAAAATACATAAAAGTTTAAAATAATTCTTGCAGTCATACTTCCCAGAATTAACAGCTGTTAACACTTGGTCAGATTATCCTCCATTTTTAAAAATGACTTATATATTTTTATTTTATATGCATTGGTGTTTTGCCTGAGTGTATGTCCATGTGAGAGTGTCGGATCCCCTAGAACTAGAATCACAGTCAGTTGTGAGCTGTCGTGTGGAAGCCGAGACTTGAACTTGGGTCCTCTGAAAGAGCAGTGCTCTGGACCACTGAGCCCCAATACTTCATTTTTTAAATGTTTTGCAGCTCCAAATGCCATCACCTTTAATTGGTCTACTCCCCACTGGCAAGGAGAATTTTTTCAAGAGTTGAATCCTTTCTATCCATCAAATATGTGACGTTAGCCCATGTGTGTGTGCCATAAATAATAAACAGTACTGATTCTATATGTTTTTTATGATTTGACTGAATGGTATCATCTGTTATAGTTTATGTAATTTCCCCTTCTTTATTAACATTAGAGTTTTGGCAATCTATACTGATTGATTGTTTTGATCTCTCTCTCTCTCTCTCTCTCTCTCTCTCTCTCTCTCTCTCTCTCCCCCCTTCTTTTTCTCAACCCCTAGACAAACACTCTACCTCTGACCTATGTCCTCAGCCTCTTTCACTATCTGTCATTAGACAGGACCTGAATAAGTTGCCTTAGCTGGCCTTGAACTCACTCTATAGTTCAGATGGGCTCTGAACTTGCATACCTTTGCCTTCAGCTTTCCAACTCCTGGCTGAATTATATACAGCTAGCTTATCACTTTTCTTTGTGAGTCAAATGCATAATCTCTTACTGCAGAATATTTAAATTCTCCTTGAATTGCTTTTCTTTCTCTCTATAACAAACAGTCTTGCAATGGTCTTTTTGTGTACACATATGCACACATTCTGTATAAAATAACCTAAGCAGTAGAGTTTGTGGGCCTAAGGTATACAAAGTTTTATTTTGCTGAGGTATTGACAAAAAATTTTCCAATTATACTTCAGCATAAAATGATGGAACATTCTCCTCACATGCTGTCAAGAGTAGGGCAACTAAAAAAGTTGATAATTTCCTCCAATTAAATGGTTAAAAATATTAGTGATTGAAGGAATTTTTTCAGTGGGTAAAATGTTTCCTGAGTAGCATGAGGACCTGAGCTTTGGTATTCAGCAGCCAGGTAAAAGCCAGGTTCCTGGGCACAAGTCCTTCGCTCCAGCTTTGAGAGGACAGGGATGAGTTGATTCACTAGATAACCAATCAAATCCAAGCAGTGAATTCTAGGCTCACTGTCTCAAAAATAAAGTAGTGAGCAGTGTGAAAGATACCAGATGCTAACCTCTGGCCTCCATATGTACATACATAGTGAGCTCACCTTATACATATTCATACATACACATACATAATAATAGCAATGATAACAGGATTGGAATCTGGCTGAGAGGTGGGAGTCTTTCCTAGCATAGGTTATGCCCTGGATTCAATCCTCTATACAAAAACAAACAAGAAACCCTGCAAACATGGGGTTTATTTTTCATTGTCCCAGCACGGCTTTTTTCACATAGTGATTCTCTTTTGTCATATCTTTTCAGTCTTTTTCTATTGAACTATTTGTGTTTTACTGTCCATTTGCAAGAATTCTATGCATATCTGTTGTAGAATATTATTTTAAGGTGCTGCTTTTGTTTATGTTGCATTTGTTTAACTCTGTGAAGCTGTGTTACTGTGTCTGTCTAAAACACCTGATGGCCTAATAAAGAGCTGAATGACCAATAGCAGGGCAGGAGAAAGGATAGACGGGGCTGGCAGGCAGAGAATTTATAGAAGGAAAAGTCTAGGAGGAAAAGAAAAAAGGAGAGAAGGAGGAGGATGCTGGAACCAGCCACCCAGCCACACAGCCAGCCATAGAGTAAGAGTGGAAGGTAGACAGGAATAGAAAAGGAAAAGTGCAGAGGCAAAAGGTAGAAGCGATCATTTAAGTCAAGAAAAACAGATTAGAAACAAAGCCAAGCTAAGACTGGTCATTTCTAATTAAGAACAAGTCTCCATGTGTGATTTATTTGGGAACTGGGTGGGAGCCCCTCCCCCCAAAGAACAAAACTAAACAACAACACATATCTTAGATGTTACTGTTTTTAATAATATATGCATTGCAAATAAGCCTTCTTGATTTTGCAATGATTACATACAGTACAAAAAGCACAGTGACAAGTCTGTCCCTCATATCTATTCTCTTCCTGCTCCATTCAGTTTCTCTTCTTGGAGGAAAAAACAAAACAAAACAAACAATGCTCTAGCTATGCTACAAAAGTTCTCCATGCATATAAAAGTAGTCCCCATGTTCCTCTATAGTCCCTCTTTATAAATTTAAAAGATAGCATACAGGGTATTCGTTCTTCATTGTGCTCCACTCCAATATAACAGAAATGTAACTCTAAATCACTTTATTTATAGACAGCCATATTTGCATGTGCATATATGTGCGAGCATTTGTGCGTGTAAGTGCATGTATATTCTGCATGTACATGTAGAGAATGTGCTGTTCCTCGGGACCCATCCACCTTGTTTTTGAGACAGGGGCTCTCTTTAACTGAGACCAGAGGTTCATAGATTAGACTAAACTGGCTGGCCAGTGAGTCCCAGCCATTTACCTGTCCCTGTTTCTCCAGTGCTGAGATTAGAAGCCTGATTCACGTGTTCATGCTATAAGTACTTCATTGGTAGAGCTATCTCCATAGTACCTTAGAACTATTTTTTACATTTCTTTTTATTGATTGTTGGTCCAGTTTTTAAAAGTTATGATACAGAACATGTTTAAACAGTTTCTTATTAACTGAAATTTAGAATTGATTGCTTCCAATTTTCTGTTATTAAAAATTGTGTTTTAGCAAGTATCTATATTATTTCACACATATGCCAATGTCTCTAGAAGAAATTCTTAAAAGAGGAATAATTTGATCAAAGTCTGTGAGTCTTTTCTGTTGCCAAATCATGTTCTCTAGAGGCTGTCCCAAATCCATTCTGACTAGCAGTGTATATGCCACCTCCCTTTCTAAACATTAATGTAAAAATAATGTTCTAAAAAACAGGTAACATTAAGTACATATTTGCTGTGTACCAAGCATTGTCTTAAATCTACTGCTTGTATCTTATTTTTCAAAAATATCATTTGTAAAATAAAATAATACCACGAGCTGACATGCACCCAGTTCCAATAACTCAGAGCATAAGCCACATTGACAGACACTGGCACCTCTGCCTTTTCACACAGCTGCTGGTTTCTGTAAAGCAAATGTCAGGCACTGAAAGCATTTTATTCACAAGTATGTGAGCAGTGCCTTTGCAATACCAAGAATTAAAAACAACAGTATCTCATCATGATTTCTAGAACATTGATAATGATTTTTTATTATTACATAATCACATTCTAGTCACTCTACATTTAAAAGTATTGTGACCTACAATACTCTTTCCATACTCAGTGTCTTTGGGTCAGAATCTAAACAAGGTCTATGTTTTTCTTTCATTTAAGATGGCTCTTTTAGTTCCTAATATTTCCATTCCTTTTTTTTTCACCATTTATTTATTAAAAGAAAAGAATTATTTAGCCTTCTCAGTTATATTTTATCTTTGTAGTAGGTTTAGGAGTTTCTTTCAGTTTCAATGTTTTCCACAAAAACTAAATTTTACTGTATCAAAATACATTTTCTTTTGCTCTATAGTGTGTGGGTTGTGTGTATTTTTAAAAAACTAGATCTTTCATACACCAAAAATATGAATGTATTTTTTTCTCATATGTTTAGAATTGCCTTGTTTACATTTTGGCCTTTATTGGCCTGGAATTTATGTTTGCCTCTGATATAAGATAAGGATCTCATTTTTTTCACAATGGAGTAGGTCCATTTTCTACCTTTTTGTTTACTCATGATTTGCATCTCTGACACAAACTACACTTGTGTGTGTGTGTGTGTGTGTGTGTGTGTGTGTGTACCTGTTTCCAGGTCTGTCTGATCAGCCCACATGCCTGGTATCACTCTCACTCCACATTGCATTGATAACTCCAGCTTTTTGATATTTTGGGTCACTGTTAAGACAATTTTGTTTTAGGTTTTTTTTTTTAAGTGCAATAAAATCAGACGACCCAGAGCCCTCCTATGTCCAAACAGAATGGACATTTGGCAGACTAGGAACTGGGGTGGGAATGTGTGTTGTTCCTGATAGATAAAGTTTAAAGGCTGGATTTCCTTTGTTTAGAAAAGTTTTATGAAGTTCTTTCTTCTATAAGCACAGTGTCCATGGTGTCATTTCAGGTCACAGGAGGTTTTTGGTTTTAATTTTTTCTTTCTCCTCTTCTCTTCTTTCATCCTGCCCCGTATGGGTTGGGGTAGAAAACTCAGGAACCAGGAACGCAGAAGATTTGAGTTTACAGCTTGCGAATTGGAGGGTCCAGAAGTGGAAGGGGGTCAGATCACTAGTCATGGAACTCTTAATATATGTTGTCCTGCTGACTTATAAATTGAGCAATTTACATTCTTCAAAGAGCCCATAACTGAGTAATTCATCGGATACACAGTGTTTCGCTGATGTTTGCTGTGTGGGAAGGACGGCAGCAGAGAGTGTCCCGATCTGCATTCAGATGAGAGAGAAATGTTCTTGATCCAAGGGAGGGAGTGTGTGGAGCCTGATCAGAGACCACTTTTAATCCCTGGAGACCTCCCTGTGAGAACCACCACCCAAAGTAACCAGTACAGCTCTCACAACAAGCCTCCAAAGGTCTTTGTACCCTAACTAAGCAATATTTTCACGCGTAACTCCAGAATCAAGGAAAATGCACTTCACAGATATTAATGCAGCATAGAGCAGAACACTTGAAATGTGGTCTGGTTCATTGGAGTTACCCTACCTAGGGGATTATGCTCATTCTCAATCCATATGTTGCCAAATAAAAAACTCAGAGCCGTGTGTCCCAGAACACCCCCCAACCCATCTCCATTTCCCACCCCTTCACCTTCCTATCCCCACACCCCACTCCTGCTCAACAGTACAGGATATTGCCATTGCTTTCTGCTGGCTAGCTTTCATGGTACCGGAAGGTGTTATGTAAGATGCTGAGGGGAGTATGTGCCCAGTGTTGATGGGGGGTCATCTTCAGTCCTACCCAGCTGTGAACTCTCTGAACTACAATGACAGCTATGACAAGATACACCCATGGGTACAATAATGACATGAATGTTATATACTAACCAATCTACTTGTAATTAATGACTATCCAATAAGAGAAAACACATGAACTGTAAATCTGGCCAGGAATTTGTAGTTAGGGAGCTCATAGGGCCTCAAGTGTGAACCTACTATATGGTAAGCTGGTAAATAAATAAGTATGGTAAATAACAATGAATTACCCTATCAGTAATTTATCATACACTTGTTTAACAGAATAAGACTAATAAATATATATCAAGTCCTACTAATAGTGAGGAATCCATGTGAACAATATGTGTGAGATGCCATGTTTCATGTATTTTCCATTGTAATCCCGAGAAGGCAAAGAGGTGGAAGAGAAATGGAGAGTTATGATAGAGAACCATCAGAGAAGCTGATACCTAGAGCTATACGAGGAGGCTTCCTGAGGAGTGACACTGAGTCACAAAGTAAGGCAGGTGACATGAAGATAATGGAGAAGAAGTGTCCAGACAGAAGGGTCTTTGCCCTACGAAGGTCAAAGGCTTGACAGGGCAAAGGAGATGCAAGGGACTGCAAAACCAGTTGAAACCAGCCAAGGGTGCAGAGGGCAAGAGGCTGATGAAGGCCTCCTATAGGTCAAGGTGCTTTGCCCCATTTGTATTTCCAGACTCCAAACAGGAAGCCTTTGACAGCTTTACTGAAAGAGTAAAATGGTCTGCTTTACATTTCATAAAAAACAAACCTGTTATGTGGAGAGTGGATGAGAAAGAGGATGTAAGTGAGGATATGGTGAATGGGGAGAGATTATTTGGACTAAGAGAAAAATGGACTGATTCAAGTGTTGTAGAAAGTAGTTGACTAAACCTGTCAGCAGTCTGTGCTGAGAAGGAGAGGGAGATCGGGGAATTCCAGGGGACTCTGAAGTTCTTCCTGCCACCAGTCAGATGTACAGAAGTGTCTTTCACCAACACAGTAGCGGTGGGAGTGCACAGGACATGCACACATTAGAAGTGGTCAGCCCATCTGGAACAGCCAAGTTGCAGGAATGAGATGCTCGGGTTGCTGATTCTAAGTCAGGAGTTGCTAGATAAAAGTCACTTCCCATGGGGAAAAATAAAATCACCAAGGTAAGAGTCTGGCAATGGGCCAGAGGGACCAGGACCAAAGCTGAGAAGTATCTATATTTGAGGGATGACAAAGAGCAAGAAGTTCATGGTTTGGTCCAGGAAGGAAAAGGAAATCAGGGTGTAATGCTCTAGCATTCAGAAGAGCACTCTTTATGGCAGGTTGAAAATTCCGGCTTTGTTGGGTTTTCAGTGTTGGAGAAAGAATTCAGAGCTTTGTACATGCCAAGCAAGAGCTCTACCATTGGATTACTGCCCTGGTGCGCACACTGGGATTCTTAAGAGATAGGAAGAGGTTAACCAAGGAGAACCTACCTGGGATTTCAGCCTCTGGCCACCTGCATGTTAAAAGTCTGCTTATGGTGATTGCAATAGAAACACAGGATGTGACTCTTTAGGTGAATTTGCAAATTGAAAGACCAGTGCTGCCCCTCTGAGTTTTATAAGAAATTCTGACTTGGAGGCAAACTCCAGGCAGGGAGGTCAGGAACTCAGTAGCTTACCACAACATCACTTTCTACCTTCTTGTTGGCTGCCATGATTCTACACACTTGGTTCTGGTATCATACACTAATTCAACATGCTTCCCTCAAACACTACTCAAAATTGGCATCATATCTTTTCAGTACAATTTATTATAATCTAATAAAATGTAAAAAAAAAATGCTCATGTACTCTAACCTGGCATTTTTACTTCTTTGTCTCTAGAGAGCAAAGATAAAAACGTTCAGAGATATTCCAGAAAGTATTGTTTTCGATAGTAAAAACTGAAAGCTGTTTAAATGGGTACCTTTAAAGAGAAGGGCAGTATTAAGGTATGGCATAGCAATTTAGTTGATTGAAGCCACTAGAGAGAAAAATGGGCTCCTTCTGAAATGTGCAGATCTAACAGGTAACTGACATGGGGGGGGGGCGCTCCTGTGCATCACGCCTTTGTTCTCCCCATGCCCTGACGAGGCCACTCATGATTCAGGCTTTAGCCCACCCATGCTTTCTACCACAGTCCCTACATGGGAAAGTCAAGACTATTCTTATTTCTATAGTCTAAGGCCTTGTTAAAAATCTAATCACATCATCTTTTTCTCTCACCCTTACAAAGAGCAGTGAAGGCCTGTGCCATCTGGTCTACCGTTGACCGACCACTCCCGTAATATCACTTCTTCTTCCCCTGGCTCCAATAACACTGTCATTTTTATGGCCTTTGGCTCTCAGTGTCCTTTTCCTCCCCCCAGACTTGTGAATGTTTCTGTTGTCACTCTTCAAATATCTCAGATTCCACATTCTAAAGGGAGGCTTCCGGACTCCCCAAGCCATAGCTGACCGCTGTTTTGCTCCTCGCTAGTTCGCACATGTCTTTGTTAGCCTTTCTCATCACATGTATTCATGTAAGAGCTGTGTAATAAATATGTAAGTGAAACATGAATTCTAGTTGGTATTTAATGAAAACTCAGAGGCAGATATTGGGAAAAGGCTGGAATATCAGAGATAGGAAATACACCACAGTCAGTTCTCATCTAGCCAACTTCTCAGGGTGAAAGTGATCTTCTGGCTTCCTCAGCCTGGCTCCTAGTTGCTTCTACAGAATACCACACCCTCTGCCTATGCCTCCTTAATTATCTTCTTTATCCAGTTGTTTCACTTCTGTTTTAAACTTGGTATCATAACCCTAGAGTTAGGATTAAAGGTGTGAGCCACTACTGTTTGGTAGATAGACCTTCAACTCACAGAAACACAGAAAGATCTCTGTCTCTGAAGTTATGGGATTAAATGTGTAGGACCACTAGTCTTTCACTCTCTATGCTTGACTGTGGGTGATTCTGTCTTCTGATATTCCAGGCTGATTTTATTAAATATAAAATATACCACTATATGTAAATAATAACCTGTCAGTCAAACTCAGAACCAGTGAGGAAGTGACTGTCCTGTCCATGACTTTAGAATCCAGCACAATACTCGGGACCTAGTGGGTGTCCACAAAAAGCTTACCAAATGAATGAGACTGAAACTGTATTCCACAGTAGGACAATAGTTACAGAGGATCAAGTTGGAAATGGGGATTCCCCTTTGTCTTGTTAATTTTGATGAATCAGTGTACATGACTTTCAGATTGCATCTACAAGGAAAAAGGAATCTGAGCTGGGTGTGTGATTCAGAGGCAGAAAGAAAGTCTCTATGAAAGGCCAGCCTGGTCTACATAGTAAGTTCCAAGCCAGCCCAAGTGATATAGTGAAACCTGTTTTAAAATAAATAAAAACAAATGAACATAGTATATTCCTTTTTCTTTATCTAAGCCATTGATAAATTCTATAAACTTTACCTCAGAACCACATCCCAAATTTACTCTCCCCCTTATATCTACTACCACCACTGGTTCTAATCCACCCCTGGCTTTTCTTTGGGCTAGCCTCTTCTCCATTGGCACCTCCCTACCTTCACCTGCCTTCCAATGTTGTCATTTCCCAAGAAATGTAGACATTTGTAGTCGAGATAACCCATTAAATAAATTAGATCCTGTCAACACACTCACACACACTTTAAACCCACCGCTTTCCAACATACCTAGGAACACACCTGGGACACAGTTCAAATTTCTTACCTTAGTCTTTTCTGAAAAGCTCTCTGATGTAAGTATAGTCTTCTCAGAAAATGTCTGTGCCCTCTCAGGTGTTCCTCACACATCTCAATTTTCTCCCACCCCAGGGCCTGTCCTGACTGATGTCTTTGCTGACAGGGCTTTTCCCACACCAGCCATCTAATCCAAAGTTACCATCACTCCATGGTAACTCTCAACCTATTTTTCTTGCTTATTTCAAGCAGCTTGTTAGTACTGAGTCCCTAAGGCGTGGTGAATAATTTTCTGTTACATGAATGGCTGCCTTCCCTGATTCATTACAAAGTGGTGTCTAGCCCTGTTACCTCCCTGATGGTACTTCCATTATCTCCAGAGACGACCCTTTTGTCCAGTTCTCTTGCTGCTCCCTCCACTTTCCCCATGACAGGAACTGGCTTCCTTCCCACCTTCTGTGAAGCCCCTCTCGGCCCTGACTGACAGCTCTTTTTCTTCTCCTTTCAGCAGGCTCCTCCCAGTCTCCCACTTGTGACTTTTTCCCCCCGTTTAATACTTTGTTACCTTAGAAGCACCATCTCTCTGGAGACTCAAAACCTCTGTTTCATAGCTACCTGCACTTCTTACCCCAGCTTTCCATGTGGTAAAATGTTCTCAAATTCCACACTAAGCCTCCTTCCTTTCAAATAAGTTTTGCTGAAGAAAAGTTCCTATGCTTCATCCATGCCCCAGGCCCAGGAACTGGGTTAAGTTATTCTTGCTTTCTTTTTGTCTCAAGAATAAAGTCATCATCTTGGCCTAAGAATCCACTCCATAAAGTTTTTGGATTCAATATATTTCCCTTCACAATCTAAGTCCCTGTGCTTTTTCCTCACAATAACGCAGCCTTTCTTTACTCTGTAAATGCCTCTTCTTAGTTCCCAAGCCATCAAATCACAGAGCAGAAAAGTGGAAAGATTTTTTTTAGGTCATTTCTATCATTTTGCTTTCCATTTTATTTTTATTTTGCTTTGTTTTTTTGAGACAGGGTTTCACTCTGCAGCCCTGGTTGGCTTAAAACTCTCTATGTGAACAAAGCTAGTCTCAAACTCACAAAGACTCACCTGCCTCTGCCTACCGAGTGCTGGGATTAAAAGTGTGTGCCGCCATGCCCAGCCCCTATCTCATTTGTGAGCTGAGAAAACAGTCTCAGTCATCAGTAAACGGAATTTGTTCAATATCACAGTTTAGTGTCCA
Source organism: Sigmodon hispidus (assembly GCA_004025045.1). Taxonomy (NCBI): domain Eukaryota; kingdom Metazoa; phylum Chordata; class Mammalia; order Rodentia; family Cricetidae; genus Sigmodon; species Sigmodon hispidus. The sequence goes on along the minus strand of PVIH01000854.1, from coordinate 185,782 downwards.
TTTTTCAATCTTCTAGCTTCCTCCCCTACTCTTTCCTGTCTCCAAAATGTCCTCTCCAGAGTTCTTTCCTAACATGGTGATTTGTCTGTCAATCATGCTCATACCCAAAGTGACTCTACTATTATTCTTTGCCTCAAATAGCTTCAAGGCTTCCCTAAAAACCGGACAACTGCTCACTCTTCCTGGGTGCACTGCTCCCAGACTGAGGCTGAATTCTAGTTTGCATAAACTGACATCTCACTGTGAGCCAAAGAGATCAGAAGAGAGATGAATTAAAAATAATGGTGTTAGAGGGAAAAAATTGAGATCAAATTAAAGCTGCCATTTAGTGGCATGATTCTTCTTAGGAAATGGTGAGCTTCCTGTGAGCCTAATGTTCAGGAATAACGGTCTGGACAATACTTCAAAGAAATTCTTGGAAGAGAGCTTCCCCAGTCATGGAGGTGAGCAGTAGTTAACCTCGGATTCCTTACATGTAGTTCTTAGCTCCAGCGCTCAGCATTTTCCCTTGCTTCAGAGGGTCAGCTTCTCCACTCCCAGGCCCTGCAGCCCTATATGATCAAGCATCCTCTTATTTGAAATGCATTTTTCTTTACTCTCTACTAAAAGGTATATTATCCTAGTTTCCAAAAAGAATTCCTTAGTGAAGGGGTCTATTCTTTGTTTTGCAACTGGGGGCCAGAAGTTCATGCTTCTACCAATCTCTACTTTAAAAAAAAAAAATTAAAGCATTATTATTTTACTTCTATGAGTGTTTTGTCTGCATATATGTCTGTGTACCATGTGCATGACTGATGCTCATAGAGGCCAGAACTAGAGGTACAGACAGTTACGAGCTACCACATGGGTGCTGGGAATCAAACCCCAGTCCTCAGGAGGAGCAGTCAGTGTTCTTAACTTCCTAATCCTTTTGTTGTAAATGTTGTGACTACTCTGCTACACTGTAATCATATTGATGATGAGTTGTTTTCCATCTGTAGTTCTATTGATGTCTTGCTTCTTTTTTGAGAACATGAGCCACCTATTTCTTCTGTTTATTCTCACCCACACAATGCCAAGAATAAAGAAGACACCACGTGTTGATTTTCATGAAACAAGTTCTGTATTTATTATGGACACTTCATGAAACAGTGGCTGAAGCCATAGGGTATACTGAGAAGTAAAATTAGATAGAAAGGGGAAGGGGTGAGTACTGAGAAAGGGAGACTGAGAAGAAACATGAGTCCAGCAATGAAACAGGGAGCTAACAACCCCTTAGTGCTTCCTTAAAAGGGTATAGGGAGGTAATAATCCCTTAGTGCTTCCTTAAAAGGGCATAGGAAGCTAATAATCCCTTAGTGCTTCCTTAAAAGGGCATAGGGAGGTAATAATCCCTTAGTGCTTCCTTAAAAGGGCATAAGGAGATAATAATCCCTTAGTGCTTCCTTAAAAGGGCATAGGGAGCTAATAATCCCTTAGTGCCTCCTTAAAAGAGCATGCCTCATTGCTTTGAGGTAAAGAGACAAGAGATATTCTTATGCAATGCCAGGCAGATAAATTAGAAAAGTTGCCTCAGATATTTCCCTAAAGTGATATACCGTGTGATGCAAAGCTTGTAGTACATTATTGTGGTACTTTTGACCTATAATTTAACCTTTTGATAAAATGCCAGGATTCTCTGATTTGACTCTGTCTGCCCTTGTCCATAGGAAGGAGCACAAAGGTGAAAAGGGAGGTACACCGACACCCACAGAAGAATTTGGCAGAGAGGGTGAAGTCTACCTGAGACTTATGCTGAGGGTTTATAGTAGAGATAACGAGATCTATGCCTGCAAGAGATTACACTGAAGCCTGGCTCCACGATTTCTTCCTTCGTAAGCTCCCAAGGCCAAATGACAAAAGAAAAACTTCTATTGCTAGAAGTTGATGGTGTAACATTTCACTCTCCCAAATGTTTCCAGAAAGGTAGTTTTTTACAACTGGAAAAATCATTACTATAAAGCAGAAGGAAAACAAGTTAGCAATCTGCACCCTGGTCTGATGAGTGGCCAGTGTCTGAAGTTAGTCAATGGGTTGGCTCCATCTCAGGGGCCTCAGAATCTATCACACCCAGAGAGTTAAGGTCAGGAAGAAGGAATCGCTTCCCTCTCTGCATGCATTCTCCACCAAGGTGACTAGCCTGCCATTAGCTCAAGCCTCACTGCTTTTCATTCTAGAGATAATCAACTATTTTTACCAGAACACATCACTTCTTCACTTCAGTGTAAGGCTCTTAACTCATTTTAAAAAGAGAAAATGTGTCGTGGTCTTTCAATGACTTCCTGTCATACATCCAAGCCAGTCCAGCCACAGCTCATCTTCAGTGAGTTGGATGATTTTCTTATCTTTTTCCTTTTGGTAAGAAACCTTACCCTCTTCTGCCTCCTGGTCACGTTGACCTGGCCTTGGAGAACCCTGCTATGACTATAGTCTCTGTATTAATTGGATGGCCACCTAATGTGCTGTGGTCTAGTCTCCCTAGAATCTTCCAAGATTATTGATGAGTGTGGCCTATAAGGGTAGGGTGTTGCATCATAAGCCAAGACCCAGTACAGACCGTACAGCTGCATCCATTCACTCTGTCAGGCCTAGACCCAGATTGGCTATATGGGTTCTTACAGTTACCTTGATCTCCTTTTAAAAAAAATTCTCAAAAGTACTTTTTTATGCTTTGATGGGTTTGGAGTAAACATCACCTTGTTTTTGCTGGACCACATGGAGCACTTAGCCTCAATGTTCTCTTTCATATCATCACAGCACTGATTTCATTTCAACTTCGTCTCCGAGAGGACACCCCGCCTCCTCCTGCTCTCTCCTTGATCCTGGTTGCTATCCAGAAAGAATGCAAAGCAGGCCTCAGTACTGAGCCAGTACCTTTCTGCTGTATCATTTCCTCAGCATCCGACAGTGTCCTAAACTACTGCTTCTTTATAGAAACATTGGAATTAAATAATAACAGTCCTCAGCCTCAGGCTTGCAAGGGGGGTAACCAAACTGTATGACTCAGACTTTCCCAAATATTGGACAAATAAATCAAGAGGATACGGATATTCAACAGAGTTTTCTGAAGGGAAGGAGAGAGAGAGAGAGAGAGAGAGAGAGAGAGAGAGAGAGAGAGAGAGAGAGAGAGAGTAGTTGCTCTGGGCCTATTGCATGAAGCCGACCTCCTTGAGACAGATTCTCCACTGAGCAGGCTATCCTGATCTAACAAGGCCATCTGAAACTTTCTCCTTAAGAAATGATAAACTGTGTGATTCCTCTAAAAAGAAAAGTTTGCTTTAACATGGGTGTCTAACTATGTGGGACACCACAGCTCAGACTAGGAATGGATCACTGTTGGCTGACTGAGATCGTTTCTTGCATGGGAATTGTGGATTAGCATATCTGAGGTTATGAAAATGAGTGAAATCCCAAAGAATATCTTCTCCATCCATTTGGGATTGAAATGATAAGCTATGAACTCTAAGAGGTTTAGCTGAAGGAGAAGTAAAAGGTAGCTTATTGAAAATCTTTCTTATTAGCACTAACAGCGATTAATTACAAACATCTATGCTGATTTATGGACACCTGCTAAGCATCAACAACACAGACCCACCCCTCCAATTACTTAGTATTACAATGTCCCATTCATTTTGCTCAGTAGAGTCAAGACTTTTCTAATTTCCTGTGGCCACCTTAGGCTCTGTGTATATCTTCCTCTTCTAAATTACCAACAGGCCTCAAACATATTTGCCTGGTTTTGAAAACAGCAGGAGGCACCGTTTGAACTTTCTGAAATATATATACATCATGAGTGTGTGTGCTCATGTAAACACACACACACACAGAGAGAGAGAGGTCCCTTGATCCAAGCACAATATGATAGGATCCTTTATATGCAAAAACTCCCAAGACTTAACACTCAGACATACACAACCTCTATTTTCCTTCTTACTTTAAAACTGAATCACAATTAGATGCACTTATTATTTATAACACTATTTTTGCAGCAACAGAGAAATATGAGATAAGTAATGACCAGAATGACTTCAGAAGTCAGCTTAGGACATTATTTTCCACTATTAGTCCTTACCAATGTCAAGTGCAAAATTTAAATTAACAGGCACTTCCCTTATGGGAATGACTTCAGCACTTTTGCTGTCTTACATTGATTTCTATTTACTTTGGCATCCACAGACAAGAAGAATATATTTCTATGCCTGACGAAGCCACCTACGACTTCAGTGGGGTCTGTAGAGTGTTGGGATGAAATGTTGCTGCGAGTTCTTGTAAGGATTAACATAATACGAGAACACTATTTATGTGGTTCCTCTCCGGGCGTTACTTTCCCGTTAGGGTTGGGTTAGAGCCGTCTCCCTGCTATATTTTTATATTAACAACTGGTCTATAGGACTCAGACTTAGCAGTAAATATGCTGTCAGAAGCATTTTAATACTAAATGGTTTATCTGAAAATATATTATTTGTTAGATATTCTGGGTCAGAAGTAACCTTGACCCCCTTGTAGCATATGGGAAAGTCTCTAAGTCATCGTTTAAGGTGTGTGTGTGTGTGTGTTATGATTCATCAGAAACAGCAATAGTAAATTTTTCTGTGGTCCAAGCTGCCTACAGAAGAGCCAAAATAAGTTTGAGTTCATTTCTAAGTTTGAGGATTTTGAGTTTTTTTGCTTTGTTCTATTTGTTCTTCATAAGTAATCCATCTCAGAGTTGGTTCTTAGAGTTCAAAAATAAGAATAAAAGCAATCAGAAGGCACCTGCAATTAAAATCCAAATGTGATATATTTGATCCATCTAACAAAGATAATGATAATGTGAAGTACCAAACTCAGTTGAGCCTGGTCCCCTACATTCTGCCATTCCAAATATTTATCAGTACTCTACAGATTCACCTTATAAATGAAACTAAGAATAAAGAAGTAAAGTTAAGCTAATTAAAAAAAACTAAGCTGATTTTAGAGGGCTGTATAAGACATCTTCTCACTCTACTTTCAAACTAAAAATGATTTTGGTGATCTGATGTCAATCTGAACTTCTTCTCCTTTAGGGATGAAAGGTAGCATCAGAAAGTTTTCCCTGGGATAGAAAGAGGGCTTAGAATATTAGGGACTTGGGCTCTGTTACCATCACCAGAGAGATAGCTAAGCCTCAGTTTTCTCAGGAATGTTATAAAATAAGGCATCTAAAAGCCAGTCTGCAAGCTTCCCAGCCCCACTGAAGTCACTGTGGCTTTTCTTAACTTCCTGCCTAACCTTCTATGGTCCACAGGCCCCAACAGGCCTCCAGAAGCTGGGTGGGCAGAGGGATGTGGTAACAGAAAGGAGGCATTTAATTCAGTTTCTGCCCAACTAGATAGAACACCTGAGCTCAACCCTCTGTTTGCAGAGAGTGGGGCCTGAACTGTTTTAATGACCCCACATAGCCAGGATCTCTGTTTTATGTCTTATTGCAATTACTAGGAAGCCAGGCTGGTAAGTCAAAGCACCTGTGGGGTGGCATACACATTAGCCACAAGTGTGTGGGGTCGCATGCATGTTAGCCATGGCTGCGCTGCTACTTCAGATCTGGCCTGGACAGGCACCAGCCCAGGCCAAATTCATTTCTTTGAAGCATTATGTACAAAAGTCACTTCTTGGAAATTCTGAGTTATTCTAGAAAGATTCTGGGTACTTACTCACCACACTTTTGAAACATTGGCTAATAAGACTGATGGAAAAACACTGGCTAGGCCCTGGTGTAAGTGGGCATTTCCCAAGGAGAAACTTCATACCGAGAAAAACTGTTATGTGGAGTCTTTCGTCATTGGAATAAGTGGTATTCTATACGACTGGTTGTTGGACATTGTTTAGCTAGGCCCTACACTCCTTCACCTCTATTCTCTCTTAGCCACTCAGGAATATAGCCATGGGTGGTGCTGACAGGGCCTTTCTTAGTCAAGGGACAGCTAAGCAGTGTTAAGAGGGTGAGTGTACAGAAAATAAGACCCAAGCCTGCACTGACAGGAAACATGCTCTTCTCAGAACAACTACACAGAGGCAACCTGCAGTTCACAAGATCAACTTCAGAAGGATAAAGGAGCTTTGAAAGCACTTTTTCTAAAAGGGGACATGGAATCTTCTAGGCCCAAACATAGCTTCTATTTATATCCTTTGAAACTTTCTAGGTTAAAATGAATCTGTGTTTGTCAACCATCTATATTCATAAGGCAGCGGGTCAACTGTGTGGCTTTTATGTCCTGTTACCAGTTCTTTATAAGAGCTGATCCTAAAACCTAACGAGAAGCTGTGACTGGGGATTCCAAATGAATTTATCAATTGTGTAGATGGCAAGGTGGCATGTAATTTATTTACTCAGCAACCCATTTTTTTCTGCCTCACTTGCCAGAGACTGTTGTCAGTAATGCTAAGGTATTAAAGCTTCCCTGGCTTGCTACAGAGACTTCTCTATTGTCCCCTTTTATAAGTGAGAAAAGGAAACACTGAGATACTAAGTAGCTTCCATAGAGTCACACAGCAGGTGGGAGCTTTCTGAAGCTGTCTGGAAGTCAAGTGCCTGGAAAGCACACTGAGAGGGATCACTTGGATGGCCGGCCCCTCTTCTCTGATGCCTTTTGGAAGGTTCTGACTAGGCTCTGATATCCTGAGGAAATCTGTTCAACACCTGGAGGAGGAGAAGGTGTGTAACATGGACACCTGAGGATTCCCTAAAGCCATGCAAGGAAGAGGCAGAGCCAGTCCCAGTCAGTATCCATGCTTCTTAGATTCTGTGCCTTCAGGGGGAGATTTATTCACCGAAACAGTTCTGGGGGAAACAAGAACCCATAACAAAAGCTTCAAGAGACACCAAGCAGAGTCATTCACTCAAGAACCACAGAGCCATTTCTCCAGGCCTGAATGACTGGACACACAGAGTACGCAGAAAGAGATTGAAGGGGACAGCTGGGCTCCCAGCCATATCAACAGTCAACCACTAGGGCTCTTGGGATTAAAGCATCCCCTTTGCACCAGGCAGCCCTCAGTGTTGAGATTTTTAAAGGGCAATCATGGAGGTTCTTTCCCAGATGCCCAGACATAATGTGTAACTCTTACCAGGTCAGTATGAAAGATGCCATCAGTTCAGCCCCAAGCATGTGAGGGAAAATTGTTTTTACAATTAGCATTGGGCATCTGCAGTCTTGAACCGCTAAATTAACCTCCTGCAGTTATCAAACCAGAAGAGATAAACATGGGCGGGAAATGCAGGTGAGAGCTATTTTCATGGAGAAGATGAGTTCTCTGACCCAAAAGGTGTTCAAGCTTCACTTGGTCCAGATGTGACAGAGGGAATTTAGACACCCAGGTGCTTCAGATAGACCACTGAGTTTCAGACCTAGTCTTTCACCATGGTCTCCTGGGAAGCTTTTGAAGAACATATCTTGCTATACCTATGCTATGTGGAGTATATCCACCAGTCTCAGAACGAGACTTAAAGAATTGGTAATTCAGAGATCTTAGAGCTCTGAAGAATTGGTAATCTTTACACAGGATGGCATTTTTGATTCCTTTATAGTCACAAAGTCTATGATTTCCTACCAAGGTTTCGAGCCTCACCTACCACATATGTACAGGTAGAAAATGGCACGTGTAGACAACCAACCACTGGGAGATGGTTTTTACTCCCTCACAATGTAGTGTTTTGCATATTTGCTGATGTCCTCCCCCCCCCAAAAAAAAGCATGCAGAAATGAATCATTATTGAAACAATTTACTTTCAGTTAGTGCATGAATGCCTTCCCATGATGCTCTGATGCTTTGTTTGTCCTCCTATAAAAATTATTTATGATCCAAGTGTGATCTTTTAAATCAGAATACTTATTTCTGAAATCAAAGCTGGAGCATGCTAATGCAAGTCGAAACCTGGATAATTTTTCAAAGCCATGTTGAATATTCAAAAGCTGGGACTGAAGGAAAGGCGTTAACATTAATTAATATTTGAAGCAGTAAAATAAAAGCAACAGTGAAGCTAATTTTCCAGGACAATTAATCATGAGTCTTGCTAATTACACATGGGATTTTGCAAATGATTTTTTTTTTCAGGTAGCAAAGTAAAAATGATAATCCACTACCCATCAAAATCATTGGCTTCTCACCAATGTCCCCAGCAAGAGCAATTAGTGGAAACAGCAGAGCCCTAGTAATTGCATGTCAAGAGAGGAGAACGGTAGGATTTTAATTGCTCTAAATAAAGACCACTTGCTCATACATACACCTGATTGTCCAAAACAGCTCTGCAAGCCAGAGCAAGCATGCCACCACTTCCAGGTGCCCACATAAAAATAACTCTGTGGGAGCACTAGTCTCCCAGCAACCCATGCAGTTTCTGAGAGAAAATATCAATATGCATTCACACTTTGAAGTGCAGCGTCATCACTTGACTATAAGAACCAAGAAGAAAAAAAAAATCACCCACTTGGGAAAATGTGCATATTCTTTATATTTGCCAAATATTTATTGCTGACATTTTTTTTGAAGAACTTTAACTATCTACAAGGTGCCAAGGGCTTCAAATTTACTGAATTTTAGGATCCCCAATAAAATGTTTTTAACAAGACATCTCAAGAGGGCATAAAATAAAAAATTACCATATTCATGAGTGTGAGCCTCTAAGATTGCAATGCTATAAACTGGATGTTTATAATTTGCTTGTGGCTTTCTTAATTAAAAACTGGTAATTAGGAACTCAAGTACTATTTTTGCACTTCATCTCCTATACTTTTGGTGCCACTGCTACTTTTCAGTTTAATACATGTACACACGGATGCACACAATTGCAAATGATCAATAATATTTAACTGTGTGTCTAAAACCTAAATGATGATGGATACATTTAAATATTGCTTTCCAGGACATTATTATTCCAACGGCCATGCCGCGGCTTAAACATTTAGTTTAAACACGACAGCTACCATTTCTTGCTCTTCCTAACATGCATCATTTACTCTCGTTTTTGAAATGGAATTGCTGAATAGCCTTCCAAGCACTACAAGTATCTATTGTTTCCTGCAGACCCTCTGCCTAACCTTGCATGGCTAACTATACCATCCCCGGAAGTTCAGTCCCCAGCCCTGCCTGCCATTAGCTTTATGGAAGGGAGCAGTAACCTTAACTCACTGCCATACTTTCTAGGCATCTCCACAATGCTGAGCCTGACTTTACTGCACCAGAACCAAGAGCAGCAAGCAGGACTCAGGGAGAGCGCCTTCCTTGCCTCAATTGCCTATAGATCACAGGTGTGAGCCTGACTGACTCTCAGAGCTGGTTCAGACCATAACACTAGGATGGTGATTTGAAAGCTTTTCAGCAGAAGCCCTATCCTCGAAGCCCGTCATTTGCAGGATATTGTTCACAAACGGCAGCTTCTTTACCTGTCCTCCTTAGCTAATTGTTTTTGGTTGATCTCATGTCTTCAAGGAGAAGTCCTTAAAGGTGTGTGCCCAAGGAGTGCTCATCAAACCACACTGGAGTTGAAATTCCCTTGAGCTTGTTACAAGCACACATCCCATAAGTCCTTATTTCTCTCCCTCTCCTTTTATCTTTCACCAAATATCAACCAGGGACCAAAAAATTTTTTAAAAAATGCATGAGCCCAAATGGTTATTATTGCTTAGGAACATTTACCAAGACATACTAAAATGTACTGTTTATTTTTTTTTGAGAAAGATTTTTAGGAAAGCTTAGAATAAAGTGAATCTTTCCCTCCAAAAAAAATAAATAAATAAAACTCCACTAGAGAAACAAAGCTATTGCTACATCTCAGATGGGATCAGAGGATGAATTTAACAATAAAATAATTGCTAGAAACATTTTTTATGGTTCATTATTTTGAGGACATTCTATTATTTCGAATTTTAAAGGAATAGAGTATAGAGAGTATAGGATTCTTGAAGTTTCTTTTTTGGGTGAAAATTCTTTGAGAAATCTGGATGTTCATTCCTAAGTTTTGTTTCTCAGCTTGTCAGGCATTGCCACTGGGAGATGGATAACATGCTATTTATATTGTCACTCATTACCGAACGAGGGGAGGATGGGGAAGAGCTTGATCAAAGTGTATAATCTTCTAACAGAAATGTGAATAAAAGGGTGTTATAGTAATAAGGGGTTGGGGGTAGCAACAGTTTCCAAATCAAGGGTCAAACCACTTCAGAGTTTTCCTAGATTCTAACTACTCATTAAGAGGACAGAGTAGAGCTGAGTGTGACCTTTGCCCTGCAAAGCCCCCAGGACATTTTGGTTTTCCTTAACTATACCATCTGCAGATTTGATGGCAATGTTTAACACCATGCAGACTTCCATTGTAATAAGCAGATCTATTATACTGGCCCTTTGATGGAGTCAAGTGCCACATCAATTAAAGGAGGCGCAGAGGATGATGAGCAGGCTTACTACCCTCTTCATTTGGGAAGGTACCTTGGTAAAGGAATGAATTCTGTGCATACCTATTAATAGCAAAGAAAGAACAAGAACAAGAAACAAAGTGTGTGTATGTATGTGTGTGTGTGGGGTCCAAACAGCAATCCATTTATACTGGACTCAGTGATTCCCTTTGGTTCTGTGTTCCCTGAGTCACCAGGAGGACCCAGTGATAGGTTTAATTTTGTCCATGAATCTCCTGTAACCCAAATAGTGCAACTACTGTGTGTTCAAACATGCTCATATTTTTATGGGTTCAATCATATGGTTTTTTTGTGATACTCAAAGATTCTAGTCTAGATAAGGCTTAAAACTACTGAAAGAGATGATTGTTTCAAGATGCTCAGTCCTGGCCTCTTTTGTAAGGGACCAACTGTAACACTGTCTCTAGAGTCTAGACAAAAACCTATCAGCAGCCACAAAGGAAGGAAAAGAAGATACTGTTTTCTTCTGTGACCTCAGAGTACCTGGAATACCTCAACAACCTGCACAGAAACAGCTCTTTTATGAGTCTGGGTTTTGTGGGTTTGGTTAATTATTACTATACCAAAATTGTAATTTTTGTCTGATTTCAGTTGTTGAAAATGAACTATTACTGTGTTCTTCACACTGAACATTTTTGGGAGCTGTATGTTCTTAAGATTTCTCAGCTCAAACATCAAATCTCCTTTCCTTATTTAAAAGGTGTTTTTAATTGTGTGTGTGTGTGTGTGTGTATACACTATATACATGCAAGTGCCCTCCGAGGCCACAGTATACTGGATGCCTGGAAATGGAGTTGCAGACTGCTATGAGGCCTCGGCAAAAGTAGTAACTACGAAGTCATCTTGCCAGCCCTCTTCCTGTTTTGTATTTTATTTTTTGAGATGGGGTCTTGATGTGGGAATGTCTTTCTGTATGTTGTGAAATAAAGGGATTGCTTTGACCTATGGCAGGCATTTTAGAAGTAGGTGGAGAGTTCAGAGCATAGATAGGGGGAAGGAGGGTGGAGTCAGACAGAGATGTGATCCAGCCACCCATAGAACAAGATGTAAGGAAATAGGTGAGCCACGGGCCATGTGGCAGGACAGATTAATGGAAATGGGTTGAATTAAGATGAAAGAGCTAGCCAGCAATATGCCTGAGCCATAGGCCAAATAGCATAAAATTAATATAAGCATCCGTGTGTTGTGTGTTTCATTGGAACTTTGGGATTGCTGGTCCAGATAAGCAGTGTCGGGCAGGTCCAAACTATAAGACTAGTCTGGGCCAGAAACCTCTTACTGTAGGGTTCCATTATGTAGCCCTGAATTCACCTTCAGAAGTATTCTGTGTCCATTCTCTGAGTGGTCATACTATAGGTGTGCACTGTCATAGACTTTAAGGGACTGAAAAAAACAAACATAACCCAGGTTCACTAAAATAAGTGGAAATATAAAGCCCAAAACCATAAAATTTCTCAAACACAAAGGAAATGTGTGACATTGAGCAGAGCTGGGACGGTTTTGTTTTGGTTTAGTTTTTGGTTTTTTTTTTTAATTAGAATTTGAAAAGCACAGACAGAAAAAAGAAAAACAATGTAAATTGCATCAAACTAAAGAGTATCTGCTTACAGAGAAAACAATAAACAGAGTGGTGGGGCAATGAGCAGTGTGGCAGAAAATAATTAAACTATACATCTGACAGGGGTTATATTCAGACCATAAGGGAGCTATACAATTCAACAGTCCAAAAGCACCTAAACAAAAAACAATAACCCAATTTTAAAATGGGCAAATGAGCTATACAAACCCCTCTTAAGGGAAGATTCTGAGGACCAGAGATGACTTAGTCAGTAAAATGCCTGGTAGACAAGCAAGAGAATTTGTGTTTGATCACAAGACTATACATTAATATATATATATATATATATATATTTTAAATCACAGTGGTGAAGAGGTGAAGGCAGATAGATCCCTGATTCTCAATGGCTTGTGAGTGTAGTTTATAAGTCCCAGATCAGAGAGATACCCTGACTCAAAATAAAATTTCAAAAAAGTAGAATGAGATGGAGGAACAACACCCGGAGGTGAAACAGCATCAGTGAAGACTGAACGGTGAGAGTTGGGAAAAAGAAGGGTGTGTGAGCGGGGCAGCATGCTCTCACCCTCCTCACCGTCCACATTCAGGACATGGCAAATATTTGATCTGACTTGGTGTTCAACATGAAAACTCAAAATGTGGAAGCAGAGAGAGGCTGGGAGGGGCAGCAACAAGATGGAGCTGGGGGATAAAGGAAGGAAATGAATAGGAAAAAGGGATAATGAAATAAATATGTGAAAATGCCACAATAAAACACACCACTGTATGCTAACCCAAAGTTAATAATCAGACAGAGACAGAAGCACACAGATACTGCTAGGAAACATTGCCATTTAGCTGTACATCTAGTGACCTCAAATCCTTACGCTGTATGTACTATAGTTACCACAGAAGTGAATACCAAATAGTGTTTCCTTTCTCAATGCTTTGTGTGCTGATCCAAACCATATAAAGCCATTATGTGGTTATTAAACAGATGTGTCCCAAGAGATGTTCCTAGCAGCAAGGGAAACAGACTGTACACCAAAGCAAAAGTAACCTTTGTAAAGTTTGTCTGGGGCTGGGTGTAGGTGTTGGGTGGCCTCAGGAGGAGAGTCAAGCCCTCTGAAGAGATGGTGAAAAATGCTTGGGTAGCCACAGTTAGGGTCGATAGAGGTAAGGCCTGTGTGCTCTGCCATTGGCTTCCTGAACCAACCGTGTTATTTTCCAAGAGCAGCAATAGAAACATAGTTGCCTGTACAATCGCCAGGTCCTGGTTTTAAATGAAGCAACACCGTGTTGACAACACTGTAAAGCCACAAAGGAGAGAAAGAGAAACATCAAAGTCAGAGCTGTTTGGAGAAGGAGGATGAAGCCTGGCGCTCCCCTCCCACAGCCTTTGTCTCTTCTGGAAGGCACTAGCTTCAGAGCCAAAACCTCCTTCCTTACCCAGTACAGGGTCCATCCTGTGTGAGCCACAGCCCTCACCTTTTCCTGCTAAAATTCACTCCTCCTCCTCCTGCACCTGGGACAAACAGACTTCTCCTGTCCACTGTCAACTTGTCCATCCCCAAAGTTGTGATCACAGGAACAGCTATTCCTAGACTCTGCTTCATTTCTGGTCCTCTTTCACCTTTTAAACAAGTTGTTGACCCATTTTCAAGCAGGGAACTCTCAGAAGGCACAGTTAAAGGGAGGGGCCCAACAGTAGGCCCCTCACCAAAAAGAAATGGCCACGTAGAGGTGACCACAGAGGCCTCTGCCAAAAACCCCACAGAGTTAGCTCACTTAAGCTGCTGTCCGTGCATAGGGTGGAAGGACAGTCTTAAATGATACATTAACTTTTCAAGTTACCCATAACTGCTATATCTTACCCATCCACTGGCTCTATATGTGAGACATCTTTAGGTTTGAAGTGCACCTTCAGACACAAGACACACAAGTTAGCTTCAGTATGTATCCACGGAGCCAGTTATCAAAGACATATTTAACAAAGATAAACATAAAGACAAAGATAAACATGTCCCAGTACATTACCATCAAGCTCTTGCTAGATAGATTATTATCAGAAGCACACGGAGCCTTGTTATAGATACGCTATCTCAACTTTCTCAAGTGACGAATAGATATCATAGTAGGAGTGTAACATTTTGTAGGAGAGGAATGGAAGAACACACAAGAAGCTCACACCACTAATGACAGGCAGAGTTGTGGTTTGACCCAGAGTCCATGTCCTACAGTAGGAACACTGTTCTTTTGTATTAACCTGTTATTTTCATTCCTGCTGCTGAGGTGGTCACTCAAAGAGCACTGACTGGGTGCTAACTTTACCTGAATCCCCAGTCTGCCAGAGGCAGCATATCTGAGTGATTGAGGATACAGACTCTAGAGCATAGGATCTAACTTCAAAGGCTAGTTCTGCCATTTGCCAGTTCTGGTCAAATTATTTAAGTTGTCTAGTCCCAATTTCTCATCCATAAATAGAAAAGAATAAAAGTATATGCAAATAACCCATTGTATTTTAGAACATGCCTTGCTTTAAAACCAAGAAATCTTACAGAAACTCTAATAATCACAGACACAAAAACTATCAAGCAAAATATTAGAAATTCTAATGTTAGAAATATATAAAAAGAATAATACATCACAACAAAATTTGCCTTTTTATGCTCATTCAACATTCAAGACTCAATTAAAATAAGTCAGTGTGCATTTTAGAATATTATTTTAAGATGTGTTACATTTGTTTGTGCTGTGAAATATTTGTTTAAGGATGCAAAAATGTGTTTTATTTGTTTAACTCTCTGAAACGGTTATTTTACCTATCTAAAACACCTGATGATCTAATAAACAGCTGAATGGCCAATAGCAAGGCAGGAGAAAGGATAAGCAGGACTGAGAGAATAATTAGAAGAAGAGGAAACAGGAGCAAGGAAAACGGAGGGGCAAGAGAAAAAGGAGAAAAGAAAAAAGTCCAGAGGCAAAAGGTAGATGGGATAATTTAAGAAAAGCTGGCTAGAAACAAGCCAAGCTAAGGCCAGACATTTCTAATTAAGATTAAGCTTCCATGTGTGATTTATTTGTGAGCTAGGTGGCAGGCCCCTCAAAAAAGCAACCAACAAGTATATGTCTTAGTTAATTTTCTATTGCTATGAAAAGCACCATGACCAACATAACTTATAAAATAAACTGTTTGACTGAACTTTACTATTTCAGAGGGTTGGAGTCCGTGCTAATGGAGCAAAAGCATGGAGGTCAGAAAAGCTGAGAGGTCACATCTTGACCCTCAATCGGGGTGGGGGATAATTGGGGCAAATCTTTTCAAACTTCAAGCTCACCACAAGTGGCATACTTCCTCCAACAAGATCACACTTTTTAATCCTTCCCAAACAGTTTCAGACAATTCCAGAAACTGGAGAATAAGTATTCAAATATATGAGCCCATGGGACCATTCTAATCCAATCCACTACAATGTATTAATAGATCTGAACGATATGGTCATTAAGAAAACTATATGTAAATAGAATGCAGGAAGAACTTTTTAAAAATAAAATGAGCAAAAAAAATTAAATAGGCAAAAGCTTTAAAAAGGCAAGATGTTCAGATGGCACATAAGCATTTGAAAAGATGCTGAAGATAATTAGTTGTTAGAAAATGCAAATTAAAATGACTTTGCACCAATGCACACCCATTCAAATGGATACAATTTCAAAACCTGATATTGACTGAATTGCCACAGATACCTCCCCTGGTTCCCTTTATTTCCCAAGTTCATTTATTATGAAGCCAGCAGCTTTTGCAAACTCTCCTACATGGAAGTTATTCTTTCAACAGAGGTATTTGTGGTTATTTTGGAAGCTATAAAGCATTAATACAACAGCCTTTTGCTTACATATATGTCTTCATGCATGCTCTATCTATTTCAAAATAACTGACATTGCTTTATTTTAATTTCATTGAATAAATATTGAGTTCCTATTACATGTGAAGGGCTGGGGGTATGAAATGAAGTAATAGCCTGTACCCAGGCAACCCAGAGATGAATAAGGCAGACAGATAAGAGCATAGGCAGATGCAGTGTGTTGCAGGGAAGGCTGAGGTACAGCATGTACAGGCTACACTGAACCCTGGGATAACAGCTCCACATCCCTTCAATATGCTTAGATGGTAGCAGATGCCATATGTTGATTTTTTTTCTTATGCAGTCAACAGTAAACAAATCATTTCACCCCATTTCACCAAAATATGAGGTTTCCCCCAACCATATTCAGCCTACAATTCAATTTAGTGCTGACACTATTTCCCTGGACAGTCGCCAATTGAGTGCTTGGTCATAAGACTATCCCTTACTTCCACTGATTCTTAAACTATATGTGGAGACCCCTCATATGGGCCCCATCACTGAGAGAGCTGAAGTTGTTCAATAAGGCCAGGACATATTGTACAAACAGGAGAGGTATGGCTCAGGAAGTCTGTAGAAACCAGGTCACAAAGGTCTGATGCCTGATGTGAAGCTCATCAGAGAAGCAGGGACATGCCAGGCCCACTTGAGAAAGACATATCTGTGAGAGTATGGAAGATGGACTCAGTCGGGACTAGGTGCTCTGGTGACAGACAGCACAGTTCTACAGTACTCCAGGTAAAAGAAAGGAAGGAGCTTGATCTAAACACAAGTTAGGGAATATATTAGAGAAACAGACTAATAGAGAAGATACTAAAAGATTTATTAGATTGGCTTATGTGATACAGTCCAAGTAGTTCAATAATCACAATGGCTGACTACTCCAGAGGGGCAAAGAACCTGGAAATTTAAAGTCTATGTGCCTGGAGGTCTCTGCAGACACAATCTCCCACCAAAGGCCTGGAGGTCTTCAGTCAATGCTGAAGAAGTTGATTCTTATAGCAGTGGTAGGAACAGAACAGATGAACTCAACAGAGAATAAAAGCAGAGTAACACAAGGGATCAAAGTTTTGCTTCTTCCATGACACTGGCCTTCGCGGGTTTCTGATGAGAAACACCCAGGCATTCTGACCATTTCTCACAAGTAAGACATGGCTTTCCTCCAGCTGCTTCAAAGATTTTTCTTTGTCCTTTGTTGCTTGACTATGACGTATCTAGGCATTATTTTTTATCTTTTAATCCTGATTGTAGATTGTTGTCTTTTGTCAAATTTAGGGAGTTTCAAGTCATTATTTCTTCTTCAAAGAACCTTTTTAGTAACTTTTTTCTCTTCTCATCTGAGATGCTGACACACAAATATTAAATGCTCCCTTTATGCATCATGGATCTATCTCATTCTCTCCCATTTTTGTGACATTGATGCTGTTCACTTTACTCCTCCATATGTGATTCCAATGCATCGTTATTATTTGTGTAAAGTTATGTTTTGGATAAAAGATTAGAGATTTATCTTTATTTTCCTGACATTTTTTATTTCTTTTCCTTGAGTTTCTGGCATGTACCTTCTTTCCTCTGTCCGGAGGACTTTTAAAACTTTTTCAAGGCTGTATTCTTGGTTTTGTTTCAGGGTCTCCATACCTCTTTCATGTAGGAGGTTACCATTTCCATTATCCCACTTGATGAAGCTCCACAGGCTTCTCCAAGCAAACATACACTGGGTATATATTTTTGGATGTAGGTCTAGATTTCAGAGTAGTGTTTAGTCCCTTGACCTTAGTTTGGTGATGGAGTAGAGGGAGTTCAAAGAAAGTCACCATTTTTTAGCATCTCTAGTTTCTTTTCTTATTATTAGAACAGAATTTGTGTCTTCTAAACTCTTTAAATGCTGCAAATGGAACCAGAGGACCTGCTGTTTTCACACAGCTGCCACCACTACATGCAGATGAGTTTGGGTAATTTCTATTGGCCCGTTTGGTGTCCTTACTTGGTAGTCATCCCATTCTGAGTTTTTATTTTAGTCACTGTATTCTTTAATTCTAAAATACATTTTAGTCAGATTATTAACTCACCATCACTAAAATAGCATTTCACGTAGTGACACTTCAGACCCTGGTTTTGTCAATGAACTTCCATATACACTTTAGTCCTCAAATGGTGCCCACACTTTAGTCAGGCCTTGTCACTTCTCACAAACAACAGGATAGCCTGTACCTAATTTGTCTTAACGGGATCCATTTATCTTGTTTACTTAATAAACAGATAATGTCCAAGCCCCTGTTTCTTCTTGTGTAAAATGGCACTGACAGTGACCACTAGAGTTTTGTGCAGAACAAAGGTAACAAACAATACAATGTGTCCAACATGGGGTAGCTGTGTTGTTACACTTACTGATTGGTGATGATGCTGTAGAGCTGAAAAAATACACAGGAAGCTGTAGATAAAAATGAGTGAGACATATCTCCCACAGTTTGAAAGGACACAAGTCTTTATCTGTTTGATACTTAACTAGTTCATCTCTATAGCATACATCAAACTTTTGCTTTCTGTCTTGAAATTTTTCATCTATGTGATCAGTATGCTGAGTAGCAAATCATTACAAGTAACAATAATGTTAGTGTATTAAGTGCTAATCTTCTGTGATTAAATGCATGGAATCTCTTCGGTGGACACAATAATGTTCTGAGAGAAGACAAAGAGGAGCAACGATTTGTTGAATGTACACTGCCTGGATGCAGATGTGGAGATGATGCAGGTGAGCATGTCACCGCCTGGATGCAGATGTGGAAATGATGAGGAGAGCATATAATTAGACATCTTAATATCAAACTCTGCCCAACTCACTTCACCTGTCAGAGACATCCACATGCTAGTCTTTCTTCTTATACATTACACTTTAAAAGAAGAATAATTTTATTATTCCTTTATAATTTACCTGACTCCTCATGTTATTTAAAGTGTTTTAGAACAATACTAATAGATTATAAACCATGAATTCTGGTGTTGTGGGATAAGTCTAAACTGTCCATTCCATATATTCTTAAAGAAAGAATTCTCTTTTCTACATCTTTTGATATTTCTTGGGTTTTCCCAGAATCCAGTTGGTTTTCTGAGCTGAGAGTCCTTGAATTGACAACCTACATTTTCCATCCAAGGACACCAGGCAAATGAGAGTGACATCTTTCCAGTCATCTGAGTGTGGATGAGCTCTTTATCAATGGGTATTATAGGGCAGAATAAATAGGCTTTTTTTTTTTTTACAAAATTCAGTCACAAATGGGTTCAATTCTGGCTGCCCTGTTTCTTATGTATTTGAACATGAGTAACTTCCTTGTCTACAAATATTATTTAGCACAAAGTGCATTCTCTGCAAATAGATGAGTTTATAGAATAGTGAGGGTGTTAGCTTCTAAAGCCACACCCTCCTCTGAGTTCTGACATGAAGCCCCATTTAAGGCAAGATTCCCCGCCTCTGAATCTCTCTCTCCTGCCTTTGTTTCTCCTGGGAGCTCCCCCATCTCCCTCTCTTTTTTCTGTCTTCCTTTCTCCCTTTTCTGCTATCATAACTCCTGTTATCATAACCTCTGTTAATCATAACCATAGCCATCTGACAATAAAGCTCTTTTCTACATAGAAACAACTTTAAGTGTCTCCTGCTATCTGCCACTGCTTTATGCCATGTTCCCACGTGCATCCATAGAAATCTGCTGCCAGATGAGTTAATGCAACTCATACCAAAATGTGCACAAAATCCAGAGGGGACTTTGTATAAAATTTGAATGCCCCATACCTGCCCCTTTGACAACTAGGATTTAAAATTCAGAGAGAAAGCCTTTGTTTCAATGACTATTTCATTTTTTTAACCTTTGTATTTATGAAACTCCATCATAGAGTTCAGCTTCCAATAGAACAGTGCTGTGTAAAGGAGAGGCTCCTGTACTGTCCAGAATCTCTTTTCTGCTTCAGAATAGGACTGCTTAGTGTTCAGTAGATACACAACTATTTGAGGATCCATCCCGTAGATAAGTAGAATTCACTACAAAGAATGGGGCATATGTTGTCACTGGGGTTTAACACCAGTCTCTGTTCCTTGGGCCTGTCCCCAAAAAGAACTATAGGTACTTGTGACTGCTCACCAGTGGACCCTTCCATTCTATTATTTCTGTTTGTTTTGTTTTTAAATCTTCACTTTGTAAAATGCTGAGCACATCCCCCCTTACATCTATTAACCCTGAGAAACAAGAGTATAATAATAGCTGTTGTATACAGTCTGTACTGAGGTGAGCACTTCCAGCTCTCCAGACCCATCTCAGCACCCCATTAACATTATCCCAAACAATCCTGAAACCTCTGTGTACTGAGTCTTTTGCAAATAAAAAATCTGAGGCTTCTTGCCCTTAAAATACTTTACCCAAGAATGCCCCATTAACAAACTGTACAGCAGAGATTCAAGTCAGCTGCAGCTGACTCTAAAACATACACTGTTTATTTTTTGAAACTTTCACAGCTGTATACAATGCTTCTTAATCATATCTACCCCTACTCTCTCTCTTCAAGTTTCCCAGGGCCCTTCCCTCCCAAATATATCTTATTTTTGGTTTCAAGTCCTCTTTAAAAAGAATAATAACAACCCTGGAGTGCTGCCCATATGCCAATAGTGCTGCCCATATGCACATGGCTGTGGGATCATCCACAGGAGGTGAGCAATATATTAGTGACCAAATCCCCTAGGAAGAATAATTCTCCCCCCCTGGCAGCCATCAAATGTCAGCAGAGCTTCATTGAGGAGTGGGACCTGGAGAGCCCTCCATGCTGGAATTTTGTACTGGCTTGATCGTGTGCAGGTTTTGTGCAGGTAACCACAGTTCTTCTGAGTCTGAGTATGTGATAGCCATGTCATGTCCAGAGAACATCATTTCATTGTGCTCTTCCTATCCTCCAGCTCTTAAGGTTTTTCTGGCCCCTGGTTAGCAGTGCTTCCTAGACCCTGGGGAGGCAATCTATATAAATGTCCTATCTATGACCGAGTACTCACAGTCTCTTATTCTCCATGTTTTGAACTGTTCTGAGTCTCTGCATTGATTATTACCCAGTGCAACAGGAAGCATCTCTGACTGTGACTGAAGGCAGCACAAAGCCATTTATATAAACATAAATATTTAGAAGACATTTTGATAACATAAGCAATTAGCAACATATTATCAAAAGGCTTCCCCCTTTGTCCTCTGACTTTCCTAGCAATGGATACAGGCTATGTTTACAATACCACAGAAGAATAAATTTACTCCTCATAGCAAGTCAAGAAAGTAGTTAGTTATCCTCATAACATAGTGCCACTATTGAGCAAGAGGGTGCATCTTGCTTGGTTGGTTGTAATTATAACATGAAGGTTCCAGAACTGGGTGAGACCACTGATGTTTTTTCTCCCCAGACACTGCATCTTCCAGTCCTGTGTCAGAACCAGCAAGACAAGAATCTTCCAGCCCATTAAAATTGTTTTCTTAGTGTCCTGTATCCAAAGTGGGTGGTATCTTCAGGGGAAAAAAAATTACCCTGTAGTTACTAAGAGCAACCTACATTTAAACATACTTTGCAGTATATAAAATGATTTTCAGCCTGACAGAAAGTGGTCCATGATCTCTTCTAGAAGAGCAAATGCAGCCTTAAAATGAAACTCAAGTAGTGAGCCCTGAACCTGAATCTTCTGCTTACCAAGCCAGTTTTCCATAAGAAGAACAAGTGGACATGCCATTTCCTAGAAATATTAAGAAAAAAATGGTGCTAAAGGCGTTTGGTTATAAACCATACATTCTAGTCAGAATTTGCTGTTAACTGTTTGCTTGTTAAGATGTTAAACAGGAATTAATAGAAATGGTTCGTTCAGTAGTTAAGAATGCTTCCTAGGACTGGCACATCTGGTGGCTAACAGCGTACTGCCAGTTCCCAGGAATCTGATGCCCTCTTCTGGCCTGCATAAGCACTGTATTCACACACATACACACACATACACACACACACACACACACACACACAATTCCATTTTTAATTTAAATATTTTAATGGTACCTTTTGTTATCGATATGCAATTACATTACCAAGGAATTAGGATGTTTACAAAGCAGTATAGCTAAGCAATAATAAAATGATGGGTTTCAGACAAGTACACAAAGATGTGTGTGTGTGTGTGTGTGTGTGTGTGTGTGTGTGTGTGTAGATGCACATCCATGTCTTTGTGGAGAACAGAAGCTGATGATAGGTTTCTTTCTGAGTTATTTTCCATCTTAATTTTTGACATGGATTCTCTCACTGGTCCTGGTGCTTATCAATTCACCTGGACCATCTAGCCCATAGACCCTTGGCTGCTCCTGCCCCACAAGCCCCTAGTGCTGGGATTGTAGGCACATAAATCCCCACCTGGCTTTTTACTTGGATCTTGGGGACCAAACTCAAGTTCTCATGCTGCCACAGCTGGCCCTTTACCAGTTGGCCAGTATCTCTGGCCCTGCAAAGATGTCTCAATATGCAGTCATTGATATTATAGATAATTTCTAGGTTTCAGTATTGAATTTATTTTATAGTATCACTAATATATTATTATAGCTGATATTATAAATGCTCTGACTTTAGTCTGTCATAGAATATTGGGGGAGCCTACATAGCAAATGTTGTATTATATCTTTATTTACTGTTTTATAAAAAAAGGATTATTTAATGTGAATGTGAGTTTTGTGTGTATATATGCATTGAGTATTGAGTAATGGAATACTATACCAAAGGATTTACACTTCAAATTGAAATGCATTAGATGTTTTAATATGCCTAAATGCACAAAGGGAATTTAAATATGATGATTAATTCACTTGTTGACAAATAACATTTTGTTCTTAATGTTAAAGGCAAATTTTTTTTAATGAAATGGCCAGTTCTAATAAATATGCCAAATATGCCTGTAAATAACAGGCTAGCCTATTCCTCAGCATTTTGTAACTCTCTGAGTTCTATCTTTTCTAAGTACTGTGAGTGCTACAGAGAAGGGTAATAAGGACACTGAGAAACCACTGTCTGCAGCGGAGACATCTCAGACCTGAAGATGGGTGGGCTCCCATGGTGGGATCCTCCACTGCTTCCTGAAAGCTGAAGTAAAATCCAAAAGGAAATCACTAAGTGTATATCAGAGTGTTCCTGAGTCAAGTCCTAATATCTGGTGTTGGGTCCTAGGCTTTTTTTATGGGGTCATAACCATATTTTCCTTTTATATATATATGCATATATATATAAAGAGAGAGAGATACATGTGATTTTACTAGTAGATGCTATTTAAAAATCATCTATCTATTTGAGAACATAGATTCATCAGCTTTTGCCAGTAGGTAGTTAATAAATCTAATGAATGAGTAAGTACAATTGGTTTCTGAGCTTTTCCTTTGAAGTAAATACTAATGATTCACATTATTGTGTTATGACTATTACATGTCTGAGTATCCAAAGAATAAACATCACTGTCAGATGGAATTCCAAACACAACAAATGAGAGGAAATAAATGTTCATGCAATGTGGGCAGGTTCCCATTCCTCCATGCACAGCTCATTGCACTCTTTTCTAAGGTTAGGTTTCAGGACTAACCTAATCCTTTCCATTCAGACCTCATAGCGTTAGGAGAATCAGCATCTCATTATCAAGTGCCATGTTTACTGAGGCATAGCAGAGCTTTTTAAAAAAAAGCCAAAATTTCTATTATCGATACCCTTCAATATGGACAAGACAAGGACACTCGATCTTTCATACTGCTGATACCATGATGTAATACAATTCTGCAATATCCCATATGAAACTAAGTCAAGAGTAAATTGTGGTTCATGTTAAACAAGTTTTGTTGTCATTTGAAAGTCGCCTGAGTTTTATAGTCATTTTAATAGTTTCCTGAGCAACTGATACATGGAACATGGAAATCACAACCCTCACATGGTTCAGAAAGGGCTTATTGGGTGAGTTTGATCAATTTGTCTTGGAATTTAGTTCTGCTTCTAATGAGTTGTGTAACTTTAAGCAGATGGTTACTTCTGTTTCCCCATCTGTAAAATGGGTCCTGTGTTGGTTTACAGGGTTGTCATATCATATTGTTGTAGGTTTACTGACTATGGAGATAAGATGAAAAAAAAATCTAATCATGTGTGTATAAAGATGCTAAGCAAATGCATCTTCAATAAGTTTGATAGAAAAAGGTTTTCTCTGATTTATCAAAACAAAATACCATACCATGATTCTTAAGTGAAAAATGACTGATACCCTGAACAAAAAAAAGGATAAATTTCGATCTGTGATTTGTGCCGAAGAAGCAACATCCATGCAGACAATTTTAAAAAGGAGAAACAAAGAAAGAAAAGCAGATATACTGGACTCCTCAGCCTTGCCAAGGGCATGGAAGCATTTGTGGGACTGCATTAGGATGCCAAGAGAAGCGGGTTCTGGCTGTGGAGCCCTGCACTGGGTAGCCCTCTCAGGAGACACAGCTGCAGAGGCCTCTGTCCACTTGCTTCAGGCTCCTAAACCAACAGAAATGCACAGGCTGCTACACTGTCACTTCTCACTGGCTTGTTTATTTACCCATCAAGAACCATAAGGCCCTTTACTGCATAAAATGCCAAGTGTGGTGGTAATTGACATCAAACGATCCATGTCTACCAACAAATAAAAGACTAAAGTAATAAACATAGAGAGATGAGTGTTTAATGACCTTCAACAAATTTTTATTGTAAGATCCATAACAGTTAACTATATACACTGACATCTCTGGCCTGAAGCTGTCCCTGTTTTCAAAGTCAGAGGGAGTGGCCCAAATCCTGTCTTGCTATAGTGGTTCCTGCAAAGCTTGCCTGTAGGCCTCAGTCAGGCCCAGGCTTAACCAAAATTGACTTTAACCATGACCGTAAGAACAGAATTCCTCCCTCTTGAGTATCCTGTCTCATACACTCACACAGACAGACAGACAGACAGAGACAGAGAACACTTACCACTTCCATAGCTAGATTAAAAATACATCCCTTTGCAGATATTTTTAGAGCATTCATAGATGTACATAAGAAATTCCTTCCTCAAGCTGTGTTCAGACTTCCAGAATCCTCGACTGCACTAGCCTTAACTTAGTCCTAACCTTGGCTGTTATCTGAATTGGAAAGTCACTTTGTTGGTATTGAGACAGCTTTCTAATGCTCCCTCACATAAATTTTATTTGTTTAGCAGACCATTATGGAAGGAGAAAGCACTAAACACCTATGTTGACCATCATAATCCCAGCACAGGGGAGCAAGACAGCAAGCACATACATGTTCATTTCCTTTCAGGCTCATTCAGAAGCTTCAGTTCGGTCTCAGTCTCTGCAGGGGGAATTGATCTCATGACTCTCAGATTTGTAAAGATCCCCAAGTAAGAAGGCTGTGGCCCTCGCTCCTCTCTATAGCCAAAAGCAAATCTTACTCAAACCTGCAAATTGCACATTATGTCATCTAGCAAGTGCAGCTACTGAGAAAAAAGGTTTTGTGTTATGAACTGGAAGTGGAGAGTGAGCACACTCAGAGAGATAGTGAGTGATCAATGTTCACTAAATTTATGATTATAATAGGCATTTGGGAGACTAAATTTTAAAGTGAACATATTTTCTTTTCTTTGTGGTTTCCAAAATGTAGATAGATAGATAGATAGATAGATAGATAGATAGATCTTTAAAAATAATTAAAAGATTTCAGAGTGTTTGTTGTTAGTAACTGACAATCTTTGAGGTTAAGACAGTGAGTTATCCATTTATGTGAGAAGATGAAAGCATCTCTGTACCCCAAAGTCTCTAGGGTCATTTAAAAAATAATATAGGCTTTATTTAGGTTCTAGTATGACTCAGTTTCTGGTGTTTCCAAAAGAGGATCTTTCTAAAAGTTAAATTAACCTTAGGAGAGAGGCTCAGAGCTATGGAATCTAACCTTTGCCTGCAGAGTACAATGCACATCTCTGGAAATAACTCCTTCTAACTGCATGATTTAAGAAGCCATGGTCATTCTGTAACAGACCACTTGCTCCTAACATAGGTATAGGCCTCGGCACAGAATAGAATCTGCCAACAACCCAACAAATCCCTGTGGCCTGGCTTGTGTAGGGAATGCGTGTGACCCAGCAACTGAGTCAAGTCCTTTATGGACCACTTTTGTCTTAAGATGAGAGATTGCATGATGCCCCAGTGCTTCTCTGGCAGTGAGACTAAAGATGGGCACCAAAGAGCTGCTTGCCCTCAGTTCCTACCACAAGAAAACACTGGTCTGTAGGAGAGGGTGATATTGGCATGCAGCAAGAAGAGAGGACCAGGTACAGAGAAGAGGGATGCTGACAGCACTGGTTCCTGGTTCGGGAAATCTGGATGCATCATCTTTTCATCACACTGACTTAATGGATGTGATTATGAATGTGCTCATGCTTTCTTCCAGTGCTCTCTATTTCTGAAATCTTTATCTGATATCAAATTAGAACTACGGATCTCAACTTTCTCCCTGGGTGTTAAGCTTCCTGACACCTTTTATGTGAACAAGTCATGTTTTGTTGCCATGACATCCTAAATTCTGATGACTACTTGCAGATTTTCATTCTAGTCCATTAATTTACCTCTAATTTTTATGGCCAATATCTTGTTGTTCTAATTAGTAGGTCTTCAAAGTGTATGTTTATCTCCCTTACAGCATCGTTCTCATGGCCATTTACCTTTTACTCTCAGTGATGCTATTATTATTTCAAATGAATTGCACAATTTTTTCAGGTTTGAAAGAATACCCATGAGATTTTTGACTACATTCAGTTTTTATCTTACAATTTGATGAACAGTATATTATGTGTCTTTATTTATATCTACATGACTTTAATTTTAGCTCCATTTGCCAAACATCTTTTTTTATTTCTTGCAGTTAGGTTGTGTGTATTTTTTACAATTTAGGTCTTGCAGATTTTCCTTCTGGGTGGGTGTTTCCTTTTATTTTATGTGTATGTGTATTTGGGTTGCTTGTATATGTGTGCATTGTATATACAGTGCACAGAGGCCAGAGAAGGGCAACAGATTTCCCAGAACTGGAGTTATAGACAGTTGTGAGCCACTATGGGGTGCTGGGATTTGAACCCAGGTCCTCCAGAAGAGCAACAGCCAATGCTCTTAACCATTGAACCACCTCACTAGCCCAACTTTTTCACATTGTTTAGTTCTACAAACATTTATCTTATCACATTGAGATTTTTCATGGATTGTTTTGGTTATAATTTTTAAAAAGAGTCATTCAAGAAGTTGCTGAATTTTGATTGACTATTATTGCTACCCACTTTTCTAGCTCTGTTATCCATGGTAGTCTTTGGTTTTATTCTAATTTGAAAAATCAAGTTTAGCGTTATATGCATGCTTGTGTCTGTCTCTTTTTTTCTTTCTTTCTTTGATTCCTCTGGACAAAAACACAGAATAATGATAAGTATAGATATTGCTTCTTTTCTTATATTTTTGCAAATTCCTTTGGCCATTGTCTTCAGAGAGATTGCTTTTTATTGTTTAAATCAGTACCATATATGCTCACTATCATAGCTTTGTGTTAAGATTGAACATTGATTTTTTTTGTCAGATGATTTTCTGCCTCACAGGACTCACTTTTTTCTTTATTTTGTTAATATTGCTGAGATTACCCTGGCCTCTTCAAGCACATTCTCTTTTAAGTTATTCTTTAAAGACAGAGTTTAATTGTAGTATGATGACTTTAGTAGAGCAGGTATGAAGAAAGTGGATTTACTAATTGACTGATTAGAAATTTAAATTGAAAACCACCCATTTCTGCAGTCATTCACACTGGAAGTGATTTTGTCCTCTGAAGAAAAACAAGAAAATGAAAGAATCAAATTAATTCATTTCAGAAATGATGAATTCCAGGGATGACATATTGTTGAATAGTGAAAGTTGGAGTAGTAAGTGCTCCCTGGGACAACAGAGCACTGCCTTCTACATAGATTCCAGTATTCCTCCGTCCCATGAGTATCTAAACAAATTGGAAACAACCACCATCAGAAAGTAGGCCCCATTCAACTCATGTCGGGATAGCTTGAGACCCTCAGTAGTCGGGCTTCTGTGTAACCTTGGAGACCGTATTCTGCTTGTGAACAACATTAGCAAAGACAATTTCCTGTGACATAGGTCACATCTACTAGATCATGAAAGAAAGTGTGCCAGGATGCTCCTTGACCTCCGTAGGTGGTGAACATATCCTTGCCACTTCATGCTCCAGCTAGAAAATCTAACAAGTGCCCCCAAAAAATGCTACCTACCTTATCTTCTCCCAGCCTCCCCTACACACTAGTAAGATTTTGTCTAACTTAAAACCTATAAAGAAATATAGCAACCATGCCTCTGAGTCTCCAGGATTTTGCAACCCTCACAGCCCAGAGACACTCCCTACCCTTCTTCCTGGACTGCTGACATTCTCTCTCTTTTATGTGTTTAAAAATGCTCTTGTCAAAGTCCCTGAACCCACCCTCAGGAACACTTTTAACCATTTCAGGTAGCCTTCCTCACTAGAAATGTAAGCAACCAAGAAAAACCTATACAAAATCTAATTTTCTCAGCTTCCATTCCCTGAGCCAAGCTCCACTGGGCACCTACTATGTACTAGGCACCAACAGAACAATAAAGGGAGTGGGAGAAAATGAAACCCTTCAAATAAAGGTGACTAAGGCCCGGGTCCTGCGTGGAGAACATTTGGGTTATCTGAAGAACAAGAAGTAGATATGAAATTACTCCCTGAAGGAACTTTTCATGACTGTGACTCCCAGATGAGAAGCTCACATTTGGGAGAATGTTATCTTCAAACACAAAATTCCAAACAGTTTGTGCTACTTGGTGCTTGTATAGATCATTTTCCAAAAAAATAAAAGTGATTTATACATGTTTCCTCAGTATCTACACATCTCCTCGCTGGCCAAGGTCCCTGCTTCCCTTCACACACACATCAGCCTTTTAGTGACTTCAAAGGAAGCTTGTTGCATTAAGGGGGAGAGACCCACCAGGCTGGAATGGACACACACTGCCATTAATCTCTGAGCACCTCTCAGAGCTAGGGAGGCAGGAAGTGCTGTTACGGCCCTTTAAAAACAAAGGAATTGGACATAAAGGTTAATCAACTTTCCCAGAGTCAAAGTGGTTCCTAGGAGTTGTTTCAGCTCTAGCCAGACCTGGAATTTGACTACCAGTCCCAACCCTGGTCCTGGTCCAGCCTCAAGCACTTGAGTTAACCTTTCTGTGCTTGCCTTTTTGTAAGAGAATTTGCCTACTGGGCAACTTTGTTTTGAGGACTGAGTCAACACATACAAAATATTAAAATACTGCTTATCACATAGCAGTTATTTGTGTGTGTGCACATTTGTACATAATTGCTCCTATTATTTTGCAGAAATAATAGATTCAGATTATAGCCAATCCAGCACATGAAACCTCTAAGCTCACACTAAATTAGAAATCATAGAACTAGCTCTATGCTCTTTGCTCTAGTGTAGCAAAGTTCAGCAGAGTGAAGGGTTCCCCTATGCCCCCATTCTTGTAATGCCCTTCTTTTTATGACCTAGAGTATCCCGACCTGAAATTTGGTTCTGCTGAAATGACACATTTCCTTTGGCATGTTTCTTCTTGTTTTATTACAGGGTCACGAAGATGACATAGGGCCTGAGGAGGTTCATCTTAGCCTAGGAAGATTACCCAGCTTCTTCCAGAGAGATGTTGAATACAGGTCTGGAGGAAGGAAAAAAAAATCTCATTCTTATGAGTAGGCTGTAAAATAATGTTTATGCTTAAATCAAATTGTCAGGCCATTCTTCAATTCCAGTCAGTTTCATGTGGGATGTATTACTATACAATCACAATTACAAGCTTTGCTTCCAAAGATCCCATGCACAAAACAAAACTGGATATGATAAATCTCAATTTGCAAAACTTGCTTCCTATCCCAAGCATTTTCATCATTTCAGAATCTGTAATTATAAATATAGCGACAATTACAGAAACAAGAGTAATTAAAAACCCCTGAAGTGTACCCCCACCCCATCCCCTCCTCCACCCAGCAAGCCTTGGATTACCTTCCATTAGGTAGAGACATCAGCAAAATTCTAAATTCTGCTTCCAATCAGATCATTTTCCTTGTCCTTTAGCAAGGCTACCTGGGTCCTATTATGTCACCTGAACTGATGACAAAAAACCATGGACCAAACTCAAATTCTGTCAAATTCAGGTCCTTGTCCTCAAAAACCATTAGTACCACACTAAAGGTGAATTCAAGTGAACTGTCCAAAGTCACACATAGTTTTAGTATTAGATCCGTGTGTCTAACTTAAGTACATTTTAAACAATATTGTCCATTAGCACTATTGTATAAAATGACCTAAGACATGGCAATGTATAGATGCTTTGTGCATCAATGGTATTAAGCATTCAAATGATATTACTCATATATTTAACTTGTTCAGACACCGAGGTCTTTGAAATATGTGTTTTGACCTGGAAATACATCCTTGTATAGAAACTGCCTGCCTGCCCCATCCTCCAGGATGAGCCTTTGGCAGATGAGTATCGAGGCATCAACTATCAGAGAGTAGGTCATTCTCTCTCCTGAGAATTTGGCTTCTGCCCTGATGGGTTTGCAAGTGATACAAAGAAAATTGGAAACCTGGTCAGTGGAACTGTCAGGATCACACTACTGTGCCCAGAAAATCAACTTTCTTCCTGAAGAAAACAATGACCTTGTTGATGGAGACCCAGTGATGTCACAGGAAGAAAGCCTAGATGTCAGTGTCAGCAGTCTATATGTAAGGCTCTGGGATCTGCGGGGAGGGGCAGGATGATCAGGCAGAGGGATGGTGTTGCTAGGGATGTCTGGAAAGTTGCTCTTTAACCCTCTGTGCCCCCCTCCTCCCTACCTTCTGAGCTATCTGGTGCCAACAGCTCTCACTCTCTGGACATTTGTTCAGCAATTTTTAGCTACACAACACTCTGGCTGTCATCACCCCCTGTCAAATAGATCTCTTGAGCTGATTTCTACTGTGGAAACCTTGGATCTTTAGGCCCCGTCTACTCATTCTCACTTTTTTCCTAGTCTCTCTGAGATGGAATTTCTAGAGTGTAGGTGTAAACAAGATCCTGTTGTGTGGTTCTCTCTGTGGATGAACTTACTTCATCTAACATAATATCCCCCAAGCCATCGATGTTGTTCAAAGTGTTAGGATTTCCTTAAGTTTTAATTCCATTGGACATTGATATTATATTTTCTCAACTTACTTATCTGTTGGTGAATACCTATGTTGTTTCCCTATCTTCACAGTTTTGAAATGATTAAGACAGTAAATATGAGGCCAAGATTAATGGTGCACACCTGTAATCCTAGTAGGTGGAGGCGGGAGGATCAAAGCTCTATGCCAGCCTGGACCACAGAAAACCAAAACTCAAACAACAATGAAAATAAAGGGAAAGAAGATGGGCTATAGAGACAGAATTAAGAGGATGCAGGCTGGAAATAGCAGAGGGAAGAAGAGCCTCCAACCAAGGACATTGGAGCCAGGTTTATTTATTTCCAGGCAAGCCTATGTGCAGGCGCCATGGAAACAATCAGGATTTGCCAGGGGAAAGCAGGACTCAACAGCATCAGGCTGGGAACTCACTAGCTAAAGTCATTTCCATGGTCCCAAGGAATCATGAATAGTGAAGTTGCAAAAGTGGGAACCTTGCGTCTCCGCTGTATAGTCTTCTAACTGCATTCATCACTTTGCCTCTGCCTCACTGCCACCAAAAGCCACTGCTGAGACACTTGAGACTCAGGAGCATGCAGTTGTACCTGACAGTAACTGATACCTCCATATGCCCCAGATCACCTCCAGCTGTGCCTACTCTTACACCAAGTTTTATTCAAATACCCTCTGTTTCTAACAGATAGGAAAATTAGCACACACACACAAAAAAAAAAAAAAGAAAAGAAAATGTTTAGCAACGTAGTCAACAAAGAAATATGAGCTCTACAGAGATTCAACTCTGCTCCCATATCTTTTCCAGCCACACAAAACACAAACTGATGTTTAGGATAATAGTCCTGACAGAGAAGATCCACAGCCACCAAAGAAATACTTACTTATGCTCAGACACTTCAGTTAACAGAACGCTGGGCTCTTTGCAGCCCGATCGTGATAACAGTGTGAAGTAGGTATTGCCTTCTTAGAGTTAGCTAATTAGATTCAAATGAAGTGATCTTTGGAGATAGATCTTCTAACAGAAAATTTATTTGGCTTTTTTTTTTAAAGACAAATTTGCTTTTCTTTTGAGTTTCACAAATCAAAAAACTAAGATACTTATGAAAAAACTACCTAATATGATTTGAGGATGCATTCTTGAGGTAACCCATTTCTTTTATATAGCTCTTTATAAATTATTCAAATACAAAGTATAAAAAAGAAAGGAGAGCTATGGGGTGCTTTCTTGTATTCTCCTAGGCTCAAATATAAATTGAATGGGATATTAAATCTATAATTTAGATGCTGGGATCCTTTTGAAATATTTGTACCCCTTAACTATTGGCAAATCAACACAGCAAAATCAGGGAGGTGGGAAGGGACACCCCCATTTTATATAAATTAACTGAAGCACAGATATTAAAGTAAGAAGCAGGGATGGCAAAGACACAACTGATTTCTTCTCGCTCCCTTTTCCTCTTTATTCTCTTTTCTTATATTATTCTTCTATCTACTTAGCTCTGAGCTTGCTAATAAAGTTGAGGTGAGTTACTCTAACAATGTATGCTAATAAATGAGACTTTTTATAAATAAAGGCTAGCAAAAAAATGCTTTACAACGTGATTGGAAATGACTACCTTTTATATACTCTCTAAACACACACATGCATGCACACAAGCACACACACACACACCATTCTTCCTAGGATCTTTGTGAGAGGTTGCTCTCTTGACTGACAGATCTTCCTCGTTACTCAGTCAAGACTCCTCCAGGTCCAGCCATGTTGTCAGAAGGAAGATGGTTAGCTCTGAGAAAAGAATTGCTTGAGGAAAGGGCACATGTACAAAAGGCAGCTGTTTCCCTTCTCTCTCAGGACATCCAGGTGCCATGACTAAATTTCCTGTGTGTCGGGCCCTGGAAGAGGTCACTGACCTCAGCCAGGGGCTGAGGGTGGGAAACATTCTTTTCCTTTCAAACCTTCTTTCTTTACCCATTTTAGCCAGAAAAATCACCGCTTACTATGTTACCTTATAAATTATTCCTGTAGGATTTACAGCCATTTCTATGCTTCAAGTCAAACATTCTTTTAAGGCCAAACAGAGTAATTTACAGGATTTGTGTCTCTAAACTATCTTATAAATTGTTGTTCTCTAGTTCAAGGTGAATAACAGTTGGAGGCAGACTAGTATCAAAGAATACTGATTGCAATTCAATTTTATTACCTTTGAGAATTCACCCCAGGGAATTGGGCAGACTGGTTAAAAAATCTATAGGCTGATCATCATGGGTCTGTACTAGAAAACCCTTTACAAGCCAACACTCCACTAAGGGTTTTGAACCTATCTCCCTTCACTAATGACCATTTATTTTTTCTTTCTCAGAATACCAAGATGCCACTGCTGCTAATTATACCTGCAGCTGCCACAAAACAAGGATTTGTCCCCAACCTGTAAAGCTGAATCTCTTGAATTGTGACTACAAATACTTATTTAGATCTTGACACACCCAGCTGCCTCTCTTCATTCCTGTCAGGACTACAAACACAGTGTTAATTCCATTGCCGCTTCTCACTCTTATTTTACTGCTATTTTAAGCAGAAGAATTGCAGGAATCTAATTTTTTCTGTCTGGGCACATTTACTCTGCACAGGTCTGGAAATACCCCTGCTGGCCTACAGTCTTTGATTTGATGTGGAATTTGATAACATATCAATGTCATTTTCTGTCTGTTCGGCTACAAAAGGACACAAACACCTCTCCATTTTCCAGGTGTATATGCAGTATTCCAAAACATTCCATTGGCTACAGCCATCCCAGGCAAACAATGATCCGTTGGTAAAATAGCATGAGAAATTGTAAACAGTGAAACTCAGCTCAGGTGCTGATTTTAGTCTGAGAAGCTTCAAAGGCAAGCCAAGTTTACATTTTGTTTCTTTCATGTCTTTAAAGACTAGGGATTATTTAGATAAAAGTAAAAGGTGTAAGGCTTTGTTGAAGGTTCCTCTCTCTCATAATCTCAGTTGCAGACAAGAGCACTTGCCTGGGGCCAAGCTAGTGAGCAGGTGAGATTTTACCAAATGTTCACATGCTGCTTTAGCATCCAGACACCCATGGAAAATTAAACGTGAGGGGCAGGAAATGAAGTGCAAATGGAATCTGGATGCCTGCCGTCGTGGTATTGTTCATGAGATGGGAACCAAATCACTACTGTGGATAGCAAACGCCTGTGTTAATGTATCAACCAGGAAACTTTAGACTACCTTTCAACTCCCAAAAGAAGGCTACTGCATCCAGGTAGCTTTGGACCTCCATGTTCATCAGTTATTCTGCTGGTTTCTATGGCGACACCCTCCTAGGTATTTCTAAGGTCACAAAGGGAAGAGCTAACCCTCTTACTCCTGGAATAACTAATGTGGTTCTGTTACTTGCTTGATGTAAATGGTCTCAAGTGACAGCAAACTGTACATATAGTCAATTACAACTGCTCAAAGGAAATGATTTGTTGTAACAGCCGCTGTTCAACCTCTGTGACATCAATGTTTCTATGGAAACAGTTGCCCATTGCACTGCTTTGAATTGAGTATTGATCAAACTAGGGCCAACACTATTTCAGAGACTTGCTACTTTACTGTGTGGCAATTTACGATAGGAACTCATAACATCACTGTATATTTCAAGCCCCAAGGAACCAATTTAGCAGACAGTTACAGTAGAATATTAACAGAGGTCAATAATGGAAGTCTGATTATAGTCCTAGAACAATTATTCAATGCTTTTGTTGTCTGCCCTTTCAACATTCCAGCAGCTATTACGGTTTTTCAAATAATAATATTCATGCCTGGAGAAAGTGCTGTATTCATTCATCTTCCATTTTAAACTTTATTTTTCATTGTTACGTTATCTATCAATAAAATTATTCAGCTATATTAACCAAGCTGTGACCCCTCAGAAGTAAATAACTATTGATCAAGAAGTAAAGATCTGCTGGCGCACAACACTGTTTTCCATTAATGATCTTATTGGCCCCGCTGATAAGAAGGTTCACTCTGGACCACAGAAGTCACAAAAGTAAAGAATAATTCTATGAAAAATAGGGGCTCAATTTCCCATCTTTGCTGCAGATTGAATCTTCCAGCCTTGACTGAGGGGACAGTGGAAGTTAAAGCAGCACCTGGCAGAGCTGCTCTGTAAGGCCCTTCATTCCCAGAAATAGGTCCATTATCTATGTGTTTGCTTTCCAGTCTTCATTGGAAAGAGTCTTCATAGTGCTTTCGTCTAACCTCTCCTCAAAGAAACAGGGTCAGGCAACTTTAGATATGTAGGTAGATAGATAGATAGATAGATAGATAGATAGATAGATAGATAGATAGATAGAGCGATAGAGAGCGATTATAGATAGAGATAGATTATAGATAGCTGCATATATATATCTTATGCATGTACTCACATGTGATGTTACATTGGAGAAATCATAATTTATTAACGTCGCTTATCTGAATGAAAATACACAACAATTATTTCTGTCCTTAGATTGATTTTTCAATAAGTTCGGTCAAGCAATGCTGTAAAATCATTTACTTCTTTCCCTTTGAGTCTTGAGCTGAACAGTCTGCTGCAGCGACATTGACCATGGCATAGTTATGTCCCTGAAAGTGGAGCTGAAGCGGCGAATCTTCAGAAAGCACTTGGGTGGCACGGCCACATGCCTGCTGAGCGGGTTGTCTGTGAAAATAACCTGTTTCAATACAGGGGTGAGAGTGCTAAGTTTTTGTCGTAGTAATTGAAAATTAAGTGTTGGAGAATGATTTTGTCAGATAATAACAAATTCCCCCACAGGCTTGAAAAGAGTCTTTTACTCATAAAACAAAATGATATTCTTGAGAGTGAGAGGTTAATTTTTAAAATCTTTATCTGGATATCTTGAAAATAAATAAAACTTGAAAAGCAAGTTCAGGAGAAAGAAAAATCTAAAATAATTCTAAAATGTCTAAATCCCGTTATATTTTTGTCAACTAGGACTGTCTTTTTAGAGAAACGCCATCTTTATACTGAGGTAAATACATGAAGGAAATATTTATTGAGAGTCCACTAAATAATAGGTGCTTTTCTGAATGCTGGAACACCGATGAGCTAGGAACACAGGAACTAGGTCTTGGGCCTCACAGGCCTCTTCTAGTAGGTGATGAGAATATCTGCCCTGCTAAACATACAGTTCTGGAGAGAAATCACACTTGTTCCCACATTTGTTGTTTCCTCCTTTGTTTCTTTTGTCATATTTTAATACCATTTTCTAATTTGTTTATTTACACCTTGCTTTATTATTAAAAAATATAAATAAAGCATGTTACAAATAGAAATGAAAAGAAATTATGGCAGATGGAAACTAAAAATAGGAAAAATAGATAAGTCCAGAAACATAACCAAGTTAGCAAGCACCAGGCATGCCAGAAGACACAGTATACATTCCACAGGTACACAGGCAGACATTTGATTCTGAGTTCCTAAACAACCAAAGCAAAGAAAAATCATCACCATCCTCGGGTCTCTGTTGCTGGGGTTAAGATAAAGCAGAGCAAAGGCACCACATTTAAAGCAGGTGCACAGAGGAAACACTGATGTTGACTCTTGGAATTAACCAGAAAGAATTCTCCATACACTGTAAGAAACCAGGTTTGGTAGTGGGATGAGCAATATCCTCCATCAAGGCCTGTCTGAGTGCATCATTGTGTTCCATAGGGCTTGAACATTAAGGCTCTTCAGTGTTGTTTAATAATCACAGTTCTGTGGGAGAACCAAAACCCTTCCCTAGAGGGTTGCTGGATGTTAATATGTCATTATTGGGAAGCCATAAAAAGTGCGTAGAACTTTAGTACTGTGCTGGCTAGTCCTGTGTGTCACCTTGACACGAGATGGAGTACTCAGAGGAAGGAGCCTCAGTTGAGGAAATGCCTCCGAGAGATCCAGCTTTAAGGCATTTTCTCATTTAGTGATCAGTGGAGGAGAACCCAGCCTGTGGTGGGTGGTGCCATCCCTGGGTTACTGGTCCTGGGTTCTATAAGAAAGCAGGCTGAGCAAGCCAGTAAGCAGCTCCTCTCCATGGCCTCTACATCAGCTCCTGCTTCTTGGATCCTGTCCTGTTTTGAGTTCCTATCCTGACATCCTTCAGTGATGAACAGCAATGCTGAAGTGTAAAGCAAACAAACCCTTTCCCCCTCAACTTGCCTTTCGGGCATGGTGTTTTGTCGTAGCAATAGAAACTCTAACTAAGAGAAGTTCCTACATACACATATCTGACTTGGAAGGATAGACCCTCCTGGTATGTCTTAAAGATGTCTCATGGGATGTGGCGAGCTGCTTTCCGGCCTGCAGAATGACGAGTCACCATATACACGATTCTTTTCGGATCTCCCTTTATTGGAATACAGCTCAGTTGAGGTAGAATGGTGGAAGAAAGACCCCGTGCCTGAAATGCAGCCTGCTTATATAGGGAAACTGGGACGCGTGTAGCCATATGATTGGCGCCCAAAGTAATGCCTCATTAGCATATAGCTGGTGATAGGTGATAAGGAGTGCCAAATTAGCATAGTCAGGGATCACATCGGATAGGTCACTACTCAGCGCCTAATTAGCATAAGCAGCGGAGGTGCAATAGCTGGGGAACATGATGCAATGTTCCAGCAAGTTGCACAAGGGCCAACCGCGCCCTACAATAGGAAAAGCTTTTTGCTTGGATGAAATTCTCCTACTTTCACCTCTGTGTCATCGAATTGCATCTATAAGTATTCATATACATATTTGTATGTGTGTATATATGTGTAGGACTTTTAGCTCTATAAGTGAATATGGAAGGGTTTTGTATAAAATGTTAGTACTGATTTCAGTATCTGAACTTGTAATTATATTGGCTCGGCCCACTCCTGTCTTATTTCGTAGTTTTCTTTTTTTTTTTTAAAGTGGTCCATCACTCTTAGATTCAGCTATCTAAAAGTAATAATTTATTTAAAGTCATAGTAAGTGTAATGGAAATGAGACACCTTCTGCTTTACCTCCACATCCACTCAGGACCCTAAACTGATGTCAGTTGTTCATTCATTTGTAGTCATTGTAGGCAGAAGGTAACAAAATCTCACTAGATGACTGGAGGGTGACAAAGGTCATAGCAGAAAGTCACACTGAGGTTCCTTACTGTCTTGAAAGATGGTAAGTTAGAAAAGTCAAGAATTCTGGGCTGGGGTATAGCTCAGAGGAAGAACACTTGCCTAAAAAGCCAGGAATGTAGATGGTCCAGAAGTGAAACCTGAAAAGCCAAGAAGGATGGTGTCAGAGTCACATTTGCGAGGACTGATCCCAAACAAGCCTCCAAAGGGGAACTCTGACTAGATCGCTTGTTCTGGTTAGAGGAATTGGTGGGCACTTCCAATCTTATATATAATCCAGAAGAGCTTTGCAAGAAGAGTACTGAGCCATTAAATCCAAAATACAAAGGAGATGGTTACTGCTGTTACAAAACCAGGGGGTGATGATGAGATGGTGCCACCTTGGGGGATTGAGCTTCACAGCACCTAGATATCACCCCCTCAAAGCATGTCACAGAAGCTGCTGAGCTGTGGCACAGAAACAGCCACCTAGGGGCTATTCCAGCTGCTTTTAGCATCGTTCATGGGACCCAGCTAATGACTCATTTTGGATGTCACAAGGCCAAGAGGATGTTTTTCCTGAATCACTCTAGGAGTTCCTCTGTGCAGAAAACACCAGAAATACCAACCAAAATTACTATCAATAACCTGAAAAATCCCCGAACATTTCATTGATGCTTTTCTCAAGAGGAACTAGGGAAGCCCAGTTAAAAAAAAAAAAGTGAGCTTTTAAACACAGAAAGAAAAGATGGAGGAGACCAGAGCAGCACAGACCTGACCCAAAGCTGCAGACTCACAAATCTTGCTGAAGGTCAGAGCTAGTTCCCAGATCCAGGGCTATAGTCTATCTGCTTTGTCTTAACAATAGAATTATCAGCACAGATTGAAGTTATGAGTTGTTTTCAAAGACTCTGGTTAAACAACTGATACACATACACACACAAACTAATCTCCCAACTTCACATTCTCTTTATTAAAAAAAAAATTATTGAATCTAACTAGTGCTACTCATATAGATGCATGGGTAAGGAACCATCCACTGGGCCATGGTCAACTTACCAGGGTCAGCAACCCTTAAAATAATGTCTACTAGTTTTTATTTTGCCTTTATTCCCTTCTTTCTCCAAAAGAAACAAACATTGAATTCTAGAAATTATTTATTGGAATACTTTGGGCTTCCACACATCTCAGTGTATAAAGAATTAGGAACTGGGTGGAATATTGCAGACTCAAAACTAAGTAAAGGAATATGGTTTACAGTGAGTGGGTCTTGAGTGGCAGAAATGATGAACTATGTAGACAGCAGCTACCCCTGGGATGGCAGTGGAGCTGAGCCCTAGCAACAGTCTAGAACACTCTGGGCAGCTTTTGAGATTTCTGATGCCTTGGTCCCACCTAAGATCAAATTCTGTAGTTGTAGAACCCAGGGCAGCCAAAATTAAGAACCACAAAGAAATAAGTCCATATGTGAGTGTGCTTAATTTCTACCTTTAGACAGTTTGTATTTTAAACTTTTCTCCCTAAAGATGTTCTTGTTGCCATAGCAGGTAGTAAAGAACCTACAGAGGATCTCCTTATGGAGGGAAGCAGAGCCGACTGAAAGGATACTGTAAAGAACCATCATGCTAAAGATCATACTAGGCATGGAGGTGGCCCAGCTGTCCTACAAAATGGCCTTGATCAAAGGGGACAGTAGACTTTCAGAACTTGAATACTGTTGAATTCTCAAGGTATGTGTTCTGGAAACCGGTCTGTGCTGCCACTGACTAGCCTCCAGTCCTCATGCTGTCATCTAGAGGATCCTATCAAGTCTCCCAAACAAAAGCATCTTGTGAGTTATAAAATCAGATCCTTTAATCTCTGTTCCAAACTGCTTCATAGAAACATCAGTACAAATACTCATTAAATACTTGTAAATACATTTGTTTATTAATTATAAGAGACAAATTCAATATTGAAGCAAGGTTAAAAGGAATTAAACACTCAGGACAAGAGGGTGATGACTCTCACTGGCATTGTTATTACCGAATCTTTTTTTACTTCCTCTAATCCTGACATCACTTCCTCCATCCAGAATAGGTCTGTTTCAACTCAGTCTTTAACACCAATATTCTTAGAACTCAGAATGTGATAACCACAAGGTGACTTGGACAACGATTCGGCTTTCTCACCTGTGGCTCCACACTGTGGACACTACCATTCTGAAATCCTGGCAGCATCTTCATACAACTGCAGAGGAGCATTGCAACAGCGGAAATGTTTCCTTTCTTCAGTTCTACGTAGGTTGTTTACTTCCAAAATTCAAAATTTATTGAAGAGGTTTTTTGGGTTTTTTTTTTTATTCTTTTACTCTCAAGGTGTTTGCCCATGTCTGGGGTTGGACTATATTCAAGTAACAGATGTCACATTATTCCTGGGAGCCCTGGCTGTTTTCATCTTATGGACCTATTACAAAGCCCACCTGCTTTCTCTCCTTATGGTGAACCGCTGTAACCCCCAACTTCTGCTCCCCTTTCTGTGGTTGGAAATCATTGGTTTGTCTTCACCAATGAGATTTGCATGTACCCTCATCACTAATACATTTTGAATTCCTTTTTTCAGAAAAAAAATAGCTCAAACCATTAGACCGAGCAATGGAGACGGGAGAAGATGATCATATAGCATGAGTCAGTGTTAGCTAGAGATCCTTGTGGATGTCTGGGCAGCATGTCTAAGACAAGAATATGATCTGAAAATTCCTACAGAGTTCAGTTCTCACTACAACACACCAGCTGCTGATCACACCCAGTCTGATGATGTTCCAAGGAGGTCATTTGCTGAGTCAAAAAAACTGGGATTTTGTGTAAAATGTCTTGGGAGCTAAGTCTCCAGTACTTTTGCCAGATGGGCAACAGAAAAGCGTGAGCAGCTGGCTTCAAAGAATGTCTGAGCCTCTGTGAATGGTTCTCAGCAGAGGAACTGCTTAGGGGCATGAAATCTGAAGTGAGTAGTATTTTTTAAAACCATTTTTAAAAAACCTATTAAAGATGTGAACATGTTGCATGGCATTTCCATACAAGTACTCACTGTTCATTGTGTATAGCTCTCTCCTCCTTATTCTCTTCTTTCCAGTTTTGAACCTATTTTCACATCATATATGCATGTATGTTTTTATTCATCTCTATGAAATTTAGAAACCACAAAAGAGAGAAAACATCTAATATTTGTCACCCTGAGGCTGACTAAATTGAATTATTACAAATGTGTCCTGTTATGTCTGCCTTCCTGCAAGCAGCATAATCTCCTTCTTTTTGTGTCTGGAAATACTCCACTGTGTATGAATGTGA
The DNA here is from genome assembly GCA_004025045.1 of Sigmodon hispidus. Classification (NCBI taxonomy): domain Eukaryota; kingdom Metazoa; phylum Chordata; class Mammalia; order Rodentia; family Cricetidae; genus Sigmodon; species Sigmodon hispidus. Next base: position 144,151 of record PVIH01000854.1, on the reverse strand, counting down.
ATCACATTTTTATCCACTCCCCTGCTGCTGGACTCCCAGGACCTCAGCTCTTGTGACTAACAGCACTGTAAAGAGTGATGTACAAGCACCCATGATGTGCTGACTCAGGGTCTCTTGGGTAAACAGGAGTGGTATACCTGGGTCACATGGTAGATCCATTGTACGATTTTTTTGAGAAACCTTGAAATAAAATACATTTTTATTGTTGCCATCACTGGGGATAAGGGAAGTGTCAACCCATAGTCAATAGGGGACAGGGGTGCCAGGCATCCTGCTAACTGTGAGGGATTCCTGTTCAGTGATGACATACCCCACATCATTCAGGATGTCCCCTGGAATTCAAGTGAGTGTAAGGACAAAAAGCCATCTCAGCCTCTGGTCCATCTCCATCCTACATATCACCACAAGTAATGTGTTGCTTATTTCCAACAGCTACTTAATTTTCTAGGAATTCAACTACTGTGAAAATGAAGGGAAGCTGAGTTTTGTTTTTGTTTAGAATTTTTTTAAAAATAGAATTTGCTTATAGATATTTGTCATATTGAACATGGCAGGACCACTTCTGGGCCATGAGTCACCAATGCACCACATGTCTCTGGTCTAAATCCAAAGGTGTTGAACCTGTGAACAATCTCGACATGTCTGCAAGTACCTGATTATTTAATTATAGATGTTGCGATCATCTATATAGGCCTTTACATAATTTAACTATTTTCACCTTATACTCATTCATGATGCAGCTAATGAATTATCTGAGCTATGTATGTGTCTGTAATTAATTTTCATTTTCTATAAAAGGACCATTATTAAAATTCTTGTTTTTAAAATGGTGTGGGGTGATTGATATTAAAAAGATATCTTCCAATGCCTATAATGGACTTTTGAACCCTGTGTGGTAAGGCACGCCAGCCTGAGACAGCTTTCTACTGGGTTTGTCTCTAAAACATACTTCTAGTTTCTAATTTTTAAAAAATTCTTGAGCTTTTTGTTTTCATTATGTAGCCCATAAAAATCAGGGATATGCTTTTGCTATTAACTCTTACTTTCCAGTTGGAAGATGACAATTGGACAGTTGGACTCATGTGTGAAGATGCCTAGCCAATTTCATAGCACCCCCTTTTTCAGTGAATGAGGCTGTGTGATAAGATAAAAACCTGGATTCAAGTCCTACTTCTGCTACTTATGAGTCACTGAACTCTCACCTGTGACCCATGGTAGCACGCAGCCTTTCAAAGCCTCTTCCTCTAATAAACATGTTGTGATTACACAGCCTCTTTTCCCAAGGACTGTGAGAATTCTTTTTTTTTTAAACCATGCACACAAATTTATTCGCTATCTTAATCATTTACTTTTTAGAGAAAGAACACAAAATATAATGTCATAGTAGTTTTTCATTATACACGCCATTATTTTTATTACTGGTTTAATGAATGAATTTAAGATATTTTTTCTTTTTTATTATGAATAAAGAAGTCACATTTTCTATCAGTGTATATCCTTATTCAAGGTCCCTTCCCCCTCCCACCACATCAGGTCACTCTCTCTTCTCCACATCTCCCCATCTCCTCCCCAGCATGGGCAGGAGGTCCCCATAATGCTCAGTTCAGCCTCCACTCCTGACAGATCCAGTTTTCTCCCCACAACATCGAGACTGAGTTAGGTGTTCCTCTAGGGGCAGTGGGATTCAACGTGTCGTCCAAGGTGTTTCAGATCCCAAGCTGTTCAGTGTTTATGGTTTGCAGCTTGGACGTGCTTTGCTTTTTTCTTTTTTTGTTTAGAGTCCACTAATGAGTGAGTACATCCCCTGTTTATCTTTCTGGGTTTGTGATACCTCACTCAGGAGAATATTCTCCAAATTCATCCATTTGCCTGAAAATTTTAAGCTATCATTTTTTCTTACTACTGAGTAGTACTCCATTGTGTAGATGTACCACAGTTTGTTAATCCATTCTTTAGTTGAGGAGCATCTAGGTTGTTTCCAGGTTCTTGTTATTAGGAATAATGCTGCTGTGAACATAGTTGAGCTAATGCTTTTGGAGTGTGACTGTGCATCGTTAGGGTATACACCCAGAAGTGGTATTGCTGATTCTCAATTTTCTGAGAAATCACCATACTGCATTCCAGAGTGGCTGAATGAGCTTACACTCCCAACAACAATGGAGGAGTGTTCCCCTTGCTCCGCATCCTCTTCAGCATAAGCTGTCATATGTGTCTTTTATCTTAGCCAATCTGACAGGTGTCAGGTGGTATCTCAAAGAAAGTGGTCACCTGTGCCAATTCATAGAAGTGTATTTTGCACTTTCTTTTCTATCAAATTCAGAGTGGCTAGGTTTATGTTGAGGTCTTTGATCCACTTGGATTTGAGTTTTGTGCTGGGTGACAGGCTTGGATCTATTTGCATTTTTCTACACACTACCGTCCAACTATGCCAACACCATTTGTTAAAGATACTATCTTTTTCCATTGAATATTTTAGATATTTTGGGCCTCTTTGTTGAAGATCAAGTGTTCATAGGTTTTTGGGTTAGTGCCTAGATCCTCAGTTCTATTCCATTGATCCACAGGTCTGTTTTTATGCCAGCACCAGGCTGTTTTTATTACTGTAGCTCTATAGTATAACTTGAAGTCGGGGATGGTGATGCATCCTGAGGTTCTTTTGTTGAGCAAAATTGTTTTGGCAATCCTGGCTTTCCTGTTATTCCAAATGAAACTGAGTATTGTTCTTTCAAGGTCCAAAAAATATTGTGTTGGGATTTTGATGGGCAGTGCATTGAAACTGCAGATTGCTTTTGGTAGAATTGCCATTTTTACTATGTTGATCCTACCCATTCAGGAACATGGGAGTTCTTTCCATTTTCTGATATCCTCTTCAATTTCTTTCTTCAGTGATTTAAAATTTTTGTCAAATAGATCTGTTACTTCTTTGGTTATAGTTACTCCAAGGTATTTAATGCTATTTGCAGCTATTATAAAGGGTGATGTTTCCTCTATTTCTTTTTCAGCCCTTTTATCTTTAGTGTATAGAAGAGCTACTGATTTCTCTGAGTTAATCTTGTATCCTGCTACATTGCTGAAGATGTGTATCAGCTGTAGAAGTTCCTTGGTAGAATTTTGTGGGTCACTTATGTATACAATCATATCATCTGCAAATAGAGATAGTTTCACTTCTTCTTTTCCAATTTGTATCCCCTTAATCTCCTTTTGTTCTCTTATTGCTTTAGCTAAAACTTTGAGAATTATATTGAATAGATAAGGGGAGAGAGGACATCCTTGTCTAGTTCCTGATTTTAGTGGGATTGCTTTAAGTTTTTCTCCATTAAGTTTGATGCTGGCTGTTGGCTTCTTGTAAATCACCTTTATTATATTGAGATATTTTCCATGTATTCCTGATACCTCCAGAGCTTTTATCATAAAGGAGTGTTGGATTTTGTCAAAGCCTTTTTCAGCATCTAAGGATATGATCATGTGGTTTTGTTCCTTTAGTTTGTTAATATGATGGATGACGTTTACGGTTTTTCAAATGCAAATCCCTGCATTTCTGGGATGAAGCCTACTTCTTCGTGGTGGATGTTATTTTTTATATATTGTTGTATATGGCTTGCCAAAATTTTGTTGAGAATTTTAGAATCAATATTCATGAGGGAAATTGGTCTGTAATTCTCCTTTGTTGTGTCTTTGAATGACTTGGGTATTAGGATAATTGTGGCTTCATAAAAGGAATTAGGCAATATTCCTTCAGTTTCTACTGTGTGAAATAGTTTGAGGAGTAATGGTGTAATTCTTCTTTGAATGTCTTGTAGAATTCTGCACTGAAACCATCTGGACCTGGGCTTTTTATGTGGGGAGGCTTTTAATGACAGCTTCAATTTCCTTAAGGGTTATAGGTCTGTTTAGGTAATTAATCTGTTCTTCATTTAACTTTGGTAAATGGTATCTGTCCAAAAAGCTGTCCATTTCTTCTAGGCTCTCCATTTTTGTGAAATATAGATTTTCAAAGTATGATCTTATAATTCTCTGGATTTCCTGGGGATCTGTTGTTCTGTCCCTCTTTTCATTTCTGATTTTGTTGATTTGGATACTCTCTTTCTGCTTTTTGATTAGTTTGGATAAGGGCTTATCTATCTTATTGGCTTTCTTTATGAACCAACTCTTTGATTCATTGATTCTTTGTATTGTTCTTTTTGTTTCAATTGTATTGATTTCAGCTGTACATTTGATTATTTCCTGCCATCTATTCCTTCTAGGTGAGTTTGCCTCAAATTGTTCTAAGGCTTTCAGCTGAGCTGTTAGTTCTCTAGTGTGGGATTTCTCTAGGTTTTTCATATAGGCATCTAGTGCTATGACTTTTCCTCTTAAGACTGCTTCCATTGTATCCCACAAGTTTGGGTACATTGTAGATTCATTTTCTTTAAATTCTAGGAAGACTTTGATTTTTTTTTTATTAATTTCTTCCTTGACCCAGAGGTGGTTCAGCTGAGTGATGTTTAGTTTCCAAGAGTTGGTAGGCTTTCTGTGATTTTTTGATGTTGCTGAACTCTAACTTTAGACCCTAGTAGTCCAACATGATACAAGGGATTATTTGCATTTTTTTTTGTATCTGTTGACATTTGCTTTATGACTAATTATATGGTCAATTTTAGAGAAAGTTCCATGAGGAGCTGAGAAATATGCATATTCCTTTGCATTTGGGTGGAAGCTTCTGTAAATATCTATTAAATCCATTTGCATCATAACCTCTGTTAGACTCCTTATTTCTCTGTTGAGTCTCTGTCTGGTTGACCTATCCAGGGGTGAAAGTGAGGTATTGAAGTCTCACACTATTAACGTGTGAAAATTGATGCGAGATTTGAACTTTAGTAGTGTTTCTTTCACATAGGTAGGTGCCCTTATACTAGGGGCATAAATATTCAGGATTGAAATCTCCTCCTGACCAATTTTTCCTGTGATGAATAAGTAATGACAAACTTGGTCCCTTTTAATTGCTTTTAGCTTAAAGTTTACTTTGTTAGATATTAGGATGGCAACCCCAGATTTTTTCTTAGGACTATTTGACTGGAAAATCTTTTCTCAACCCTTTACTCTGAACCTGTGTCTGTCTTTGTGGTTGAGGTGTGTTTCTTGTATGCAGCTGGATGGCTTCTGTTTTTGTATCCATCTTGTTAGTATGTGTCTTTTTATAAGTGAGTTGAGTCCATTGATATTAAGGGATATTAGTCACCATTGATTGATATTTCCTGCAATTCTTGATGGTAGCTTGTTTGTATTTCCTTTCTCTGAGCTATTCTTCTCTGGGATTATTGATGGTTTGTTGGTTACATAGGTGTATCTGGAATCCTTAGGTTGGAGTTTTCCCTCTAATGCTTTCTGGAGGGATGGATTGGTAGACAGTTATTGTTTCAGTCTGATTTTATCATGAAATACCTTGTTTACTCCATCTATGGTGACTGATAATTTTGCTGGGTATAGTATTCTAGGTTGGCAGCCATGCTCTTCTAGTGAATGTATAACTTCTGACCAAGCCCTTCTAGCTTTCATCATTTCCATTGAATAGTCAGGTGTTGTTCTGATGGGTCTGCATTTATATATGAGTTGGCCCTTTTCTTTTGAAGCTCTTAAAATTTTTTCTTTGTTCTATATGTTTTGTGGCTTGATTATTATGTGGTGCACTGACTTTTGGGGGGGGTCATATCTATTTGGTGTTCTGTAAGCTTCTTTTATCTTTATAGGCATTTCCTTCTTCAAGTTAGGAAAGTTTTCTTCTATGATTTTATTGAATACATTATCTGTACCTTTGAGCTGGTCGTCTTCTTCTTCTTCTTCTTCTTCTTCTTCTTCTTCTTCTTCTATTCCTATTATTCTCAAGTTAGATCTTTTCATGGTGTCCCAGAATTCCTGAGCATTTTGTGTTATGGCTTTTTTGGTTTTAGTATTTTCTTTGACTGATATATCTATTTGATCTACTGAGTCTTCCACTTCAGAGATACTCTCTTCCATCTCTTGGATTCTGTTCATTATGCTTGTATCTGTAGTTCCAGATTTTTTTTCTTCAGGTTTTCTATTTCCATCTTTACCTCATTTTGTGCCTTTTTTTATTGCTTCTATTTCAGTTTTAGTTCCTGGAATGTTTCTTTCATTTTTTGGTTTACCTTTTCTTGGTTTTCTTTCAAGGATTTGTTCTTCTCTTCCAATTTTTTTGTTTGTATTTTCTTCAATTTCTTTAAGGGAATTTTTTTTATATCTTCTTTGAAGGCTTCAATGATCTTCATAAGGGTGTGTTTGGTGTTGCTTCCTTCTGCTTCCTCTTCATTGCTCTGTTCAGGTCTTGTAGCTGTAGAACCACCACTTTCTTCTGGAGTTGCCTTGTTGTTCTTTATATTATTATATGTATTTTTGCACTGGCGTCTGCCCATGGCTTCAGTGGTTCACGATTAGGTGGCTGCTAGTCAGTTGTGGAAAGAAGGCTTGTGTGTCTCCTGTCTCCTCTGAGCAAGGGATCTGCTCAATCTCTAGGCAGGGGTCTGAATTTCAAGTCCTCACTCCTTCTCTGATGATGCAGTTTGCCCTGGAGGTGTGGCCGGCCGTGCAATGTCCCCTCTTTTAGCAGCGGCTGGAGGAGTCCCTCACAGCCAAACACTAGTCCGTCTGCTCAGACTGTGAGAATTCTATGAGGTCTCCTATGTGAAAGAGATTTGTGAGCTGCAGAATGTAGCTCAATTTGATGTTTCATTGATTTTTTTTCCCCTTTACAGGTGCCTAGGTCTCTGAATAAGAGCAGCATGTGGGGTTTTCCATCTTTTAAAGTGTGACTGAAGCAGATTTGCTCTGAACAGACATACAGAAAGACCCAGTTGGCTTTGGTGATTTCACTCAATGTGCTATGATAAGAAGGCCATCGATGGGTCTCAGGGCTTCCTGTTCCTGTCTCTGCCCCATCCATGTGAGAGCATGCTGGAAACAGGCTGTGCACTTGAACCCTGAGCTTGTAAACTTGGATTAACAGCCCTAACCTGATAATTAGCAATGGATGACACATGAGGGAACTTGACACTCAGTGAGCACTATGACTATTTCATAAAGAAACTGAAACAGGGCTACGTGAATCCTTTCTGGACTATTGCTGGCTGTTTAGGAAAACTTGGGATATGGAGATTTAACCTTGTAACTCTACAATCCCAGAAGCCACCTCCAGGAACCCACACCAGAGTGGTGACAGGGGAGATAGCATCTTCATCCCCATTTTATGGACAAAAAAATTGAACAGCTACATTAGCTGGTAACCCAGTCTCTGTGAGTTCCTATGGGCCTAGGTGAGTTATTCTGTGGGTTTTCTTGTGGTGCCCTTGGCCCCTCTGGCTCCTACAGTTCTTCTTCCCACTCTTCAACAGGATTTCCCTAGGTTCCTCTAATGTTTGGTTGAGTCTCTGCATCTGTTTCTATCAGTTTCTGGGTGAAGCCTCTCTGATGACCATTAGGCTAGGCATGCACCAATCTATAAATATAATCGAATATCATTAGAAGTCATGCCATTGATTGTTTTTTCCAGTAATGTTTGCTTCTATCCTAAATCTCTGGGCTATCCAGCCCCTGGGTCCTAGTCCTCCAGGCAGTGTCAGGGATGGGCTCCCTCTAATGGCATGGGTCTAAGGTTGGACCAGTCATTGGTTGGCCATTCCCATGATTTCTTCACCATTTTTACCCCAACATATCTTGTAGGCAGGACAAATTGTAGGCCGAAGGCTTTGTGGCTGGTTGGTGTTCCAATTCCTCCACTGGAAGTCTTCCTGGTTACATGAAATGGATGGTTCAGGCTCCAAAGCCCCCATTGCTAGGAGTGTTAGCTATGTTGTCTCATAGATTCCATAGGTTTCTAGCACATCCCTGAGATCCCCTCATCCATCTGTTCCAGTTATGTCTCCCAGTACTATATGTGTGTGTATATACATATTACATATTTCTTCCCCCATCCCTCATATTCCCATCACCCCCCATCCAAACCCCTCCATCTACCCATGATGTCACTTCTGTTTCCCCTTCACAGGGAGATTGATGCATCCTCTGAGCCCTTCTTGTAGCTCAGCTTCTCTGGGGCTGTGGATTGTAGCCTGCTTATCCTTTACTTTATGGCTAATATCCACTTATGAGTGAGTACATGCTATATTTATATCTCTTGGTCTGGGTCACCTCACTCAGGATGATCTATTCCAGTTCCATCCATTTGTCTGCAAATTTCCTGATGGCATTGTTTTTAGCGGCTGAGTAGTACTCCATTGTGTAAAATGTATGACAATTGGCTTTATCCATTCTTCAGTTGAAGGACATTTAGGTTGTTTCTAGGTCTGGCTATTACAAATAAAGCTGCTATGAACATAGTTGAGCAAGTGTCATTGTGGTATGATTGAGCATCCTTTGGGTATATGCCCAAGAGTGATATGGCTAGGTCTTGAGGTAGATCTATTCTCAGCTTTCTGAGACATTACCATATTGATTTCCAAAGCAGCTGTATGAGTCTGCACTCCCACCAGCAAAGAAAGTACTCTTAAACAGTGAGAAACCTCTCTAATGCTTTCTAGAGAAATTTTAAGTGGGGTATATAATCCCCAGACCTTGGAAGAAATTACTTTATGGTGTTCAATTTTGATTCAAAGGGAAAGACAAGAAGTACCCGTGACAAGAGGGTAGTGGCTGCATCACCTTCCGGGTCCTATGGTCCCATCAGCAATGACAAGATGGGTGATGGCTGCATCCTCTCCCAGGTCTTATGGACCCATCAGCCATGTTATCAAACTCTGGACCATATTACAAGTCCCACAAGACTAGGAATCTAGCTCAGTTGGTAGCACACTTGCTGAGCATGCACAGAAGGCCCCCATAAGCCAGACCTTGTTACAAAGATTTCTGTCCCCATCCGGGCCAGAGGTCTGACCTGCCCACAGCTGCTTTTCCCAGAAAAAAAAAAAAAGACTCAGATGTTTATAGTAATTTCATCCTGTTTGACCTGTCTCAGGCACATTGCTAGCTAGCTCTTTCATCTTAATTCAACCCATTTTCATTAATCTATCTGGCCACATGGCCCAGCCCATGGCTCACCTATATTCCTACATGCTTCTTCTTGGTGGCTGGATGGAGAATGTCTAACGCTGCCCTCTCCTACCTGAACCTCAATTTTCCCCACCTACTTCTATGGTGCTGGACACAGGCCAAAACAGTTCCTTTATTTACAGAATGATATTCACAGCATACAGACGAACATTCCCATCTCAAGACCTAGTGGTATGCACTTAATGACCCTCGTACTTAGGATGTAGACAGCGATAGACCAAAATTTCATAGCCAGTTTCAGTTATATAAAAAGTCTGAGGTCTAAGGCAAGCCTGGGCTATGTAAGATCCTGGTTTGGGGGTGTTTTTTGGTTTGTTTGGTTTTTTTAAGTTCCCCCCAAATTAAATTCATCCTAGCGAAGGTGTAAGAGATTTCTGGTTAGCAAGGGCAAGACTCCTGCTGACTTGATTAACTGGAGTTTGGCTCGGCAAGAAGGAATAAGGACGGAAAGAATCACCTGCCTTGGATTACTCAGTGCTTCCAGGCTCCTGTGGGCAAGGGTTGAGCCACTCTGTGTACATATGTGGTAAGGAGAGCTGTAGGGAGCGAGGGACAAGGACAAGACGCCAGAGAGGCTGATCCGGGACTTTTCTCAAACGCTGAGGTGGGAAAAGGGAAGCATCCCGGCTTTGTTTCAATTCATGACCTTTCCCCACAGAAATTCACTACTTCCCATGTTCCAAAGTCAAGACATCATAAACATTGGATTCTATGTGTACTGTGAAGGGTTTCTTCTTCAGAGTTGCACGTCAGCATCGTGGTCAAGACAGGAAGTCCCTAAAGACACATGGCATGAGTCACTTGACAGAAGGGTTTATTATACCATGTGAAACACACACAGTATATGTGCGCAGTATAGGATGTGTGGTGATTAAGCTTGATTGCCAACTTAATGGGGGTCTGTGCAATGCCTAATGGAAGACCCTCCCTCAGAGTGGGCAGCATCTCCCAATGGTTAGCTCAGACATAGAAGGGTGTCAGGGAAAGCACTTTGGCTGTGTGCCTTCACGTCTTGCTGAGTAGGTCTGGTCTGTTCCTCATTCTCTTGCTTTCCCCTGCTGCCATCAGACCCCAGATTGTTTGTCCTTTGCGGGCTGAGTATCAGAGACTATCCAGGAATCCTCCAAACCGTCAACACCAGATCAAGAAGGGGAGCAGCCAGAGTTCTCAGCTGCTTCTATAAGCAGAGAGCCACTGCTAGGCTATCCAACCCTATTGGTGCTGTTTCCCTAGAGAACCCCACCTAAAAAAAATATAGTGTATACAGAACAGTTCAGAATGGAGTGTATAGTATAGTAGGTGTATCGGGCATGCATGCATAAATTTAAAACCTTAGTCTCTAATTGGCCACACCTGTGAGGAAGATGCAGACGCATTCTGTTGTCCAAATCCTCATCCTGCCTCTGCTTTTCCTCCACTCAGATCCAGGCCTTCTCATTAGAAAATCAACTGACTGCTCATAGTGCAATGCTGGGTTTCTTGTTATTTATTTGGTTCTCAAACACAAAAGCACAGACCCAGGTCCAGGGATGGCACTATAAACTCTCTTTAATACAAAGATAAAACTTGATATTTCCATAAGGCCACAAAGAAAGGCCCCGCGCCTGACTTAGCTATTCCCACGAGCTCTCTGCAGAAGTCAGAGGTAAGAAAAGCTGTATTTTCCAGTGTGGACACAGTGAACACCTTTATTACTGAAAGAGGATGTTTTTATTTGCACTGCATCATGCCCATAAATTCCATCCACTCAGCAAGTCAAATTATTGCTGGCCTCCAAAATACATTAAGTTTGGGTTTAAATCAGTCACTTTTGAAGATATACTGCAGCCCACTTCCTGGCCATATTTGTAATATATTCACGGCACAAATGTTCTTTAAAATGCATGGTTTGTGGGGTTGTCTTACTTCAGTCAGCCATGGGAAGATATAGGAACATAAGCTCTCATTTTCAGTTTCTTTGTGTGTGATTGTTCTTGATCTCTACCAGCAAGGCTAACAGCTGACAGATTCTCTGGGGCTGTGAAGAGAAAGAGCCTACTGATTGATTCCAAGTCAAATTAGAATTAGTGAGATCACAGTAAACAGGAAAAAAAAAATAGGACCCTGAGCAGTTTGTGTTAGAATTTGGTGGCAGCAGACAGGCTTTCCCAGATAATGGCAGGAAGCAAGAAGCCAATGAGTCATTCTGAATGCCTAATGGCATATATAGCAGGATTAAGATGTGTTTGATGAAGATGCTCAGAATTTCTTTTCCTTGCTTTCTCTTTGTTTTACAAAGTTTCACATTTGCATTTTTCATCGATTGTCATTCAAGGGATTTCAGCACAATGTAGAGGTTTGGGGAATGTGTGACAGCTAGGTCGATTATCATGTAGGCGGCTGAGAAAGAAATGTTGAGAAATAAAACCAGATTTCCATCACTCCCTTGGGTAAGCAGTCTTCCTTTCTCTGAACTCCCCTTCCTGAAGCTGCTCTGTCAGAAGGAATGTGCTGTGTTGAGGGTGTCAGCAGCAGTAACCAGGAAAGCAGCTACACAGCCTTCTACACATCCAAAGCTCTACCTTTAAAATAATATACAGACCTTTTACATCTTCCCAGAAGTCAAGTCCATGATTTTCCTTTCCTATATAGGAGGCACTTTCCATCTATGCATATAAGCATACCATAGTAAATCTCTGGCCAATATTAAGGTATGAATTTCACATAACTCAGGGCCAGTTGATACCTACAATATTTTATGTTCCATGATAATCATAGTATTTCTGCATAGATTTAAAAGACTGATATATTTAATCTCAAGACATAACAATACAAATAGCAATTACCATTTTGAGCACTCACACACCGAGGACCTTATTGAAGCCAATTAGAATTTCCTTTATCCTTCCATCAACTGTGTGATAAGCACTACTTCCTTTTGGCTGCCAAGAAAACCAAGAAGCTAAGTTTCACCTTCCTAAGAGTTTCTTTGATTATTACCCACTTCTTTGGGGGGGGTATTTTTAATTATGTGTATGTGTCTGTGTGGGGAAAAATGTATAAATGAGGGTTGGTGCAGATAGAGGCTAGAAGCATTGGGTCCTTGAAGCTGGAGTCACAGGCTGTTGCAAGCTGCCTGGTGTGGGTATTGGGAACAAAACCCAGGACCTATGAAAGAACAGTAGGTGCTTTTAGCTGCTGAGCCATCTCTCCAGCCCAACTTTTGACTCATCGTTACTCATTTCTATAACCCCAGTTACTGAATACTGAGAAGCATCTCTGCTGATGCTTGTAAGAGCTAACTGATGAGTGTAAAGAAGACTACAAGCTATTGGCTGCCATGTTGACAGTTTAGAATTGACCACAATTGAAGTATTTACACCATGGAAATTACCAAGTGATATAAAGCTATCTATCTATCCATCTATCTATCTATCTATCTATCTATCTATCTATCTATCTACTATCATCTACATATCTATCTATTGAGAAATATTTTTAATGTTTTTAAAACCAATGTGCTACTGTGAGGACTGGGGTTCAGCTCCCAGCACCTACATAGTAGCTTACAAACATCTATAATTCTAATTCCAGAGGACCTGACCCCCTCTCTGGCCTCCTTGGGCAGTGAACATGATGCATAGACATACATGCAAGCGAACGGCCATTCATATAAAATTAAAATAAAAACTGCCTTATGCTGCTTCAAAGGACAAACATTTCTAAGTATCACAGAATTATCCAATCCTTTCTTCCTCTCTATACTGTTTTCAAAACTTATCCTGTGACAAATTTGCACTAAAACAGACAAAACCTCCTAGCATGTGATATCACTCTGGGTGTAGGCTTTCCTAGCACTGTCTGGGACTCTGGACACTGATTTGCTTCTGCCCTTTATCACACTTCTATGTCCCCAAGGTAAGGAGCAGGGCAAACTGAAGCATTTAATAGTTATTCCTATGAAAAAAGTCTATAAACCAAATTCTTTTCATGTATCTCCAAATTAATAATCTTAGCCTAAGGTAGCAATTAGCCATTTCTTACCTCTTTTACTTTGTACCAGGTGCATATAAAGTAAATTCAAAGGAAAGTTGTATTCTAAAAGCAGAAGACATTTCTTTACAACCACAACCGCATCACCACTGGGGAGTACCATGTTCAATATTTATTTGCCCTGTTCACATGTATTGGGGGGTGGAAGGTCCGCACACATGTATGTTGGATGTCTCGAGACAACTGCAGGGATCCGCTCTCTCCCACTATGTCAGTTCCAGGCACTGAATTCAGGTTGTGAGGCTTGGCAGCAAGTGCCTTTACCCACTGAGCTATCTCACTGGTCCAATATATTTTACATTATACAATTAACATTTATTGAGTGTTAATAGTGAGCTTATATATAACACAGAGACCATTACTGTACCTGGATTCCTGGCAGATTGTAGGCACAGCATGTTTTTGATATCTTGGATGGCACCAAGCTCCCTATAACTTCCCAATGAAGTCAGTTGCTACTAATTTCCTGAACATCTGTTCATCAATTTCATTAAATGGCTAATGAATCCAGACATATAAGGTTCATAAAGATATTTATATCTGACATTAACAAAATGGCACTCCTGCTTTGTTCCTCTACGTGATACCCTTAAGACAATCAGGTTTGTGTCACAGCCTGGAACCTGAGAAAGATCACTACCTTGATTTTCCCTCCGTGGGACCTGAGACTCCAAGTGGCCAGTGAATAAAAGACAGAGCATGGTAGACTAAAGCCAGGATTTAATCTAAAGTGGAATATTTCCATAGCCCATAAGAAATTTACATTAAAGTCTGAGAAAAGATTCAAATACAGGTTTTGGGTGCGGATGCAGTTGCTGGCTCTTTTATGGAAACATCAAACATGATGGCTGAATTTTATGATAAGAGTGTGTCTCATTTTGCAAGAAACGGCTTACCTGTCCATCAAAGTAGTTGCATCACTTTGTTTCCCACAACAATGAAAGATTTTTTTTCATAAACCAGTTTTTAAGACAGTGAAATGTGGATATGTTTTATATATTTAATAAAATTTGAATATTGAGAAGAGCATATAGTTAAATCTTAGGCAGACAATTTAGAAAATTTTTAAACTTTGAATAAGATAAATAGCTGAGTCAATTGCACACACTTTTAATCTTAGTATAGGGAAAGTCGGGAGTGGTGACTTATATTTTTGATCTTATAACTTTAGAGACAGACTTTTTTTGTTTTTGTGACTTTAAGGCTATATGCCTTTAAATTTAACTTAGATGAGATAGGATATATAAGGGAAAGCCAGGAGTGGTGACTTACCCTCTTGATCCCATAACTCCAGAGGTAGAACTTCTTCTGTTTCTGTGAGTTCAAGGCTACACGCCTTTAATCCTAACCTGAATGGGATAGGGTATATAAGGGCTGTAGAAACCCAGAGAAGACAGAATCCACAGGGAGAAGAGACCAGGAGCGAGACTGAGAAAGTTGCAAGACAGCTGGGTGAGAATTGACTGTGGTGCTTCCTCTCTCTGATATTTCAGCCTTTCAATTCCAATTCAGTTGTATTTCAGAGGTAAATACTGTGGGGAGCTGTGCACAGCAGTGCCCTAAACATGGCGCTGGCTCCTGCCTTATGCCTTCCCAATGGCGAGTGTTCTTTGTGTGGTATAACTCCATATTTGGCAAAACTAATGACCTGGCCTGCTTACGCGTACTCGGACCTCTTGGCATGGTCCACGTGGCGAACTGGGGCTGGTTGTCCAGGGGCTATATGAGCTGTGCGCGGGTTTTTCCCGGGGTAGAAGAAAGCTGTTCAAGGTTCCTGAATAAAACTGCAGAGAGAAGAGCCTAATTGTCACGTCTTCCTTGCAGGTCGAGGTTGTACGTGACAAAATACAACCCATATCTTTAACCCAGAACCCATTTCCAATTGATAACTGCTCAAAAATGGAAAATTAGTTTTCTCCAACAGTCTCACAGGCTATATCAACCATGCTTAAGGCCAGGAACCATGCCCGGCAATAGATAGCCAACACAGAAATGAACTTAATGACACTTTTGGGTATTCTTTTTCTCATAATGCTTGGTCAAGACTCTTCTCCTCCCTTTCAGGTCCTCTGGTTTCCAGTTGTGTGTTTTATAGGATTTCTGTGTGTTCTTGTGTCTATATGTATTCCTTGAGCTCTCTGGATCTTTTTCTTCTGTTTTTATCTGATTTTATTGTGTTTATCATTGTTATTGTTATTTAAGATGACTGTATCCCAATGAGAAAGAGAAAGAAGGGGTGTGGACTTGGGTGGGTGGGGAAGTGGGAAGAATCTGGGAGGAGCTGGGGGAAGAAAAAACATAATAAGACTATATTATATTTAAAAATCTACCTTCAATTTTAAAAACTAAAATAAAACTTCAGTAAATTGAAAAAAATTAAAGTAAATCCATCTAAGTTCATAGCATGTTTGGCACCAGGAACCAATCCTAACATAAACTGTGGATGCTGACTAAGAGTAAAGGTCCCTGCAGGCTCAATATATACATCCTCTGGTGGAGGATGTTGATGATAGAGTAGGCTGTATGTGGGAACAGCAGAGACGGGGGGCAATGCTGTCCTTTCTTATCAATTTTACTGTGGACCTAAAACTGCTGTTTAAAAAAAAAATCAAACTAAATCCTTTTAAAAACACACATTCTATTAATAAGAACAATAATCCTCAACAAATATAAACTGAAGGTTTACCAAGAATCAAATATTGAGTCTAGGTCAAGTCCACGCGTACAACAAATTAATAATAACAGTGTTCTATTCTTAATGTTAGAAGATTTTAGAGAAAACTGGAAAGGCACAGCTGGATGTGAATTATGAATTCAGAGGCAAGCACTTCAGTCTGATACTGTCAAGAAAGCTTGAATGGGTTTACAGATTCCACTGTTATCCCAGACATAGAGTACATGGTGTAGAGTGGACTTCCTGCCTCTCCCTTATAAAACTTACAAGGCTTTTTCTACCAAGGAGTAATGCATGAGCCTGGTAATATAACTTTAATCTGAAGCTTAGAATCAATTATTCATGTTATATTTGCACCACCTAAAGGAAAAGACCTCTGAATCAGAGACCTAGTCAAAAATTCATCCAACTTCATGCCCTCCTCTCTTCTCACTAGAAATCAAAACAGAATAAATTTGATCAGGAAAACTGGGATCTCAGAGAATCCAGAGCACTGAAACACCATTCCTACAGTTAGCAGAAAGAGATGAAATACCTTGTGGCCTAATGCAGGATCCTTAGTAAAGAGGCAAGGTTTATTAAAGCGTTATATTTATTTCCTGTCCCATCCAAAAGAACTCTGGGTGGGAGGGAATCATGTAAAACTTTTTCTGGAGAGACAAAAACAAACATCTTGTCACATTAGATAAGGCACAACTGTTCTAGTTGAGCGAGCCAATATGTGTATAGAGGTTCCTTATAGGAGCATGGGGAAAGTTTGTTACAGAATACCATGTGACTCAAAGACAGCTGTGTCACCACAACAGCCCACCCCAGCGTGGGTGATGATTCCAAAAGACTCAGTACAATTTCCTGCACAACTTGCACGCAGCTCCACCCAGTCTCTTCTCCTCAGCAACTGTTTATCGCTCTTACATAGCCTCAGAGAGGGGTCTCAGAGGTCTTGTAACCTCATGTACCTACTGAGCTCTGTAAGTTCCCTTGGTCTCTTGAGTCTTGGGAGCCTTTTTCCTCCTGGAGATTTCTCAGTTTGAAAGAAATAGCTCCATATATGAAGCGATCTCTATCATCCAAAGTGTGAACATTCTAATCTTCTGTCTACATTCTTCAACTATCTTGTCAGTCCAAGCTATGGACTGAGAGTGAAAAAGGCTTTCCACAGAGAAAGGGAAGTAACAGGAGTGACTCAGGAAGACGCCTGGGGGAGGCAACACTACATCCCCTTCCCTTCTCCTGCCCTGCCTGGGGAAGCTCAAATCCATCTACACCTCTCAGTCCTCAGAACACTCTCTCTCTCTCTCTCTCTCTCTCTCTCTCTCTCTCTCTCTCTCTCTCTCTCTCTCTCTCCCTTCCCTCTTGGAATATTCAGACCACCCCTCACTCTCTCAACATAAGTCATTTTCTAATCTGGAACTTCTCTGCAATGCTTTTCTGATTTCAAGTTATCACTCAGACATATCATCAGCACTTTTAGCCGTTACATGCTCAGGATTTCTTGTCCTCATTTGATTATAAATATTTAGAGAGCCACTGCCATGTCTTGTCTTTGCCTTGGAGTGTCCTACAATGCCCTGCTGGGTTGTTCATAGTGGATTCTGCACTTTGGCCTCTTCATCCACAGAATACAATATCCATATCATTTACTTTATAGGCCTATTTTGAGGCAAAAAATAGGGTTGTGAGAAGTAAATTATGTCTAGTTCAATAAACATTACATAGCACATTTTATTAATATTAACATTATGTTGGGCCAAAGGGAAGAACATATGGCCAGAAATGAGAAAATGTGCAGCCTGGTCTCATCTCCACTGATTAGTGCCCCTATGGCTCTAAGAAAGGCAGTAAAGGGCTGAGACTATAGCTTACTGGTAAAATGCTTACCCAGCATGGGATGTACAGAGCTCTGGGTTAGTCTCAGGCAAGAAAGAAAAGAAGAAGAAAAAAAAGAAAAACACAGTTATGTTTTCTGAGCCTCAAATTCTTCAACCAGATAAGCAAATTTCACTGCCAACTTCTTGCCCCTGTAAAGATCATAAATAATACTGTTAAACACTACAGGAATGTACCACTCTCTGACATTCAGAAAATAGTTTGAGAATTATGTTTGTCCTTGTCATGAAAAGCTTGCTTCCTTCTCTGTGTGTCTGAAAGGACACCAGCCACACAACCTGTGGACTTAGGGAGACATGGGGTTCTCCAAGTCCTTGGGATTTGAGTTTTATTTCTAGGAGATTCACAACTCTCTATCTGTCTAGGAAAATTATTCTGGTTTCTCTGCTTAAGAGGCCATTTCTACAGCCATACAGCAATCAAATCAATAGGTAAATGTACACACACACACACACACACACACACACTGTTTTGATTAATACAACCAACCATGCTAGCATTGGTGTACCTGTAGGCCAAAAGAAAACACACACAATTAAAAAGCACTAGGCTCCTCCCAGACCTCCCAGGTTGCCTCCCTTAGGAATGTGCACTCCCTTCTTCAGCTTGGACATGCAGGAGGCTCAACACAAATCCTGAGTTGTACTCAGAAGTTTCTGGCCTGGCCTAGCTCTGAGGTCTGGATCCATAGCTCCAAATAATCATAACAAGTCTTATATTAATTACATGCTGTTTGTCTTATGGTTCAGGCATATTACTTGCTAACTCTTACTTTTAAACTAACCCATAATTAGCAAAGTAACTTAATATATTTTTTCAGACCATTTTTGTCTTCTTTCTTCTGTATCTGCCTGGCATCTCTGCTCTACTCTTTCTCTTCCCAGTGTTTTCTTAGTCTGGTAGCCCCACCCATACTTCCTGTCTGCCTTCTGGCCGATCAGCACTTTATTAAACCAACAAATATTTACAATGTACAACAGCATAATACCACAGCCCTGACCATGGCTGTCATGTGCTGAGAAGATCAGTGCATCGCCAGATAAACTGCAAGACTTTGTATCCTAAGTTCTTATGGTTGGTTGACTTAGTCCTCCTCCCTGCAAACTAGAGACCCACTCTTACCTTTTATCCCCTTTCAGTCTCATGAAGTTTTAACATAAGTATGTACAGGTCTTGTGCAGAGGCAAATGAGGCACATCAGGAACAGCCCTTAGCCAGGCTCAAAGTAATTATTTAATATGTCTATATGCAAAGGGGGACATAAAAATGTAAGACATAGTCTAACTGTTAGGTATTATTTATATAACTTACCTTAGTAGCTGTGACAATTGAATGTTGGGGGCTGGATAAGCATACTACAGAATGTTTCCATTGGTTTAACTTTTGGGGGAAAAAACTACTGCAAAGAATAAGTATCATTGGGAAGTAAGGTGTTAAGATACTGAGAATTTAGTGTTCTTGTCTTTGAAGATCATGAAAGGCAAAAGATCATCTGAAAAAATGACTTAACATTTTGATATGCTCCCAATCATTGCTCCTGAAAAAAAAAAGAAAGAAAAAATACAAGTGCATTTTTACCTGGCATAACAAAACAACCTAATAAAAGATGAAGTACACTATCTTTATGATATTCTTGGAATGATTCTGCTTTTATAGAGAATATTCATGCCAGCAACAGCTGTAAAAAATATGAAAATGTAAAAGAAGAAAGATTAAATATGGGATTTATCTACAGGCCCCAGAACATTAAACCCTTAACACTCTCAAAATATGACGGTCACTTTAAACCTCAGCATCAGAACCATGGAGGGAATTTTAATGATAAGCTAAGACTTTACTTCTAACATTTAAGTTTTGTTGTCTTGGGCCTTTTTACGTATTTTCTTGATTTTCTCTGTTACATAAGTTTGTCAGTAAATAACCCATAAGATAAAACATTTGAAATCTGTGTTGCTAGGCAACCCATCTTGACTTTACATGCTAATGGAAACTATTCCTTGACCTGCTTCCCGCGCCCTCCTCAAAGAGCTGAGGTGGGGTAGCACCAGCAGAGCATGTTCGTGGGATGGCATGATGCCAAGTTTTAAATGCTTTGCCCATGAACGTGTTGGGGCCTGGGTCGATCTCCAATCTGCAAGCTGTTAGGTAGCAATACAGACATTCCTCCATCTGTTGCCTATGACCACCTTCTAAATGAGGTGCCCACTGACATGCTGTGCCTCTGTAAAAGGTGGAAGGAAAAGGTAAGACCACTCCAGCAGGCATCATTTCCTCAAGGATTGAGGTCAGTACCATGCTGGCCCAGAGAGAGTCTGATGAGTAAAACTGCAGCTGTCCATGGGCAGTAAAGTGAACAAAGCCTGCATATAGTACATGGGAGAGAGTAGATGCAAGAGAGAGTGTAAGCCAGGCTCCAGGCCTGAGAAAAAGGAGTGGTGAGGAGGAATCATAAATCCTGAGGTTTTAGGATAACAGGGCAGGAATTGAGGGGGGAGGGTGGGAATGGGACAGCAGCAGCCAGAGACAAGGTACCCTCACAAGCCCACCTTCTTCTTCTATTCTATAGGAATTTTCAGAGTTGCATCCACAGCTCGCATACATGCCACATGAGTTAGCCAATAAGGGCAACCTAGTAATTAATTTTTTAAATAATAATTCCCTAAGAGGTTCCAGTTTAAATAGCTTAAATGGCTTCTGGTAAGCATTTCTGATAGTCTTTTCTACCAAAATATGTTCTCTCTCTCTTTCTCTCTCATTCTCTCTCTCTCTCTGTGGAAAACTTTTCCACTGTCACCAAAAGTTAAAACTGAGAGGTGACCCTAAACTAACTGTAATACAAATGGACTTATTTTTTTAAAGGCAAGGAAAGGATCAGTATTCCATCCCCACTGCCTGCCACCTGGATCCTTAAGTCAGTCAGGGTGCTTCCTTCATTCAAGTGCTGATTTCTAAATTTGAGTGGTACTTTCCTTCCATATCCAGTCCTTCATCAGGGTGTAATGGTGGTAGTGGTGGTGTGGTGTGGTGTGGTGATGATGGTGTGTTGCTATGTTGTTGCTGTGTTGTTGTGTTGCTGTGGTGGTGCTGCTGATGTGTTATTGTATTGTTGCTGTGTTATTGACGTGTTATTGTTGTTGCTGTGTTGTGTTATTGCTGTGTTGTTGTTGCTGTGTTGTGTTATTGCTGTGTTGTTGTTGCTGTGTTGTTGTGGTGGTGCTGTTGATGTGTTGTTGTATTGTTGCTGTGTTATTGACGTGTTATTGTTGTTGCTGTGTTGTGTTGCTACTGTGTTGCTGTTGTTGCTGTGTTGTGTTATTGCTGTGTTGTTGTTGCTGTGTTGTGTTATTGCTGTGTTGTGTTATTGCTGTGTTGTGTTATTGCTGTGTTGTGTTATTGTGGTGTTGTTGTTGCTGTGTTGTGTTATTGCTGTGTTGTTATTGCTGTGTTGTGTTATTGCTGTGTTGTTGTTGCTGTGTTGTGTTATTGCTGTGTTGTTGTTGCTGTGTTGTGTTATTACTGTGTTGTTGTTGCTGTGTTGTGTTATTGCTGTGTTGTTGTTGCTGTGTTGTGTTATTGACGTGTTGTTGCTGTGTTGTGTTATTGCTGTGTTGTTGTTGTTCATGACATCAGACTATACAGCTATCAAGAGCAAGTAGGAATGGCCGGCAGGCTTCGGGGACCTTGTGTAAGTCTCTGAAGCCACACCCTCCCCTAAGTTCTGATGTCGATCTCTCTCTCTCTCTCTCTCTCTCTCTCTCTCTCTCTCTCTTGCCTTTGTTCTCTCTCTCTCTCTCTCTCTCTCTCTCTCTCTCTCTCTCTCTCTCTCTCTCTCTCTCTCTCTCTCTCTTGCCTTTGTTCTCTCTCTCTCTCTCTCTCTCTCTCTCTCTCTCTCTCTCTCTCTCTCCATACAAACTGAGCCGTTCTGCTTTTGAAGAACTAGCAATGTGCAGTGGAAAAGTTGCTCATTTTCATATCACATTAAATGATTGTTTCAACATTTCTTGAGACCAGAAAACACATATCAGAACTGTCCATAAAATAAAGGTGTTTTATAAAAAGAAATAGCCACAATAGGTTCAAATTAGCAAAGTAAGGGGGGAATGTAATGAAAACATATTAACTTTTTAAATTTCTGGCCCAAGTCTTAACTCTGAAGACTTGGCGCACTAGAGAATATCATAAGCTATTCAGGGAACTTCCCAACAGGAAGTTCAAAGCAGTAAGATCCTCTTTCAAGACCACCTCAGAGCAGCACAAGTAAATAAGACACACTTCACAGAGCCAATGAGAAGAGCAGAAGAAAAGGGAGAGCCTGACTTATAAGAAATACTGAAAATGGGTTAAACCAGCCAGCCAGTTTAAAAACTGATATTTTCAAATCTCCTTCAAAAATAGCGCTCATTTCTGTGTTACTAAAAACAAACTTAAAACCTAAGTAACTCAGACTGGTGAGAAGTACTCAGTGGGGCAAGTGTGTGTCTGATAACAATGCCAAGGTGTGCTTGCAACCTTCAAACAAGCCAAAAAGCAAGTAGTGGGCCACAGATGCCATCACAGCGCTGTTAAAGGTCTGCTCCACATAAGAGGAAAATAGCCCAAAGCATTTTGTGCACCAAAGAACACCAATGTTGAGAGGCAGAGGCAATGAATTAGGTCATAAAAACATTTTAAGAGGTAATTCCCTAAAGCAGACATTATAAAGGGCACATATTTCCAACCACAATTCAATCAGACCAACCACTATTATCACATGCTTCAACAGACTAATAAATAAACAGAACAATGACTAGCTTGGCTCAGATATAAGTGTAGTCCTCACTCCTCATAAAGAAAATTTCTCTTTGCAACAGATGGAGACTATTACAGAAAACCACAACCAATCAAAATGTAAAGTTGTGGCACCCAGTAGGTACACCTATGAAACAACTCCATCCCTAGGGCTTGGGGATCTTTACAAAAGAGGGAAGAGTGTAAGAGCCAAAGGATGGGGGGGATAGGAGGGTTGCTGTGAGATTGTCCCAAGGAATGTGAGAAGCTGCACTCATAAAGTCTCATCAACATAACTGCTCAAATGTGAGCTGATCAAGAGCAACAACCATGCTAAAGTGGACGGGGAAAGCCCAGCAGCCTGCAACCATACAAACAACTACAGGCAATTAGGGATGCTGAGGGTGAGAGAAATGGTCTTCCATGGGGAGGGGCACACAACATGGTTATCCAATACCAAATGCTCAGCCCTGAAACCAGTCATAGAAGTAACACTATACAGACTGAGCAGCTGTATTTAGGGATGTGTGTGTGTGTACATATACATTTTATGTATGTAATAACAAAGAAAAAAGAGGCCATGAATTTGAAAGATGGCAAGTAGGGGTCTAAAGGAGGGTTTGGAAATAGAAAAAGGAAGGGAGAAATGAATGTAATTTAATCTCAAAAAATAAAAGGAACATGCTCTAAATTAAGTTACAAGGGAAATTAAATCCAGTTATAGACTAGGTTTTTAGATAAACAAAGAAATAACATAACTAGCGGCACAGATTAAAAATTGTGGGAGAGTGCTAAGGTTCCATTGAGAAGTAAATTTACACCTTTATTAATTTTAAGAATATAATACTAAAATGAGTGTATAATCCCATATATTGATAAATTTCATCCATGATAACATAAATTGAAAATAAAATAATAGTGTTTATCTCCAGCACTGTGGGAAAAAAGAGAGGGAAAAGAGAGGAGGTATAAAAGTGAATTTACTGGGAAAGACAGAAAGCAGAATCCTGGCATGCTACCCGTGGAGTATAAGCTAGTGCAGCCACTGTGGAAAACAATATAGAGGACCCTCTGAAATTTCAAAACAGGACGGTGTGATATGAAAATGACCCTTCTGTGTGCATATCCAAAGGAATCAGCGCGTAAAAGAGACATGCCCTACACTGTTGACAGTAGCCAAGATATGGACACTATTGTGGATCCATCAATAGATGGACAGATAAAGAGAATGTGGTTTATACACATATTTGAGTGTGGTTCAGCCCTTAAACTGCAGGAGAGTTGGCCATTTGCAGAAATACAGATGAATCTAAAGGGCACAGAGAAGCAGAAACATAAGCACAAAGGTAGATGCCACAAGATCTCCTTTGCGATACATGGGACCTAAAAGATGTCTCTCACAGAAGTGCAGAACAGAATTGTGGCTACTAGGCAGTCGAAGAGCAGGGAGGGGCTGTGAAGATTTTGGACAAAAGACAAAACGAATATTCAAGAAATCTCTGATACAACACGGTGGTTATAATGAAGAGGAATGTGCTATGTTGAAAATTAAAGAGAAAATTTAAAGTATTTTTCACCACAAAAAGTTCAATATTTGAAGGAATACATGTTAATTAACTAAACTTAAATCATATTCTACAATGTATTCCTGGTTTGTGTTTTATGTTATAGTATCCTTTTGTTTTTAATCAGCATATGTTAATTGTGTAGGGGCTGGAGAGATGGCTCTATGGTTAGAGCATATAATGTTCTTGCCGAGGACCCAGCACCTATATCAGCTGGCTTAGTCATCTGTAACTCCAGTTCCAAGGAATCTGATGTCCTTTTCTGGATTCTGCACATACCTGCATCTACGGTTTGGTCCCCAGCACCATATGGTGGCTCATAAGCATCAGTAACCTCCAGAGGATCTGAGCCTTCTTCTGGCCTCTGTAGGCACCAGGTACAAACATGGTACAGACATACATGCTGGAAAAAACATATAAATCAAAATTTGACAGATTTTTAAAATAAAAATATTCAACCTATTACACGCTAATTTGGCAGTATATTTGTGAGAAACATATACTTTCTAAAATAAAAAAATAGAAGTAGCTTTGCCTTACAATATTTAAATTTGAATCTACCATCACTGATTTCAGCTAGCACTTGTATTTCTTCTATGATTATGATAGTGCAGAATTACAAGGCACAAAGCCCATGGGACACCCCATTGTTGCCAGTGAACAAATGAGGGTGAAAGCCCCAGTCTTCCTGTGAATACAGTTCAGTTAGAGTATCCCATCATCCCCACATCAAAATCTGCTAACTCACCAATCACCATCTGTGCTCACACCATTATAACATCTCTAATTCAAAAGCAAACCAAAGAACAACAAACAGCCCAAAAAAATGTGGTTTGTTTATGTAAACTCAAGTCACCAGTCACAGTTAAAGAGAGCACCCTGGCCCATATTTTAAAAAAAAAAAAAAAAAAAAAAAAAAAAAAAAAAAAAAAAAAAAAAAAAAAAAAAAAAAA
>PVIH01000854.1:0-119071 GCA_004025045.1 Sigmodon hispidus | reverse complement strand
TCAGATATTTGACCATTTCCCATGGCTTTGTGCCACATAGACCCACTTGTCTGAGGAGTCTGAGTTCCCAGGTTCTAGGTTGGCTATTTGTGGGAACAGAATTGCTTAGATCTCTGCCGTGAGAGAGCCTTGGCTGGTCCGTGTCTGACAGCTGACTGTCTGAGACTCCAGGGTACCAAGGACAGGAAGCTGGGCTGGTTGACTAGCCCAGTGCTTGGCTTTGTTTCTCTTCTTAGCAGGAGGGAGGGAATATGTCTTAACTGGCCGTGCTTTAGTCTCATTGGCAGAAGTGAACCACACACTAACGCCCAAACCACTTACTGGCAAAGAAGATCAAGGTCTTCATGGTGGCTGGGAACAATCCCAGGCTCTCAGACTCTTAGGTCATTCCAGTTCAATCCTGGAGGGCTGGAGAAGAGGAGGGTAAGTTGCTGAATCAAGCCAGGAAGGATCCAACTTAGAAAAAGAGATGATTTAAATCAACTTTTCCAGTTAATCATCCAACTACAAGTCTAAGCACACAGCTTAGAAACTACATCCATACTCAGTTATTAAGATAATTTAAGAAGCAGAATCCTATGTTTTTATTATAGCCCAGTATAGTGGTATGTGCCTGTAATTCTAGAAGGAGGTTAGAGGCTGGAGAAATCAAGCTTAGGATAACCTCAGCTACATACTAAGTTCAAGTCTAGAAATTATACAAAAAAAACATTGGTAATAATGCTTGTGGAAAAAAAATTTCACACAGGACCCAATGTGCACAACTTAAATGGACTGCAGAATTAAAATCTTTAATCTTTTAGAAATTATAAAGATATGCTAACAAAACCCCAAAAGCTATTTACTACAAACTTGATATTACCAAATATTTGTAAGGAAGTGAGCCACTCATACTTTGCCTGTATGAAAGTATAGGATTAGGGTAAATTCTTTAATGAAGTTAAATCCACCTCAACTATATGATCTAGCCATCTATCTCAGTAATTTTGACTCAAGGGAAATTAAAATGTATGTCCACACAAACTTGGATATGAATGTTCCTAACCATGTTATTCTTAAGAGTCAAAAACTGAAAGCAACCCAAGTGTCTGTTAGCCAGTGTGTGAATAAACAAACTGATGTAGCCCTGCCATGGAATCCAGCCCATCATTAAAGGGAACTAAATATTAATGCACTTGGCAGCAGAACTCATTCTCAAAATTATGCTGAGTTAAGAAAGCTTAACACAAAAGCTGTGTACTATGAGTCCGTTACGATGACGTTCTAGAAAAGGCAAAACCACAATGACAATAAGTAGAACAGCAGGAGCCTGGAACACTGAGTGTGGGAGCCAGGGAGGGGCAGAGTGGAGAATGTTCTGAGTTGGCCTTGGTAACATTCACACAACTGTAAAAAATTATCACAATTCAACATGTTCATTTGAAATTTTATCTTATGTAGAGTACATATAAAACAGTGGAAAGTTGATTTTTTAAAAAGATTTTGAGATCCCTTTAGAAAGAATTCTTGGAAAAGAGTTGAAGTATGCTCTCAACTGTAAAATAGCCCTACGGGGAGGCAGGGCTGGAGTGTCAATCAGTAGGAGAGGACTTATGCTTATCTTCATGAGGCCCTGCGTTTGTCCTCCAGAAAAACAGTAAACAATAAAGCCAGAATATGTAACAGTGCCATGTTGCCTTCTTGATGCTTGTCTTTTGTAATTTTTCCCTGATTTCATATAAGCCATTACACTTACAATAAGATTGGCTGCCTTTTCTATACACAGAACTACAGAATGCTGAATAGGTTCCCAGAAAAGCTGTTTGACCGGAGCCCAGAAAACGGACAGGTATCTTGAAAACCCCACACCCATGTTTTAAATGTATACAGCCTTTTTCCAACTCTCTCTTTCTCTCTCTCTCTCTCTCTCTCTCTCTCTCTCTCTCTCTCTCTCTCCCCCTGCCCCTCTTCCTCTCCCACCTCCTAGCAATGCCCATGCTTAAATCTATGTTATCATTGTTTCTTAATAAATTCCAATTACACTTTGAAACAATAATGAAGTAGGAAACGGAGTTTACTTTGGGCGATTGTTGTCATTTGTTTGTTTCTCTCTTTTCTGTGTGCTCAGCTATTTCTCATGCTGTCTTCTTTCCGGAAGTGTGTGCACGGCCCATCAGTCAACACCCAGAGTCAGATAATTAGCCATTAGCATCTTCACCTGTACCAGGATGCAAATGTTTTCACTACTTATAAGAGATCCCTTGAAAACAGAACTGTAAAAGATTTCGGCCACATGTTGTTTCAGACCTGTATTCATTACATCTCCTGACTGCATGTCATAGAAAAGAAGCCAAACAGATGTATAAAAATAGCTGTTTAACAGGGGGGAAAATACTGTAAAATTGTTTATGGCAGGACAGTGGGTTCTTATAGGCAAAGTAAATTACAAATAGATTTCTCAATTACTTTTTAAAGCCTGGTATTTGATTCTTATATAACAGTCAAAAATCAATTTTGCATGGAATTTATGTGAATGCCTCATTATTAATAAAACAGCGGTTGGCGGCGTTGGCTTTCTCCACATAACAGCAGCTCGCAGTAGGGAATCACTCACATGCCAGGCTATACAGCCCTGTATCTTTTCATCCTCCTGTTCGGCATCGTAAAAAAAGGAAAGGAAAGAGATGAATTCTGAGCAAACTTTAAGCAAGAACATTTGGCGGTAGCTACAACAGGGGTGCCTGGAGGGGTACTCTGCCAGTGCTGCCAATGAGTGTTTAGTGGTGTTAAAGAAGTCTTGGCTACCCATTGCCAGCTCTTATTGAGCTCTGAAGGACTTTTCAAAACTATTTATAATCAATCAAATAACTGCGGTGTTTGATAAACAGTTGAGTTCCATCTCTGGCTCTACACCTCATATTTCCTCCCTCAAGTTTACTGCCCAGCATGCTCAGAGAACCAGTGATACTGTCCTGCTAATCACCTACCTGCAAGCACATTTATTGCCATGTCACAGGTTCAGTTCCACGAATGTCCTCAGACTGTAAAGTCTGAGGCTCACATCGGGCTGGATTCGTCAAACTCTGAGGCCTCTTCAGTTCCCCATGATGAGTCTGGTGGTGTGATGACACCGGCGATTGTTCTCCATCCGGTGGCTTCTTAGGCCATGTCTCTTCACCGCAAAGGAAGAAGCCATCAAGATAGCTTAGCAGGCTCTTTTGCCCAGTGACCTGAGTTTGATCCCCAGGACCCACTTGATGAAAGAGAAATGACTCCCACAAGTTCTCTCTGACCTCCATACACATGCCGTAGCACTAATTAATTTAACACTTCAAAACATTAAAAATAAAACAAGAAAGTTTTTTAGAATTATCTGAAGTTTTTTTTCTTTTCAGCTAAGACTCAGAACAGAGAACATAAATCATTCCACCCTCATTATATATGAAGAGCAAAAATAAATAAATACATAAAATTGTATTCTTGGTCACCGACTTATGGGAGACTCAGCTTTCAAAGTTGAATCCAATTAACAGTAGCTACATGCTATCCTCCTACAGGTTCTATATTTTTAAAATGTTAGCAAGGACTGGGGCAGGGCAGGAGCCACACTGGAGCTTGCCACACATTTTAGAGAGTGGTCCCCACCTGGGTGAACTTGCATCCAACATCTAGTCAAACCTGGCTACTGAGAGCACGCTATGGATTGCATTCCTTCCTTTTGCCTCTAAACTCCTGCATCAGCAGCTGATTCAGATGTGGCGTTAGCACAGTCCTTAAACCAACCCGGGAACATTGTCGGGGGCAATGATATCCAGCTTAGAAATTCCACGTGACACCTCACAGGTCCCCCTTGAGACTGGAGGACAGGGGTCATATCATGGATATAAAGTTTCTATCTATATATTTATTGTTAGGGATTCAGTTTGATAGAAAGTTGAAAAGCAAAGCCCTTCAATGTAATCAACTTACTATGGGGCTCAAAAGAATGACTTGTCTTTATTCTGTACTTAATTGTATATAGGATGGATCAGATTAAACCTGTCCTGACTGAGAGCCACACAACACAGCTAAAGAAGAGTAGTCACTTAGAAGTAAAAATGAATGTCTATTTTTTTCTCTAAGCCCAAATCCCTTTTGGTGTGAAAATAAACTCAATCTCTGTTGACAGTGTTGATTTCGTGATTGTTCCCAGCCCTCATCTCCTTCTGGGATATTCTGTGATAGTCTACCTATACAATCAACTTGGCTAGATTTTAGAATCATGTAGGGGCCAGGCTTCCGGGTATGTCTGTGAGGGCATTTCCAGGGAGGTTTAGCTGGGGAAGAGAAAGGCCCAACCTGAATATGAGCAGTGCCATCCTGCGGGCTGGGGTCTTAGATGGAATAAAAAGGAAAAAGTCAAAGTGAGCACCAATGTGGCTGTCTGTCCCATGCTCTGCATTCTCGCCATTGTGCCTTTCTGGCCGCGATGGGACTTCAGACTGTGAGCCACAACCAACGCTGTCATCCCTAGGTTGGTTCTGTCAGGCATTTTGTCATGGCAACAAGAATAGTAATTAACACACTCCCTTGTCTAAGTCCCTGTCCAGATCCTGTCCTCAGATGGTCAAATCTATTTGCCATCTGGACACCGTGTGACCCGCTGTGGTAAAGAGGAAATACTGACATGCCAGCCAGCTCTGAGCGAAGCCCTTCGGAGGCCTTACTTGTTTGGGCTTGTGCAGTCTGATACAAACCACTGTTGTAACAAGAATATGGCTGGGTTAGCTGGGGGAATCAGGAGAGATGACAACATTTGAAAAAAGCACAAACCCACCTAAGACATGATAGTCAGACACACAGGTCACCCTGCCAAGCTGCACTGTCTCTGAAAAATGTCCCCTTCCTGTGCTTCTGAAGTGTTGTGACTGATAGAAAATGTTCGGCGCAGCCAGCTAACATTTCAGCCTGATATTAACTGTGGCGGCTGCTGGAGTTGGCTCTTCCCGTCTGATTCCCACCACCACCAGCTCCTTTCTCAGCATGAATGATACATTGATTATAGTTTTATTGTTATTCATGTTGTTATTTGGAAACCAGTTTTCTCAGTACTTTAAGCAGGGAGCTCTCAAGTCTTGCTGTGTTTGGAATCTCCCAGAGGGTTTCCTCAAACACAAATGACTGAGGCCCACCACCTGAGTCTCTACAATGTATTGCCCAGGTTCCCAGGAAATGTGGATGCTGCTGGTTCACTTATCTGCTCTGAAAGAACTTGAGCCATCAAGGGTTAAGGCTGAGGTTCCTGGTTGCCCCTCTCTGTGATTTAGTCAGGCATGTTTCTCCATCACCTTCAGGTGACCAGTGAATGAGTGGAGCCTGAGCCAAGTCTCCACAGCCTTCCAGATGAGCTCTCTCTGGAAGAGGCAGTCTCGGCAGCAAATGGCAAGCAGCATTGCCAAGCCACACAGCAGGGACACAGCACCACCTTTGCCCTGAACTTAATGTCATCTTCATGGCCTAGGAAGCTTTCTGGCTTGTACCCAAGATGCACTAGTTTCCTAGGATAAAAGAGAATCCACAGTTCTCTTTGTCTACCCTCAAGTCCTCATTTTGAAGTCCCTTGTAGCAGAATGCAAGGGTTTCTCTGTCAGAGGGGAATCTTAGCCCTGTGTATTTAAATGTGTGCAATCAATTTTCCTCTCAATCCCTGTGGCAGGTAATCTCATTTCCCCCCACTGCTGAACCTGGGCAGAATCCCCACTGGGAAAAATAGAGAACTGATGCTGGTGGTGCAACCCGACTCTGCCCAAATCCTTCCTTACAAGAGTCTAAGGTGATTCTTAAACTTTGAACTCTGACCCTTACATGCTTTCCTCAGCCTCAGGAGGAGCTGGCAAGAATGTCCTCTGAATCACATTTATTGCAATGCTACCTTAAAAAAAATCATGTCGGATTTAAAAGCTACTCTTGAAACTGAAATTTTAAAAAGTGTCATGGAAAAATGATTAGCATTTACAGAGAACTGACCAGCCTGCTGCACCCAAGTTCTCTCTCTCTCTTTTTTTTTCCTGCACGTGTAATGTGTATGTTTGTGAAGTACATAAGAGGGAGCACATGCATGTGAGAGTGTGTATGTGCACGTGTGCGTATGTATATGTAGAGCCCTGATTTTGATGTTCAGAGTCTTCCTTGATCACACTATACATTGACACAGGGTCTCTCTTGTGTCTCTCACAGCTTGGATGGAGTAGCTAGCCAGCTTGCTCCAGAAATTCTCTGTCTCATCTCCTGAGCACTGAGATTATATGCTTGCCATTTACATGGGGCTGACATCCAAACTCCAAGCCTCACACTTGTATGGCAAGTTCTTTGCCAACTGAGCTATGGCACTGGACTTTTTTGTTTTGTTTTGTTGCTTAGTAAAGTGTGGTTTCTGTCTGTTAAATTGACAGGTTATTCTGAGTCAGTGGTGGTGTTTTGAAGAAGAAAGTTTCCCTAGAGGTGTGAAAGCACTTGATCAGGTGTCTGGGGAGGTATATATCTGGAACGTTTCTGGAGTCTTGGGAACGCTTTCAATCTGTTTTATAGAATTAGTTTGACTATACCCTGAAGTAATCAGTTTTTAGTGGTCCCTTTGTAAGGGATCTCAGTGTTCATACATTCACAGTCAGCACCAAGTTTCCATAACTAAAGCTCTTCATTATTTGACACATGAAAACTGAAAGGCTGTTCTCACTCAACAGATATGTATCCAGCTCACACTGTGTGTTGACTTTCTCTCTGGCAAATAATATACAGAGATAAAAGCAACATCTTTTTTTCAAAATGATTGTGGTTGTTTTGATATGATAAGCTCTAAAATCTGCTCTTCATCTAACATGTATACTGTGTCTAAGCAAACACTTGCACACAATGATACAAATGTAGCTTGGTCCCTGTTCATAGTTTAACCTAGTGAGGGAGTCAGGCAGTTTTTATACTATATAGCAATGTTGTGGCTTGAGATAATCATGTGACAAAAATATGGGCCCAGAGATATGATCCAGTAAATCAAAGACAACTTTTAGAAGTGACAAGTTGTGTTGTAGAATATTGTTTGAAGATGTCTTTGTTTATGCTGTGGAATGTTTGTGTAATGACACAAAGATGTGTTGCATTCTTGTATGTTGCATTTGTTTAACTCTGCGAAGCTATGTTATTTTGCCTATCTAAAGCACCTGATGGTCTAGTAAAGAGCTGAGGCAGGAGAAAGGATAGGTGGGGCTGGCAGGCAGAGAGAATAAACAGAAGGAGAAATCTGGAAAGAGGGGGAGAAGGAACAAGAAAAGGAAAACCAGAGGGGAATTCCAGGGGCCAGACACACAGCCAGCCATGGAGTAAGAGTGAAAGTAAAATTATAAAAGTAAGAAAAGGAAAAAGCCTAGAGGCAAAAGGTAGATGGGCTAATTTAAATTAAGAAAAGCTGGCTAGAAACAAGCTGAGCTAAGGCCAGGCATTTATAGCTAATAATAAGTCTTCATGTGTATTTATTTGGAAGTTTGATGGGGGCTCTTCATAACAGTCAAAAGAGAAATAGTAAAAGCCCCAACAACAGAGTTGAGATTTTAAAATGTCAAAGAAGCTAAGGAAGGAGAGGAGAAAATCTGTTAGGCCAAAGGTTGGGGGAATTGATACTTAACTGACAAGCCTTCAAAGCTAATTCCAGCCAGGCATTATGGAAACTCACACAGAAGCACTAAATGTTCTGGTGAAAAAATTAGTCTCATAGCAGTTAACAAAACTTTGAGGAGAAATAAATGAATTTCCACTAAAGAAACCATGGAGATTGGAAGGTAACCACCGGATGGAAATAGCAATAGGAACCTAGGGGTGGGGTGGAGGCATTCTGAGGGTGAAAATAAGTAACAGAAGTTGTGAAAAAAATAGAAGAACTAAGGAGAGAAGGGCCGAGAGAAATCAGGGAGACAAAATGGATCATCTGGGTCCAGTTTCTAGTGACAAACGAGAAGATACATGTAAGGATTCGTGGGAACTACCAGCCAAAAAACATGTCAACTCATCCACATTGTGTCTAAGATACTCTGATGGAAGATAGTTTAAGTACTATGTGTGTGTGTGTGTGTGTGTGTGTGTGTGTGTGAGAGAGAGAGAGAGAGAGAGAGAGAGAGAGAGAGAGAGAGAGAGAGAGATTGTGTTTGCAGGAAGGGAGGAAGGAGAGGAAGAGGAGGGAGAGAAGGCAGGCCGATGGGAACCCAACAGCAGCTGTGGAACCACTTGAGAGGGCGTGGCTACCTTGAACTAGTAGAGTCTCCTGTTCACATCTGAGCAAAAAGAGTTTCAAAGTCTGAGTCTTTGCAGATCCAAGGGCAGGTATGACATCCCTCAGGCACCCTATGAAGCCTTCTTGGTCTTGAATGGATTTTCTTTTAGGTTCAATGGTAGGCCTCCCAATCTTCTTTCTGGAAGATCAGAATACAGCCCTAATAGCAAGGCAGTAGGTTGTTCAGGTCTTTGAGAGGTCTGCTGTTACTTATCGGATGTAAAGATGTTTGTTTGTTTGTTTGTTTGTTTGTTTGTTTGTGTAGGCCTAATTCCCATGAGACTCCTGACTTCCTGCCACAGAGAATTCTGTGATTTTAGACAATTGCCACCAAGTAGACAAAGGTTTCAGAACTGACAGTTGGACCAAAAATAAAATAAAATGAGACTGTCTCAGTTTTTCCAGAAATGAATGAATGAATGGGAAATCTAAAGGGTATAACTTTTCCCCCAATATTCCAAAACACTGAATTATTTAACGTAAAAATCAACTTGAAAGCATGCAAAGTATGAAGCATGTGGGAATGCCCAGAACATTAGGTTTCTGCTCAAGGTGGTCTTGGTTCAACTCTAGACAAGCAGAAACAACGAAGCAGAGCCTATTAGATCCCGTGTAAATCTTCCTGACGCACACTGCCCTTATCTTCACACTGCTCCACAATCCTCTCGGGCAGCCTTGCTCACTCTGCAGTCTCTGCTGTCTGGAAGACTTAACAAGACATGGAAATCTCATTCCTTCAGGATTCATTGCTCCTTAGTAGTCGCAACCCCTTCATCTTTATCAGAAGCCAAACACCCCAGAGTGCGTCTCGATGTCATGAACCAGTTCTCATTGTATTTGTTACAAACACTAGCTCGCCCACCTCCCCATTCCTAATTCTGAATTTTTCTCTATCTAAGAAACATTCCAGTTTTCTACTCCCTTTGTTCTGATCAATAGCTGGCTTCTACCTACAATCGATTTCTTCTTCACCTAGCTCTAAATCACAGCATCTGAGGAAAGATGCTTGTCCAAAACACAGTGTTATAAAAAGTGGTCACAACAACAATGAAATACAGTGTGTAACTCTGTTTCCTTTGTATAAAAAAATTTTTTTTACTGGTTTTTCTTCTCTGGGCTCCTGCATTTTGCTTTTTAAATAACCCCAGAATGCCATATGAGAACTCATTAGGGCATTTATGCCAGTCTTGGTATTGCAAGGAATGAACCTCATTTCTTCTGCCTTCTGCTTTCCCTGGCTCCCAAGCAAATTCTCCCATTCTGAGTTGAAAACTAAAAGCACATTGATTTCTGAAGAATGGTAACCTTTTATGTTTAAACCTTAGGACAGTGTTGATACCGAAGGTCTGAAATGCAAATGTGTTCTAGACATCTCATAGCCCCCAAACTCTAGGTGTGGTCCTCATCCATGTACGTTACTGGAGCCTTCTTAAAAATGCAGCTGGAAAGCTGCACCAGAGACCCCCAGATCTGATCCACATTTTTAGATGTTTCTCAGGTAATGAGTTTGCAACAATTATATTGTAAATAAGATAACATTTGATGAAAAGTTGTTCATCCGGGAAAAGGACAGAGCGAGAGAGAAAGAAGAGGACATTTGTACACATGGCCACAGTACCAACGTACTTATGATTTTTCAACAGGGTTTCTTTCCTTTAACAGGTATTGTCACAGCCTTCTCTAAAGCCACCCATCCCACAGTAGGCAACATAGCATAGAATCCTATGGAGCCCTCTTGCAGTATCAATCTTCCTGGCTTCCCAGTGCTTTGGCTCTAGCTCTGCCCACCAAAAAGCTCAATTCTAAGTTTTATAGTGCATTTCTCTTTCTCTCTTTCTGAATCCTACTCCCCCTGGAGGAGAGTGGATTAAATAGAACAAAGAGATGATAAACATCTTCACATCCCTCTGGCTGTGCAGATGAGTGTCATCTAAGAGAACACGCCTGGAGGATGGGAATGTTCTGTCCTGCACTCCTTGATCTAATAGCCACCAGCAGATGTGCAACTCACAAGCACCTGGAATTGTCAAACATAAACTAAGGCACATTAAAAAGTGATGAATTTATTTGGATACATAGCAACACATGAATCAGACACTAGCCATTTAATGCCCACTGAAAGAATACAAGTAGAAAAGAAATTTTAGGGTAAACCCAGAAATAAGATAAAGACAATGTTTGACTGGGGAAAATGGAGTAACAGCCCTCCTTTGGCCATTTACAAGAAAGGTAGAGGATTGTTCGCAGTGTCTGGCTGGCTAAGTTTTGCCCTACTAAAATATAGCCACAGACACTGAGCTGAGTCCCAAATGCTTATGCAGGTTAGCTCAGGGTGCTGGGGTGGCCTTTGTCACATGGCCTTTCGGTCACAAGTCAGCATGCTAAGGAGATGCAATTAGAATGTGTTGTAAGGTTTCTGGCCCAGTCTTTCTGATCTAGCCCTGTGGCCAGGACCTGCAGACCTGCAGACCTGCAGTCCTGCAGAGACACACAGATGCTTATATTAATTTTACTCTGCTTGCTGATTGACCTAGGGCCCAAGCATATTGCTAGCTAACTCTTTACCCTTAAACTAACACATGATTCTTGTTCAGCCATGCAGCTCAGTACCTTTTCTCAGCAGCATTTCAACTTCTTTCCTCTGTGTCTCCTGGTATCTCTGCTGTGTCTCTGCTCTGAGATGTTCCCACAGTTTTCTTAGTCTAGTAGCCCCACCCACACTTCCTATCTGCCTTCAGCCAATCAGCATTTTTATTAAACCAGTAGGCAGGACAAGTATTTGCAATGAAACAGAATACAATCCTACTACAAGAATGTGACCAGAAGACAGGATTTTTTAAAAATGTGATAGCTCTTCAAGCTTATATATTAAATAATTAAAAGTAAATAACATTTGAAATTCGGTCCCTCACCCACACTACCCCCATTTGAACTCCTGAACAGTAATGTGTGGCTTCAGGCTTGTAGACTGTGCAGGTCTGAAACATTCTCTTGGGGTTTCTCATCTCCCTACCTTTTGGTTGCTGCTTATGTGTTCACTATATCTCCATTTACTGTTCAGTAACAACTCATGCGACCGACAAAGAAGTATATAAAAGAGCAGAAGTCTCTATATAAAGGCCGACCTTCTCTAGTCATAGTTGTTCAAGATAGTCTAGAATGCTCCTTAGAAACCAAAATTCAAAAGTAGATTTTTAAGTATTACATGGTGCCTCAAAAATTATCCCAAGAAAATGACCATTTGTATCAACTTCAGTGCAGATAAACTGCTGTGAGGGTTTCTTATTTCAGAGATAAATGCTAAAGGTCCACATCATTGCAAGCTTTGACACCAAGCATCTTTACATGAAGGAAGAGAAAGCAAATATTCTGATTGGTTAATAAGAAGTCTGAACAGGGACTAATGAACAATAATTCTCTGTTCTGAATTTATGAGAGATCCATCGTCACTTAATTAACAATATAAATATTAAAAAACATTTTATAATAAAATTTTATAATTGTAATAAGACACCCTACAATATGAATTATGGGGTACTAATTCCCACCCAGTATTGTTGAAACTGGACATGAGCGAATACATTAAAATACATACTATGTCATGTCTTAGCACTTAAAAAATAAAGTGGCAAAGAAGCACTTGACAATCCAAAGTCCTATTCCCTTAGAATATAACCAAGAAATTCAATGAAAATGTAATTTATTGGCTTTGAGTTTTTATTCATTTTTCCACTGGTAATTATATTACCCACATAAGAGACAGTTATTGAAGAGGTTCAAAATACTTCAGCTTTTTTTTTATTCTAGATTTGTAAGCTTTCACTCCTCTGCAGAGAGCCCATATATTTCCTCCCGGATCACCTCATAATTTAAGAATGCAATAATAATAAAATATGAAGCCAGCAAAACACAAGAGTTAAACTTTTGCAAAGGACAACCCTGGGTCTTCTAGAATCACCGTCACTAATTCATAGGCAGTCCTCAGGGTCTAGCAGAGTAAAGGCTCAGAACCTCATCCGATCATTTAAACAGAAGTCCCCTCTCCATCTGAGACAGAGGAGTCAAGAAAAGCCAAGTCCCAAAGACCATTAACCTTCAGTCATCCACAGTGGAGAAAACATGTCCTAAGGGCCAGTTGTCAGCTGTCAGCAATCAGCAAAATCTGTCAGAGGATCCAGAGAGTGAGGACAAGGAAGAGACACCCCAGCAAGAGCCTGCCAAGCTGCTCTGTCAGTGCAGAAGGAAAGCACTCAGGTCAAGAGAGGCCAGTGCCCTGGAAACCCAGTCTCTAAGATCCGGGTTTCTAGGAGTGGGCCGGCTGAAGGCGAACTATGGTGTCAGTGAGAGAACAAGACCGCCTCAATGGAAGAGGAGTCACTGTATCCCTGACCAGCCCCACCCTTCACTCAGACAAACCTAGTCCCTTTGGGTTTGGGACTTCCTTCCTTTGTGCGTGAGGTAGGGAGTGGAAGGGGGAGCAAGTCCACCATTCCCTAACCCCTTACTCATAGGAGTGATCCAGGCAATTCGCTGCTGTTATCCATCCACAGGACTTACTAGGAAGTCTGCATGTTAACAGTTGCTCGTTGTGTTGATAGCATTATCTGCCATTTGCGTTACTACTGAAGTTGTCCAGAACTTTTTCCTTAAGACAAGGTCTGCCTATGTAGCCTAAACAGGCCTTGAATTTCTCAACTACACAAACTCTAGGATTAAAGACATGTATTACCCTGCCTGGCTCAAGGCATTCTTTAATTTAAAAAACAAAACAAAAACACAAAACTGTATTTTTAAAGCTTATTGCTAAATAACTGTCTTGATTTTCTAGATTCCCTACCAAATCCTTCTTTGTATTCATAGAATGTGCCTCACTCACAGAACGGCCCTTCCTTGT
This sequence comes from Sigmodon hispidus, assembly GCA_004025045.1. NCBI lineage: Eukaryota > Metazoa > Chordata > Mammalia > Rodentia > Cricetidae > Sigmodon > Sigmodon hispidus. Next base: position 105,899 of record PVIH01000854.1, on the reverse strand, counting down.
TGATCACACAATTATTTTGACTTCATATGATAACAAAGGTTGGACTTACGAAGAAGGAATACGTCCACTTCAGGACTGCAAAGAACCTCTCAAGAGAATCTGTTCAGTTCACACCCTGTACTCTAGGCATATTAAAAAGTCTTAGAAGACCCATGCACATGTAAATGAATATTTACTGGTATTATTATTTCCAATAAAGCTGAATTATTTTTTCTAACAAATTCCATTTAATGAGGAACTTAAATACAAGCTGGTGTTGAAGTATTTGGCTATGATGAAAAACACCTAGGGATTTAATGTAGTAGGTGGAATCTCCTTGGGTATAAGAAGCACGTACGTTGTTTAATGCACAGGAGCAAAGCAGAGAATGAGCCTGGGTTCTCACGGGGTTCAGCAAGAGTTCAAGAGCCCAGGCACAGGACACAGAAGGCAGTTGGTAGCCTGAAAAAAAGCAGAGGCCCAAGGAGCTTGCAGTACCACAGAAGGTTTTAAGCATCTTCTATATCCAGAGTGTTCCCATGGTCCTCAGCCAGGTTTGTAGAACTGGTAAGACATCCCCTGGGAATCTCAAACATGGAAACTGGAATGAGAAAAAAAGCACTCTGGGATTGTGCTATTCCAAAATATGGCACCCAGGATGCTGAGTAGGGTGAGCTAAAGGAAATTGGGACAACTTTAGAAGAAAAATGATCCCTTTGTAGGTCACTCTGGCTTTCAGCCATCTGCCTGTGAAGCAAGTCATAAGAGAATTATTTGACTGTCCTTTCCTGAGTAAAGGTCCAAAGAGTCTCATTCTAGAACAGTCTTTCCTGACACCAGGAGGCCAAGAATTTGAACAATATGGCCTTGCTAAGTACATATTTGTTACCATCAGACCATATCCTTTTGTTCACCTATTATACTTTTACAAGACTGTCGATAAAAATACCGTTTTCCACAAAAATACAGTCTTTAGATCTTTATTGCTAAAGGTCCTGTGTCACATGAAACTAAAATAAATTGGATATACTGTCCCTTGTCAATCTGCCTTTTGCTATAGGGGCATCAGCCATGAACCTTGCAATGGGTAAGGAGAAAAGGCTATATGTACTGCATGGTCAAGAAAATAAGATCACATCATAGCAGTCTAAGGCTTGCTTGGAGCAGTGCTCATGCTGAAAACAAATTATGGGAGAGCTGTAGTGCCAGTCAGTGAAGCTCAGGTGTGGACTCCAGGAGTATGTGAGAAGGGAGGACCCCCATCACAGTTAGCTTCTTGAAATCTGTCACAATTGTGTCACCCTTGCTATTGGCCACACACTGTGGGAAGTATCTCAATGAGGAGCCAGTCAATGGACCCTTTGATAAAATTCATATCATTGATTCTATCCCTGCTACAATCCCGGTGCTTAATTCACAGTCTGAGCACGATGTCACCCTCCACTCCAACTTGGTCTGTTGTAGTTATGTCTGCATGGTCTACATCTGAAAAGATTGACTTTCACAAACTTAATCAGGCTCTTTTGCACATTTTCCTAAATATTGCTTGACATACAAAGTAACAGGTGTTGCTATGGCATTTCACACCTTGTTTTATTGACCCTTCCTCCACCCCCATCCCATCCCCATCCCACCATTCTGATTGCTTTGCTTTCCTCACTCATTAACCCCAATTCAGCTTTCATGTTATTAACACATGTATTCTATTACTTTTTTCTTTCTCTCTATCTCCCTAGAGAACTTCTTTTTTCTCCTCTCATGGTTTCCTTTCTAATTTTATGACCTATACACATAAGCACATGTAAAAACACACACACACACGGAGGGGGGGAGCATGTGAAAAGTAAAATCAAAGTTCTGTCTTTTTTAATCTGACTTATTTCACTTAACATTGTGATTTCCAGTTCCCTCTATTTCCCTGGAAAAGCATGATTTTATTTTTCCTTGCTGTTTTTTGTTTGTTTGTTTGTTTGTTTAGTTGGTTGTTTGCTTTGGATTAGTGTCTTTGGTTTGCTTTTTTGACTAGACTCAACCTTGACTCAATCCAGTGGAAGCAAGGCTCCTGCTAGGTCACTTTGATGAACCCCTCCCATCCTTGTTGCATTGACAGAAGCTCGGCATGCTGGGCTGCTTTGGGCAAGCATCCTGTCAAACTGCTTAGGAAAATAAAATAAAACAAAGAATTGTCCCTCCTCATCTCTGTTTATGATTCTCCATTTTAAGCTCCCCTGCTCTGCAGCTTGGTAATAAATCTTCTTCCCTATAAAGCTCTAGAGCTGAACCCAGTCTCTCAGCCTTCAGAATCCTTTTGAAGCATCCCTGTACGGTGGCTTCTCCATAAGTAAACTACCTCTAACAAATGTCAATGAGTGCTTCTTTAATTTTAACATACCTGAATATCCAACTAGGCCCAAAATACCAAATTCTGCTCAGTGGATGGGGTGTGGGTAGAGAAGACCACCCCTAACAGTATTTCCTCTCCAGTGTGTTTAGTTAGGCCAACACTAGAATACAATAAAAAATTCATGACCAAGTAAGATACAAAAAAAATTTCCTGAACATTCTAAAACTCAACACAGCTTTGTTGTCACCCGATCTAACTTGTAGATGTATCTGCTCCCTTTCAAAGTGTCCCAATTAAATTAATTAATTAAGTGTCCCAATTATTAAATTATATGTCCCACCTCATTTTTGAGTGGTTTATGGCCTCAGTTGGAACACTGGTGTCCCCCAAATTTACAAGTTTTAACTTGATCCCTAATGTGCTAGTTTTAACAGGTGAGACTTCCAGAAAGCCAGTTTTGAACGTAAACCCCTCCTACCTGTAGTGGGATTGTGTTCTGTTCCACTGAAAATAATTGTCTTGCCTACTGGCATAATAAAAATGCTGATTGGCCAAAGACAGACAGGAAGTGTGGGCGGGGCTACCAGACTAAGAAAATTCTGGGAACAGGAAGAACAGAGCAGAGATGCCACAGAGTCACCAGAGAAGCCAACAGATGCAGAGGACAACTATGCTGCTCTGAGGAAAGATACTAAGCCACATGACTGAAAAGTTAAGAATCATGAGTTAGTTTAAGAGCAAGAGCTAGCTAGCTAGCAATATGCCTGGACCCTCGTCAATCTGCGTAAAATTAATATAAGCATCTATGTGTTTCTGTGAGTCTGCAGGTCAGAACCTCAGGGCAAGGTCCTAAAGTCCAGCCAGAAACCTAATACTACAATCAACCCAATACAAGAGTGCCTCGTCTACAAACGCTTACCAACTTTTGTGTTTCACATCCCTTCCCACAAGCATCTGTGATCATAGAAGAGAAAAGAAATATTGTTTTAAAGTAAACATGAGCAGATTATACAAATGAGAAAGAATGAGAGTGACTTGCCTTGCTCGTCCACCCTCTGTACCATGTGGAGGAGAGCACAACCTTTGCCAGATAATAAATCTGCTGTGTCCTTGACGGTAGACTTCCCAGCCTCAGAGGCTGCAAGACAGGTATCATACAAAGCAATGGGTTTTGATATCTTTCATACATGTGTCATTATATTTTGTTCCTCTAAGGTGTCTTTGCCAGAGAAGCCAAAATATACTATGGCAATCACCTTTAATTTTTTTTTTTTTTTTAATGCTTGTATCTATAGCCTAGCAAAGCTGAGCTGTGACTGTTGACTCATTGTTGGTCCATATTTAAACTGAATAAGAAACTAGCCTTTTAACTATATGACTTTTCACATCCTTTTCTCTAGAAACAAGTGTGGCTTTTAGCAGGGAGGAAAGGGTATTGCAAGGTGCTTGTTATTCAGAAAATAAATTAGTAATCAGCAACCCTTAAACAGCTGACAATTTACAATGGTTTGAGAAAGAGTATCTTTTTCTCACCATGAAGAATGAATTCTAGATGTGGAAATCATTTGCTGTACAGGAGTAAAGTTTCATTTCTTGCACATTCTATCTTATTTAGTTGATGTTTGATAAGACCAAATATGCAAAATTAACCAACATTCACAGAAGGATGAGTCATATATTAGTTCTCTGTGTTATTTTTCGAGACCTCAGAAAAGTATCCTTTGCTGAATCCCACAGAGGGCCTTGCCATCAGCAATGCTCATGTGTAAAGTGTTCTGGACATAGCCGTAGGGTAACCTGCCTTGTTAGCTTTGTGGATATATTCAGACACACGCATCTCAAGCCCAGTGCCACTGTACAGTTAGAACACATCTAATGAAAAGGATGGACCACTGAGTGGTTAATAAGATAATAGTGAAAAGAGAATTAATGAAGATGCATGATCAGATAGAAATTTCTCTCCAGATTAATGACGGAAGACTTATGGGAGGTGAATCTTCAGTCAGAGATTTGCTAGATCATTGACAACGCTCAAATGTCACTTTAAGCAGTAACTTTTGGAATTGCCCTTTGGAGAAAAAAAAATTCTTTACAGGAACTGACAAAAGCTTTAAAAAGATGTGCAGCAATTTCAATCTCTACATCAAGAAAGTTTACAAACAAGCAGTGAAGTCATAGAAGGACAATGCTGGGTCTGGACAGATATATTAGTCCGAAAGTGCTCACTGTAGAAGCACCAGGGCCTGGGTTACAGCTTCACCACCCATATGAAAGCCAGCAATGCTGACATATGCTTGTACCGAACAAGGGAGAAGAGACAAGGCCATGTCCAGAAACCCATGAACCAATGAGCCTGGGATGCCCTGGCTCAGATAAGGTGGAAGGAAAATAAAGAATGACAATCAAAGCTGTCCTTCCTTGTGTGGACCATGCATGATATGTGAACATCTGCAGTCACACACACACAAAAATGCACATCCATACACATCACACACACAAACAATGAGAATCATATGCAACTTGAAAAATACTTGCAATGAAATTTACTAGCTCTGTATCCAATGTTCCTCTGATGTCTCAGTAGATTTCAAAGCCCATTGTGACTTTCTATATCAAGGTTTTTGCATGTTTTCAGGCATTTCTGTTGTGTTACTGTCTAGGGGAAATTAGGGCCTTCCTGCTGAATTGAAGGCCTGGAAACTGATGGGTCTGGTCAACATATATCTGCAATTGTAGGAATGTATGTTGTCTATAACAGATAAGTCACTTCCTTCTTAACCTGTATAATGGGTAAATGTAGTGGTTTGAATAGGAATGGCCCTCATAGACTCATGTGTGAATGCTTGGCCTTGTTGAAGTAGGTGTGGCCTTGTTGGAGTAAGTGTCTCTGTGGAGGCAGGCTTTGAGGCTTCATATGTTCAAGTTACACTCAGTGTGGCACATAGTCTCCGTCTGCTGCCTGCAGATCAAGATGTAGAACTCTCAACTCCTTCTCCGACACCATATCTGCCTGCATGCCACTAAGCTTCTTGCCATGACAGAGATGGACTAAACCTCTGAACTGTAGCCAGACCCAATTAAACGTTTTTCTTCATAAGGGTTGATGTCATCATGGTGTCTCCTCACAGCAATTAAACCCTAACAAGACAGTAAACTAGTCAATATTTTTTAACAAAACAATTTTTTTCTTTTATTTGAAATAGATATTTTCATGCTATGTATATTCATTACAATTCCTCTTTCGCCTATTTCTCTCCTTAGAAAACACAGGCACCTAAGGAATAATAATAAATAAACAATAAACAACTAAGAATAAGACAAAACAAACAGCAAAAAAAGCACAAGAAACACAAATAGATGCAGAGACACACATAACAACACACAATCAGAAGATAATATATACAAGAACCTATAAGGTAAAACAAAGCAAACAAACAAAACCCAAAGCCCTGACTCAACATTTTGAGACAAAGACCCTTCAAAGATAATCCCAAGTTCATTTTCCATTGACCGTCTACTGCTGGGCATGCAGCCCACTTTTAAGAGTGGTTTGTTTCCCCATTGAGACTCCCTTGAAGAAAACTACTTCTTTATCTGCAAATGACTATCGACTGGGGATGGCTTCTGGGTTAGGGATGGGGCACTGTCCACTTCTCTTTTCAGCTCTTTGACACCATCTGGTACAGTGCTGGGCAAGCTCTGTGCATTCAGCCTCAGTCTCTGGGTTCACATGGGCACCAGCCCTGTTGTTTTTAAAAGGCCTTGTTTCCTTAGTATCCTTCATCTACCGTGTCTCTTACATGCCTTCCACTTCATCTTTCCAGGATTCTCTGAGGGGAGGGATTTGATGAAGACATTCCTTTTAGAGCTGAGTAAACATAGTCAATTTTTAAACTAAGATAAGGTACTTTGTCAGTAGGCAGTTTGGGTAGAATTTGTTAACTGGTTAACCATCTCTAACTGCTCAGACTCTGGCCTTTGGCTCAGTGTTGTTCTTTTGTGAACATAATAAAAGCTTCAAAGCATTTTGTGTTTCCCTTTATTTAAACACAGGGAAGAACTAACAGTGCTCTCAATTTATTGGGAGCATAAATGTAGTTATCTAAATAACAGATTATTGTTGTAAAATCTATCAGTGAAATTCAGTGATTGAAGGCCTCAGTGTCAGGCTTATTCCAAGTCCCTTGGCTCCTATTGAATTAGAGTAGATATTTTTAATGTTCTTTTAATGGAATTTTTAAGGAATGAATTTAATTGGATTTAAAGATATATTGGTATATGTGGCTTCTTTAATCACACAAAGGGAGAAAAAAGCCTGGAAAGAGAAAAGGTGGGAGGGAGAAGGTGAGGCAGGGAGGAGAAGGCAGGGCCAGAGGCCCTCTTCCTACCCCTGTCCCTAAACGCCTGCTGTCATTCAGCAGTCTTTCCAAAGTACTCCTGATACTGCTAGAACTGGTCCAGTATGCGGTATGCAACCTGGATCTCTCATTCCCATAGTTCCAGTTACATTTCTGTGATGTTAACCAAATAAAGAAATAAATGAAGCTGCATACTACCTAACAAAGTAAGCTGTAGTGTCTCTTATATCTTTATGCTATGTACCCAAAAGGATAAACCAAAGTGGTCATTTGGAGGTCCAGGCTGTAAACTGGAGTCTCTTACAAGACCCAGATGGCATGTCTTTTCATCTGTAGTACCCACCGATCAAATCAACCCAGACCCTCACCAAACTCTGTCAGAAAATCTTCATGATTGACAAGTCTGTGGTGCTATAGCTGAAGCTTGCTTGGTCCAAAGTGATTTAAATGTTTGAATCAGCCTAGCCTTCTCTCTAGTTCTATGAGTTCAGAGTTTCCTGTTTATAAAGCTCCTAATCAAAAGTAGCCAGCCACGCACATGCTGCTACCAGATAGAAAACAGCCAAACTTGAACCCATTAAATACTGATGTATCGATGTATTGGCTTGAAAAATAAAAAACTAAATAAATTCTTTTAGTGGACAGTAAGGTCCAATTTGGCTAATCCCTACAAGTTCTCTGGCATAGAGGCAGGTATCTACAAATTTTGAAAAGTTACCTAGAACTTCAATTTTCCCATCCATGCAGCCATTTCCCCATCTGCAGATTCTGATAGGTGCCCTCCTGAGCCATCAGGAGGTATTAGCTAACAGACTCCCTGTGTCTGTCATGCAGGGCCTCTGACCCAGACAGTGAGTGTACACCTAAAGAGCTATTGCTGTCCACACACCCTGCTTCCCTCCCTCTGGCCTGAGAATCTAATAGCCTGGCTGCAGGCTTGTTCTGTGAAACCCCCCATCCTTGGAAAGGACTATTAAGAGAACCCTCTTCTGCCACACGGGTCCTGACTTCCTCTCTCCAGAGGCCCCACCATGTCTGTCTGTCAATCTGTTCACGGTATTGATAACTTTTCTAATTAGACTCCCAAGTCCCCCATAATGCATCTGTGTTCCTCTTTCATTCTTATCCCCATCTGAAACTTTTTGGTCTCTTTGAGGATGGACTAAAAGGCCATCTGGGTTCTCTCACTCCAAAGTGGTCCTTGCTGCTATTATAATGCATTACCTTACCTGTGTTCTTGAGAGCCTACAGGTACCACACTCACTATTCTAGGTGCTTGGAGTTTGGAAGAAGCTAAAACAATAGCTCCTGCCCCTTGGGTTTTACACTCTAGTAAAGGGGTGGACACCAAGGAACATCAGTAAGTAAGTAGAGAACCAGGAGAGATTTTTTAGAAAGCTCAACTCAGATCTATTTTCTTCAACCTTCCCAGTCACTCTGAGCTAATTAATTCTCTTGGCTGCAAGAACTAGCCAGAGAAGATTCTTTATTTCAGTAACTGAACCTCAACAAATGTGATTAGCCAGCATGCTTTGAGAAGTCCTGACCCCAATTTCTCTTTTAAAACTATAATAATGGAGTGTCACCATTGGTTTTAAGTAACTACCTCATTTGGGGGTGGGAGGAACAACTGAAAGAATGCAGGGCAGCTCTGAGAACGACCATAGGACCAGAGATCTGGACAAGAAAAACAGATGACAGCATGAAGGGTCAAAAATGTCACACGTTACTTGGTTCAAACTTGATTACGTTTTTGCACCATTTTTCCATTCCATGTTTAGAATTCATCTAATTGGGATTGCTGGTGCAGTATACCCTCTGGCCAGCTGGGCTGGAGATGATCCTTGCAGCCTCATATTACTTACCTGCTTCTGCATGGTATATCACCATGATTGTGGGCTCAAGCAATACCTGTTTATTTTTGTTCACAAGTCATTAGTCAGCTCCCTGTTCTTGATGAGCTGAAACAGCATGGCTGCTTTGGGCTCATGCATCTGTGATCAGCTGGATGGTCAGTTGGGAGCAAGAGAATCTACAGTGGCTTCCTCACTTATCCAAAGATTATCTGTAAGTGGCTCGAGACAGAAGGATAAGCAAGCCATGTGTCTTTCACCTTCCAACACCCCAAACCAGTTTCTTTATGTTGTGGACATAGTCATGGCTCTATCTGGAACAAGAATGAGCAGGCCACAGTGTGAGAGCACTTTTTATACCTCTGACTAGTTCACATTTGCTATTAAACCACTGGCCAAAGTAAGCCAGAGAGTCAAGCTCAGACTCAACCTAGAACATTAGTACAAGGAAAACATCATCAGTCAACAGCCCAGCAAGCACATACCCTTGGCTCAATGAGATTTCATTCTTCAATGTCTCTATCTTATCCATCCTGCCGAAAAAGGTGAAGTTAAGCTGATTTTAACTTGGTTAAATTTGGGGGGTTACAGGATTCCTCAGCACTTCAGATGCCTTCCATGTATTCTTCAAATGGTCACCTACATGCTTGAACAAGACCTAAACATTTCACACAGCTCCCATTCAGACAAGCAAGCTTCGGAGATCACCTGCTCATTGTCACAGCCATTGACATGTATCTGAAGTTCATAAGGACAGAATTTTGTGAGCCCCACGCTCTGCTATATGCCCACAGCCTGGGACAGGGTAATATATGGTAGGAGGTTATTCAATTTGCTTGTCTTGATCTCCTACTGTGTGCAATCTTTAGGGCATGAGATACAGATATGAAAACCTCAGTTCTTGCCCTTTCATAGCTCTTAGCCTAAGGGAGTGGGGGCAGTGAATTGATAATTAAATTATAGTGTGACGACCGAGACAGCAGCCAGAGCCTGGGATGTTAAGCAAAGGATTGAGGAAGTGAAAATAAATAGTAGGGACACGGTGAAGGAATTTTGCCAGAACAGAGGTAAGAAATGATGCATCATAGGGGACCCAGGATGAGTGTGGTATGGCTATGATTAAAACATACTGTGTATGCTTATGAAATTTTCAGCGGATAAGTCAAAATATTTTCAAAAGAAGTTATGCAGGCCAAATTAAGAAGCAAAGAGGTGGGTGGAAGATGACACCTGAGAAATGGAGGGAAAGTGGCTGGTCTTGGTGACTGATTATATGTGGAGGGCCCATGAGGGGGACAATCACAGATGACGCAGGTGAGCGGGCAGATCACAGTGTATACAAGCCACGTCCCTCCACACTGAAGAGCCCAACCATAAGCCACAGTGTACAGGTTCAAATGGGCTACCCCATTGTTTCAATAACATTTTTGAGCAAAAACTGTTTTCAGTAAACATTCATGACTCTTCTTAGCCCTACACACTTTAAGCTCACAGGTCTTCAATATCCTCATAATTGCCTTTTCAATATCTACTGTACTCCACCTCACGCATGTCATCAAACCTAAACTTAGTAAAATTATTTTTCTATGGAGTAATATATTTTTATTGTCCATGTCCACTTCAAGAAGCCAACAATCACTTTTTTATTGCTATTATCATACAATCATAAGAGCTCTGTAGTTGGGTTATGATTGCCTCAGATGAAGAAACTTGGTCCAGGTAATTCCTCCCGACAGAAGTTCACAAAGAAGGTTAGGGCTGAAATCAGGCATTTCAGATAATGCATCCAAGTTCAGACATTTGATTTATTGCCTTTCCTCCCCATGATTAAATATTCAGCTACCCATTGAAACTACACATATATTCATAATGTAATGGTCAAAGCAGGTTCAGCATGCACTAACTTCCTGCCTTCGCTCTATCAGCCTGGCACACAACTGAGAATAACAGAGAGAAACTGGATACTAAGATTCAAGAAAGAATAAAAGCAACTAATGAGGTTTATAAGAATCAGATTTCCCTCCCCGACACCAGGTTCTACAAAGTTTTCCTCTGAGGTAAAGGAACTGGAGAACAGCTGTCAAAAATATGGCACAGCCAACCCTCAAACAAATTAAAACCCACCATCTGCAGACAAGGCAGTCTGACACACAGATGTGCACCAGCACAAAGCCCAGGGAAGAGAAAATGGGTTGGCGGGAGAGACCGAGGTTAACGCTACTGAAAGCAGACAACATATGGTTCTCCACTGAGAGGGGCAATGCACTACTGAAGCCAACGATTTGTAACATTCATAAACAGCTATTGAACCTCTAATGCACCCCTAAATGCCTGCATTTGTGTGTTTAAAGTTTCTTTAAGAAGAGTTTGTAGAGCAATTACAGAGGACTACAAATTCAGCATCTTTTCATGTACCATTAGTCGTTCAGGTAGCCAAAGAAGGTCCCTACACTATCTTTAATCCACATCTCCCCCTCCATCTAGTTACACCTCTCATTAAAACTAACTCTTTTGAAATATGCAACACCAGCTAACTTGTCCCACTTGCTAATGGTCCTGAATTGATTCTTAATTAGTTGCAGTTTTGGAAAGAATCCAATTAAAATAGTGGGAGATTCCAATAGCTGAGAAGAACTCCTAATACGTGTTACGCTCTAAGTGGCTGTTCTTTGCATTATGGCTTGCTCAGGCAAAAGGCAGCTATGCAAAATATGGCAGGATTCAAACCACACTGAGCATGCTCAAGCTTTAAACAGAGACCTTCACATGGTAATTTATCCTCTCGCCATAAAACATGATCAAAGAAAGGCAGCCAAACGCTGTTAGAAAAATTACATTCCTTCATCCCACTTTCTCTTCTTCCTAAAAGGACAGGGCACTAATTCACGAGAAGACAGCAGAATCTTTTCAATATATTATATATGTTTTTATTTGCCATGTGTTTTTCCAGTTCCCTACCTAAATTCCAAAATGGCGGGGGGGGGGGGAGTAAAGCTCAGAATGGAAAGAAATAAGGGGAGGGGAGTGGAGAAGAAGAGAGTGCAGTGTGAGAGAGAGAAGGCTGGAGGCAGCTAAATAGGATATTTTCCAATGTTCTTTTCTAAGGCCTGGCTGCTACCAGCAAAATTCCCAGTGTTGTTTATGAGGGCAGCTGGAGGGCATTTGACAGGTATGGCTTTTATGGTTTGGATTTAATTATAGAAAAGTGAGGGCTCAGAAAAGCAAGGTCTCAGGAAACCCAGGCAAGAGGACTCCTGCCACTGCTGGTAGGTGACAGTCACGTGGCCAGCTTTTGTATTCAGCGGTAATAATTCACTGCCCCAGCCCGGGATGGAGCCCAGCTTCCCTATCCCCAGAGGAGCATCCACCAGGCACAGACTCAAGGAGCCTTTGATCTGCAGATTAACAGGATCAGAACGCAGGCATTTTCTTTTGCAAACATCCCTGTCCTAAATTTGTATCCAATGAGAGGTTTAGCCCCGCTTTTATTTGAGTAATGAATTGCAGTAATTAATACACACATTGATTTTTTTCTCAAATCTCCCTAAAGGCTATTTTCATTTTTTAATTTTTAGAAAATACATATCACTCCCTTAATAAGAAACTGCTCTGTATTTCAAAATGCATGTGGAAGTGGCAATATGCCCAAGCAAAGAACAAAACATTGAAACAAGCAATGTTCAAGATTCAAGACGGGGGTCGGGGTGGGAGGGGCTGCATTCAAGAATTCACATCTCTTGGTGAGCAGGAGAAGCTGCCCCTGTGGGATTTCACCATCAGCACCGGACCTGTCAAACACTTCCAAATGCTTTTTAAAGACACAGTTATTTGAAGTGTGCGGTAGTCACATGAATAAATATCCCCTTCCTTTTAAACTAAGGGCTTTCCCTTGACTATTAATAAAAGGGACATCCTGTGCAGAAAGAAAGAAAGAAAGAAAGAAAGAAAGAAAGAAAGAAAGAAAGAAAGAAAGAAAGAAAGAAAGAGAGAGAGAGAAAACAGTATTAAATCCAAATCTACTGAAATTGATTTTAATTTTGCTTTAATAAGGGTCATATGATTTCTCTAGAATGAGAGAGAAAAAGGGAGACAGGGTGACAGAGAGAAATTGATTGGTTTACTGTACCTTAAGAAAATGGATCTGGGCTTAGAATGATAGCGTTTTTCTTACTTTAGAAATAATTCTTTTCTTGCACCAGGGTTTTCAGTAAATACCAATCCATAGAACCAATACAGAGGGTGGTGTGGTGTGTGTGTGTGTGGTGTGTGTGTGTGTGGTGTGTGTGTGTATGTGTGTGTGTGTGGTGTGGTATGTGTGTGTGGTGTGTGTATGTGTGGTGTGGTGTGTGTGTGTGTGTGTGGTGTGGTGTGGGTGTGGGTGTGTGTGTGTGTGTGTGTGTGTGTGTGTGTGTGACGGAGGATCTGGTGCTTATCTCAGTCTGAGGGACTGAGCAGGCTAGGGCAGCCTGCAGTAGTGGCCGCGGAGGAAGGAGGCTTTGGAGGCGCATGCAAACCGAAGAGATACCTGATTGACCTTTTGCTGACTCTGAGCCACGTGACACGCAGGCCGCCTTCTTAGAGTGATGGCTTTAGAAGAAGATGTTAAATTTAACCTCTGGCGCAATGATAAATTGACAATAAAAAATTCAATGGCTTGGTAATTACCAATCACTGTGGACATCGGCAACATTTTTCAGTTCTGTCAAGGCGCGTTGGCACAAAAGCTTCAGCGGGAATCCTCCCGGTCTTCCTCTTTTTAACTTTGTTTTCATGATGCAGATTAAATCTGCCACCCTATTACTGATTCATTTTCCTAATTTTTCATGTCTGCACCATGCCCCAGCTGCACCAGGCTGATAATTGTGGAGCCCAGCCCTGATGATTAACATCAGAAGAATTAATTATGCCTGCCATTAAAATTCCGAGTTGCACATGGTGATCAAGAAAAATTAAGTTTCTCTAGGCCTCTAAATCATTTCACCTTTGCAGGGAAGGATAGCGCCCAGGACAGCTAGGCTGCAGACTGTGGTTCCTGCTGAGGTCGAAACCTCACGCCCTTTGTGTAATTCAACGAAGGCTTTCCAGGCTATGTTTTTATCCAGGATTTGGAGGAAACGATTTAATGCTTAGAAGAGAGAGAGAGAGAGAGAGAGAGAGAGAGAGAGAGAGAGAGAGAGAGAGAGAGAGAGAATCTTTTGCTTTGAAAAGGGGGTAAAAATAGTACTACTTTCTCTGCAGCTCCCGTGCTTTTCCTGAAATATGTGTTAAGCTAATTTGCAGAGGAATACACTCCACGGAGAAAAGAAACACGACCCTCACAAAGCTCGGTAGAAATGAGGGTGGCAAGGGCTCCAGGTTGACAATCATTCGAAGTGGGAAGAAGACAGGAAATATTCATGCACACTGACAAAGGCAGTGGCATTTCTTGCAAATAAATTGATGACAGAATAAAAACAGATTCCTCCGATCTTTAGGCTAAATAATAATGAGTGAAAGAAGCAGGTTGACTGACTCATTTCCAAAATGATTGTTGCATGAGAAACCCAAAATGTATTCAGCCTACCCTAAGGTACAAAATTTACTAAAGCTGTAGAGAGTCGGATGCTATACATTTATCATAGTCTCCTCGTCTACTCTAGGTTCTGTTTGAAAATTACCATAATAATGTATATTATAGGCATGGCTTTTGAAGTCGACAAAAGGAGTCAAATTTTGATGAACGGATGTAAATATCTTACACCAAATGGCAAATCTCTCATTCACCTCTATGCAAAGAGTATGCATAAGCTATGCATCAAATCTGTTTCATTTATTATGTTTAAAAAGTGATGCCATAAGACGACTATTTCAATAGATGCGCTTGTTAGTTTTTAGGAGTAGTAAATCTGCAGAAGCACGTTAACCGTTTCCAGGTAAGATAGTCAGGGGCAGTGAATAGTGAAAAGTTAATTTTAATACAGCTACATTAGAAGAAATAAAATAAAACTTTATCTGTTTTGAAGCTGATGTGCCTTCCCAGGAAGTTTTTGACTTTGTGGCATGACGAAATTCCTGGTATAAATGATCTACTAGCTAAAGTAGCACATTCTCTTTATGTCTCAAAGCTGCTGCCTTCCATAGGAATGCAGGTGCTCCGACAGCTATTTCCACAACAGAGGCAAACCGACAGCAAGTTTATTCTTCTTGCCAGGACTTTGCAAAGTTGATAAGATGAAAGTAGAGAAGTCCACTGAAATACCGAAGTTTGCAAAGTCATAAAACCTGTTCAGAGAGTCCCAAAGATAGAAGTGATCAAAACAAACAGCTAATTAAACTCACATTTCTTTCTGGTGACTGAGCGAACTTTTAAGTGATGTTTTCTGGGGAAGATTCAACTCCTTTAGAAAACCTAAAAACAGAAGAAAAAGCTGCTATGAGCATTTAAATCTTTTGTACATAAAAAAACCACTAGAATTAAAAATTGAAGTGAATATTGAGATATATTCTCCTCTTCTAAATAATAAGCAAATTAATTAAAGATGCAAAGTGTGAAGCAATAGAGAGAAGGGAGGAAAGAAGGAAAAATGCAGGAGGAGGAGGAGGGCCAGAAATGCTTGTGCCCCAATATTATTCAGATTAAATATATATAATGCAACAGCTAATAATTCAGAAGTATTAGTAAGTAACATAAGAAATGGCAGTGTAATGCTTAATACCAACATTACCATGGATACAATTATGATGATGTCTCACAAGAAGTGTCTGTATTTCTCTTATAGGTTTATAGGAAATAGTTGATGTGATCTGGAGAAAATATTCTCAAGCACAAGAAAGTGTAAGAAAATAGATGAGAGGTGTCCTTTAACGACACTGAATAAGAGTGGAATAAAAAGATGCGAAGATTTCCCACCTGCATTCACTTCCCCTTTCAAATAGACTAATTTCCCCGTAAATGCTAAATAAATAGGCTCATATTTATAGCAATGAAAAGAGGGCATAAGAGAGTAATTCAGGTATCATAAATATTAACTTTGATGTTGCTTAAAGCATTCCTGATGTATTGTTAATATTCATTGTTATCACTGGCACTTATGCTCTTGCTGCAGGTAGGTGTGAGTGGGTGGGTGGGTGGGTGGGTGTGAGTTGGTGGGTTGGTGTGGGGGGAGGGGGTGGACGGGTATGAGTAGATGGATGTGTTCCCACAAAATAAATAAATATAACCGTTGTTCTCATTAAGAAAAATAGTAAGCAGTTCATATTAACTTTATTATTCCTATTACCAATAATCAGCTTTTTTTATTACTTAATTTTATTTGCTCATTGGTTTTCTGGTGCTTTTTCACTTAAGTAAAGTGTCCACAATAAGCAATTCTATCCAGATAGAAACTGACTAGTTGGTTGGCCAGGCCTGGGTTCTCTTGATAATTTTGAGTATTGGCTATATTTTAGAGTTATTATTTGGGGTAAAGAAAATGTTCTAAAGTTGATTTTGACATGAAATGTACACATCTATGTATATCTTAAAAATTATTTACTTTAATGAATTCTATATGTGAAATAAGTCTCAACAAAGCTATTATAAGAGAATTAATTCTGCATCAAACAATTCAATACGGGGGGCATTTCTCCCCTTTCTTTTTGACAAAAGTTGAATTTGTGCTGTGATTTCTTAATTCAGCAAATATTAGTGGCACCTTTTATATGAAAGGTTTTGTCCCACAATTCGAGGATGCCATCAACATGGCCCACAAGAGTGCTGCCTTCATAGAACTTAACCCATCTAGGGAACAGAGACAGGCAAGTCAGTAAATTAGGAGACTCAAGGTAAGAAACAAAGCTGAGTGGAGTAATTAGTATGAACGGTGGTGAAAGTTATTTTAGACTGGGACAAAGGTATCTTTGCCTTTGAGTTGAGAATGACTAAAAGCAGCAATTCATGCAAAGATCTGGGGACTAACCTTCCCAAAATGACACATGCCTTGGAACATGAACAAGACTTACGTCTTCAAAGAAGAGACAGCTGTGTGTAGAGTAAGCAAGCTATCACAAAGTCCCCAAAGGACAAGTGGGACGGAATGGAGATCTTGTCAGAGACCTTCATGGCAGGTCAGTAATCTAAATGATGACAGTGCGTATGTAAACAACCATGAGACGAAGTCTGGGAGCAAAAGACAGAGTGTGGTAATCATTAAGGACGGAGGCACAAAAATGAGATGGCCTCAAGTCCACCAAATAGAAAAATCAAGACATCACTCTAACGTGCAATGGAAAGCCATTGGTGGGGATTATACTGGATTAAAGAGAGTCTGAAAACAACCCCTCTAAGGGATCCCCAGAACTAATTTTTGATTAGAGAGATTAGGGATGGAAATGGCACAAGCAGGTGGCAGGTTTGGCATCTATTAAGAAATCTCAAGGTACCTCTAGCCACTCCACCACACAGGCTTATGTTCCAAGAATAAGCAGAAAGACCAACCAGAATTGCTCTCCTTCAGCAGTTTAGGGTCAGTTCCAGGACACACACACAAAAAAAATGTTTTTGCTGAATCCCCAGGGCTCTGTGGCATACCATATAGCAGAAAGCATTTGGGCTTGGAAAAATTTTAGAGCAGGTGCTACCCATCAGCCTCTGTAACCATGAGAAGAGTCAAAAAAAGGCTCCGAGCACTATCTGCCCAGAGCATGGGAACTGTTTCCCTGGGGCCATCAAGGAAAAATAAGCTATAAAATGCATCCCTAATCAATTGCCTGGAATTATGAACCCAGTTTGCTGATTTGGGGAACTTACCTACCCAAAGCAATCATTTTCATCTTAGCTGAGTAATGCTGGTGTGTGTAGTCTCTCTGACTGTGGTTAGACATCACATCATTGCTATATCAGTGAGGTACATGTAGCACAACCAACCACTTGCCCAGGAAATGCCTTGAAAAATATCTAAGTATGGGATGGGGCTTGGAGATGGCTCAGGTAGTGAGGTGCTTAACACACAAGCATGAGGATCTGGGTGCAGGTCCCCAACATCCATGTAAAAGCTCGGCACAGCAATATACATTTGTAACCCCAGTGCTCAGGGGACAAAGTGGAGATGACACAAGCAGATCTCAAGGGGCTCACTGGCTATCCTGTCTAGCTGAAACAACAAGCTCCAGGCTCAGTGAGCAACCTACTTTGGAAAATGAGATAGGAGGAACTAGAAGATACCTAATATCAACTTCCGGTCTACACACACACACACACACACACACACACACACACACACACACACACATGCGCGCGTGTGTGTGTGTGTGTGTGTGTGTGTGTGTGTGTGTGTGCATATATACACATAGTTGCACACACATGCACACATATGTAATATTAAGTTTCTGGCCTGTCCGGCCTATAGTCCAGACCCACAGACCTGTAGTACCACAGAAACACACAGATGCTTATATTAATTTTATGCTGTTGACCTATTGCTCAGGCATATTGCTAGCTAACTCTTTCATCTTAAACTAACCCTTGATTCTTATCTTGTTTAGCCATGAGACTTAGAACCTTTTCTCAGAGCAGCATTTCAACTCTTTCTTCTGTGTCTACTGGCATCTCATCTGGAGTCTTCAGTGGTGTCTCTGCTTTGCTCTTCGTGTTCGCAGAGTTTTCTTAGTCTGCTAACTCTACCCACACTTCCTGTCTGCCTTCAGCCAATCATCATTTTTATTAAACCAGTAGGCGGGACAATCATTTACAGTGTAACATAATCCCACTACACACATACACAAACACCCACAAAGAGACACAGAAGAACGAGGGAAGAAGCCTTGGAGCTAGTCTAGGTGGCCCAAGCTCATAATACCAGTTACCTTAGAGGCTGAGGCAAAGGATGTACTGCCTATCAATATCCAGACCAATCTAGGTGACTTATCAAGATCACATCTAAAAACAAACAAATCCCAATAACTGCAGGCCTGCTGACTCATACCTGCAATCCCAATAATCAGGAGGCTGATGCAGAAGAGCTGCTGTGAATTTGAGACTTGCTGGGCTGTATCGTGAATTCAACCTGAGTTACAATGTGAGACTCTGTCTCAAAAAGAAATAATAATGATGATAAAATAAAATAAAAAGGAAAGAAAAGAAAAAAGCTAAATATAAAATAAATTTAAAGAGGTTGGGGTAAAATCAGTGGTAGAATGTTTGTCTTGAGTTTAATCCCCAGTATTGCAAAAACAAGTAATCAGAAAATAGACAGACAGATAGAAACATTAGAGGAATACTAACTCCAAGAAGCATTTTTAAGGCCCTTAAAATTATTTTTGAGGGGGCTAATAAGACGGCTCAAGAGTTAAGAGTACTGGTAGCTCTTGCAGAGAACATGACTTTTATTCCAAGCACCCACATGGTGACTCACAACCATCAGTAACTCCAATCCCAGAGGATCCAACGCCCTCTTCTGGCCTCTTTGGGCACTGCATTTAAATGGTACACAGGTACACTTAAGAGACCCCACACACACACACACATAAAATAAATATTTTAAAGCACTTATTGAAAGCAGGTTCATAACAGTTGTGTGAGTTGTGTGTGTGTGTGTGTGTGTGTGTGTGTGTTATCCACATGTCTCTCTGCCTGTGCATGTGGGTGTATGTGTCAGAGGAAGCTAGAGGTCCATACTCCTGTTAAATTCCTAAGAAGTTGAAATGCTGCTCTGAGAAAAGGTTCTAAGTCTCATGGCTAAACAAGATAAGAATCAAGGGTTAGTTTAAGATGAAAGAGTTAGCTAGCAATATGCCTGAGCAATAGGCCAACAGCCTATAAGCATCTGTGTGATATCATACCTGTGATCCTAGAGTTAAGCCCTAATGGATAGAATTTGAACTGATTATAGTTTCTCTTAAAAACAATACTGACTACACTCATACACATGTTTCACACTTTTATTCATGTATTCTCATCAAGTAAATTTCCAGAAGTAGAATTTCTAAGGCATCTTTAAGTCCCATCACCAAATTATCAATAGAATACATTAAACCAATTTCTAGTACTATCTAAATTTATAAGAATATATGTTTCCTTATTTTCCTATCAATATGGACCATCTTGAACATCTGTTCATTTCATAGAAGAAAATATATTTTTTTCAATTTATGGTTCTTTGAATATTCATAACATTTAATAACTCTTCATGTAATTTGGTCACTCTTATTTTTATGTTGCCATGTTGACATTTTTTACTTATGAGAGCTCTATATGTACCAGAGATATAATCCTCTCACAGTATATGGTAAATACCTTTGCCCAGTTTTTCTATGGCTTGCCTTTGTTTATGGAGTATGTGTGTTTCTACTGCAGTATTGTTTCTAAGGAAGTC
This sequence comes from Sigmodon hispidus, assembly GCA_004025045.1. Classification (NCBI taxonomy): domain Eukaryota; kingdom Metazoa; phylum Chordata; class Mammalia; order Rodentia; family Cricetidae; genus Sigmodon; species Sigmodon hispidus. Next base: position 86,035 of record PVIH01000854.1, on the reverse strand, counting down.
AATCTGCCAGTGTTTTTCTTTATGATTCTGGCTTGAATAGCATTTGCTTTTGGTATTTTGGGTAATTTATAAAATTCCAGATGAGTTTCTCATTTGTCAACAACAAAATGTCACTGGAAATCAAGACTTTTGAAAATATATTTTAAACCATTATACAATCATAGACCTTTTCACAACTAGAAAAAAATGAATGATGATTTAAATTAACTTTATCAATTTTGCTGAAAAGAAAATAATCAATTTTTTAAATCCTATCCATGTCAATGAGCAGGTGACATTTTTGCTATTTTGTATTTACAACCTGCAATAACATAATCACAATAGTTGAGCTCAATTTATCAAGAAAATGATTTCACAAGCTACTGGAGAACGTGGTGTAAGAATCACTGCTTTGAGGTATATGAAGGAATATGGCTGGAATTTGGATGACAATGATGACCACATATAGTGTAAAACAACTAAAAACCATTCACTTCCATTGGCAGCGAAGGCATTCTAGAAGTTTCCCTTTTTGTTCCTGGAAATGCTACTTAGGAACCTCCACAGCTGCAAAATATAAAAAGAATAGTACAGCCTGCAAGGTAAACTCCACACAGCCACCCTGTTCACCAATGCAAACCTGCCCAGTGAGCCAATATTTGAGCCCTGCAGATTTTCATCCCATGCATTACTAAACCCTGGTCAGAAAGATAAATTTTGTACCATGCAGTACCCTGACTTCATGACACCTGTTTAGTTCCTTCCATATGAAACCACAGAGTTCTCAAGAGGTCATAAAATGTTACACCAATAAACCAGTAGCAACTTTAAAGTAAAACTGTTTCAGTCAGCAAGAAATAATGAAATGATATAAGCAGTATGAGGGAAAAGATCTGTTCTAACAAAAAAAAAGAGTAAGCATTATAAGAAATATAATACATAGTTATAACATGTAATTGTTAAATATATTATATAAATACATATTATAAACATAATATAGTCATGTTATTTGCATTCTACTATTAAGTACTGTTTTAAAAAACCAACCTGTCAGATTATACTAGGCAGTGTTACAGTCACCACATTCACAAGTGCAACTTGGAGCCACTTTCGTACTGGTCAGAAGTGCCCTGGGCTCAGGTATATGGATGGGGTATCCACAGAAAACTAACACAGAGTCAAGCTTAGAAAGAACCTGCATAGGAAGGGGGAGTCAATGATTACAACAGAGAATACAATGAGGAAGTAAAACCATATCAGAAAAAAGAGAGGATCACTGACACTGGACAGCTCAGACAATTGAATTGGGATTGGGCTTTAATGAAACAGCATTGTTGAATAAAGGAAGATGACATTTCCCCAGGAATGGAGGGTGGAAATGAACTATCCATGTGTACAGGAGCCAGCAGAGTTGACTGCCTTGGGGAATCACTGGACAGAAAAGACAATGCTGGACCACAAGAGGAAGGGCAGAACATGAGATGGAGGCAAAGAGAACCTCCCTGGGGGGTAGGTCAGCTGATCCCACCTCATGCCTCAGTCTCCCCAAGTCAAATGTGGAAAGGTTGTTTTTTCAGTATAGAAGTTGCTTATAAAGCTGGGGATAAGGGGGTAGAGCCACGTGATTCCATTTTGTCAGCCTGGCCCTCATCAGCACTCATCACTCCTAGACCATTATCCTGTATGGGGTCAGCTGTGAAGTGTAATTTTTGAAAAAAGGAATAAGGGAGAGCTGGGGGTAAGGAACAGAGAAAGGACCAAAATAAATATGTATGAAAACCCCATATGGAAACCTATTGCTTTGTAAACTAATTTTTTTAGCTTTCTTTTTATTCATTCTTTGCCTTTTATATTGTGCCTCCAGATCCCACCCATTCCCCCTGCAAAATAAAATAAAATAAAATTTAAGAGAATAAAGGGAGAGGAGGGGAGAAAGGAAAAATCTCAGGAAGCTCCAGTGTAATGTGGAATATTAATTTAAGATGTGTTACATTCATGTATGCTGTGTGATATGTGTTTAATGATGCAAAGATGGGTTGCATTCCTTTACATTGCATTTGTTTAACTCTGTGAAGCTGTGTTACTTTGCCTGCCTAAAACACCTGACTGGTCTAATAAAGAACAGAATGGCCAACAGCAAGGCAGGAGAAAGGACAGGCGGAGCTGGCAGGCAGAATAAATAAGCAAAGAGGAGGGAGATCAAGAAAGGAGGAGAGGAGATGCCAGGGGCCGCCACTCAGCCACACAATCGGCTAGAGAAAGAAAAGCATAAAAAGAAAAGGTAAGTGCCCTGAGGCAAAAAAGTAGACAAGGTAATTTAAGTTAAAAAAAAAAAAGAAAAAAAAAAAAGGGATGGCTAGAATTAAGCCAAGCTAAGGCTGCGCATTTATAATAGAAAACAACTACAGTTTTAAAAGTTAGACATATAGTAAACTCCTTTATCCATACGATATTACATCCAGGCAGCCATTGCCAAGAATCACTGGTCTGGTTGGAAGAGGTCCCTGGTCTCTGCCACACCATCAATACTGGGCCCTCACTGGGACTCCCCCTGGACATCACGCTGCTGGCCTGTGTCATGGAGGTCCTGCAGCCAGGGTTTGCAGGACCCACCCCACCTCAGTGCTCTGGACTACAGATGAGTAGATGTTGGGGTGGGTCAACACACAACCTGGCTCTGGACCAGGGTAGTCACAGGGTTGGTCAGCTCACCCGTTCTCCCCTGTGTTAACATCAGGGTGAGCTCCCCAGCATTGTCCTGGCTAGTTCATCCCTTGCAGTAATGATCAGGGGGCAGAGCCAATTCTCCTGCTTTCGCGCCTTCAGGGTCGTCTTCCCACACCTCTACCTCCAGAGCCAGTTTTACTCCATTGCCCAGGTACGGTGTAGGAGACACTCTCCCAAGTGCTGCAGTTGATGAGAGCTAGGGACAGCTTTCCTGCTCTTATGGCCTCAGGGTCAGCTCTTCCACCTGCCTTAGATGGGGGCGGGGGCAGAGACATCTCTCCCTGGCCCATGCTGCCACATGACAGATGAGTAATAGAGACAATGCTCTCATGCTCACACACACATCCACCAGCAGGGTCTGCTCTACTGTGCTGCCCAGGCCAAGCACAGGGTCCACTTTCCTGATGGCTGCAGCTGGTAAGGGGGAATGTCAGCTCCGTTGCCCACCACAGGTGTGGTGTGGCGGACACAGCTGCACCACTCTCACACTCACAAGGCTAGCGACCAATGCTTCTGCCAACAGGACTAACTGTACTGTGCTGCCTGGGCCAAGGGCAGGGCCTGCTTTCCTGAGTGCTACAGCTGGTAAGGGGGAGGGTCAGTCCACTCCTCTGTCACAGGGGGCAAGGGAGAAGGGTAAAGGGAGTCATCTGTCCCCAGCTCACACCGATGCATGAATGATGAGTAGTGGAGGCAGCTCCCCCGCACTCACAGGTTCAGGGCTGGCTCACCTACAACTCTGCAGACAAGGTTGGCTATTGTACTGCCCAGGCAAGGTACAGGGCTTCCTCTCCTGAGTGTGTACACTAATTTTTAAAAAATAATTTAATTTAAAAACAGAAAAATAACAAGTGATGATTGAATAAACTAATGAACAATGAATCATGGTGAAAATTATTTTTAGGAGCATATCATATACCCACAGGAACATGAACGACTACAGGGTCTGAACACAGGGAGAGGAATGGTGTGAGCATAGGAAAATAGTACTGAATTAAAACAAAAATAACAGCTATAAAATGATATGAGCCTATATTTAGAAGACAGAAATACAAAAAAACTCAGAAAAAAAAAATTGCAGCGGGGCTTTAAGTGATTTTAGCTCATTACAGTTTCTAAGAGGCAGGTCAAGTTTAAGTGGTCTGGTTAACTGTAACAGTCATCCATTCACTTGGAAAACAACTATCGCTCACCAGCCACCTTTCTGGCTCCAGGGACCAAGGTAAATTTTACATTTATTTCCCCCAAATTTCTGACTGATCACATAAAGCTCTGAACCCTGACAGCCTAGCTCAGGCAACCAGCTACTATCATAATTACCACCCTTGATTACCAAAATAGCCTGGCATTTAAGACGAGAAAGTGGATTTTAAGGCTGAGTGGCATCCAAACAGTCCACCTGGGTACCTGCTGGAAACATTAAGCAAGCAATTAAAGGTCTTCATCTCTAGTCATTCCACATGATTTGTCCAGGGGCACCGGTACTCACCACAGACAGCGCCGTTTCAAGAAGCTCGAATTCAGCAAAGATAGTGAAAATGTATACATACATGCGTGCATACATACACACATATACACACATTATGAGTATGTGTATGTGTGTGTCCTGAGTCAAAAGTTCTCTAAATCCAAATGTGAACATATAGTTTAATTTTTATGGCATTTTAATTCTGGCCTCCAGACTCTACCACTAACTTGTGACCCTAAAACTCTACATCAAGATTAGCCTTCCCTCATGGGCTGGCTAATTTTATGTCAATGTGACCCAAGCTAGAGTCATTTGGGAGAGAAAATCTCAACTGGGAAACTGCCCCCACCGGACTGGCCGGTGGGCAAGCCTGCGGTGCATTTTCTTCTCTGATAGTAAGGAGAGAGGGGCCAGTCCACGGACAGGGACGGCCCTGGGCTGGGGGTCCTGAGACCAAGCCGAGCAAGACGTGAAGAGCAAGCCACTAAGCGATGTTCTTCCATGGCTTCTGCCGCAGTTCCTGCCTGGACGTTCCTACTTTCTTTCAGTGATGCACCATTAGCTGAAATACCACCCCGCCTCAAGCTGTATATGGCCGTAATATTGGATCTCGGCATTACAAACTCCATCCAAAACACACCACAACACAGTGCAGCGTATCTATCCTCAGGGAAAATGGGACCCTTCCCCTTCTGGACTGCCTGTGGTCATGGAGCACAGCCCTGGGCTAGTCACCGCCCTGAAATGAACCAATCAGACATAACTCTGTACTGAAGGGTCTTTCTGACCAGAGCCATCAATCTGACAAACCTTCCTAAGCAAGGCCCCACCTTTCTCGGGATTATCTGCCAATCATTTCATCCCCATGCCACCCAAACCTCCAAGTCAGAACGGCAGAGCTTCGTGTTACCGGCATTGCTGCAGTTTCTGTCTCTCCTAGGTTTTATCTTTCAACATGTGTTAGTTATTTTTCTCGGTGGTCTGACGGATAAAACTTTGAGGGAAGGATGCTTCGGGTTCTCAGTTCCAGAAGTTAGTCTGTCACACAGGCCAGGCATGGGGAGCCCCTCTACATGACGGGAGTGAGCCAAGCCCGTGCCTTGCAGCTTAGATCAGGAAGCACAAATACAGCTGGGCATCAGGACAGGCTAGACCCTTCAAAGGCCTTCCACGAATGACAGACTTCCATCAGCTACGTCTCTGGTTCACCAACTCTTCAAAAAGTTTCTCCTGCTGGAGACCAACCACACGTTCATACACACAACCTGCATAGAGCATCTTACATTCAAATCATTTATTATTGTATACCACTCATTTGCAATACTGCTCACCAGTTGAAATATTCTAACATGGGTTTATATTCTGACTGTATTTTTCTAGCTTTGGGGACTTGGGTGTTGTCCCTGGGTAAATGAAAATAAGAATACCTACAGGCCAAGGATACCCAAAAAATTAAATAAATTAGAATATATGAAAGCACCCATAGAAGAATGTGAATGGCTTTCCACAGCAATCCTGAGAATAAAACCCTCCTCCTAAATCCTTGGGGTCCAATGACATCTGCATTCCCTATGTAACATCAGAGGCTGCAGTGGGCTTCATTATCACTTCCTCATACTGGGGATAATGTCTGACACATAACTGGTCAGAGTAGGAAAAGTGGTGACTGGCCTCCATGCCACATAATTGCATTACTAGTTCAGCTTAAATATTCTGCTAAATTTATAGATTCATCAGGCATTCAGAGAGAGTACAAGTCTGGGGTCTCTGCAGAATGATCTGCATCTTGTGTATTGTGATCACTTTAGGGACAAATGCAGAACCCCAAAATATATAAATTGTGTTCTGTTAACTTCCCGTTGCTCTTCGTTCTCAGTGGTTATGGGGTAGTTGTTAGAGTCAAAGCAAGAGAAAGTGTGTCTGCAATGAAATCACGTCACTGGGAGACAAAGAGAAACGGGAGGTTAAAGGGTTAATGAAGAGCCAGCACGCTTATAGCTGCTCACTCCAGCTAGTACTCATCCCCGAATAATATCCACAACCTCACAAGGATGAAAACTGCAAGCCTGCACCTTCCAAAACATCAGCAAGGGTAAAGGACTCACTTTTCTAGGCCATTCCCACTATAAAAGTTGCTCTTGTCAATTTAAAGCAACTGGAGGAAGCTTCCGGACCTTCTACAGGATCACCACACTGGCCAGCAGCCAGTAGGATCAGTTTTGTTCTGTTAAATCAAAGAACTTCCTCTGTCCAATAAAACTTCCCCTGCATTCTCATGTCTCAAGCAACTTCACTGAGACTCAACAACATACAAGAGGAAGCTCCCAGGAACTCCATCCACTGGGGCACAGAGCAGCCACCAAATGTCTGGGATGCCATCCTGACACCCATGTCCCCTAGAGTGGATCTTCACCAGTTCCTGAATTCTGGAGACTGTTCACAAGAGGGCAATCTGCATACATGGATGAAGGCTTTTGATCCTCACCTGATGGATGGCTCTAACTACTTCCCATACCTACCTATAGTTTCCACCTATTCAGAGTGGAAACTGTTCCGAATGGGAAAACAAGGTTTGCGAGTGAGGACTCAGAGAGACTACATAGGTCAGAGCAGATGGATGCTGATTAAACAGTCTCAAGACACATTTGGATGCAATTCTTCTTCTTTTCTCAAGAAAATGCCCCCAAATAGAGAGGCAATATCTCCTTCCCCCGTTCTTGTAAATTCTGTCCACAGCACATTACACTTCCCAGGGACATTTACAGAGTGCCATTCATTTAATTGCCTGAAAAACCCAAACCAGAGTAGCTGGAGCTTGGACCTCTATTTGTTGGCTGTCTACAGATTTACAATGTAGCACCATGTGGATCTTCAGAGCCAAAGTGTTAGAAATCTAAGGTGCTTATTCGACCCTCAAAAATACAATAGGCAGGAACAGGAAATGCTTCAGAGTCCCCAGAAGGCATCAGCCCCAATTACATTACTACACGTGTGTGCAGCCCTTAAGCTGCTCATTAACATTTGGAAAATTCTTCTGGTAAATGTCTTCATATCCAATTTAGGCTTCTTTCCCCTTCTCCCTACCACCCTGGATTCATAGACAGCCCACGATAATGAGCTATATAAACGTAACTCCTTAAATGAAGAATGTCATCACTCCAGAATACAAGAGAGCTGTGCTTGTTGCGTGTATGTCTACAACCACACTTGCTGTCTGTTAGAGTTTGTAGCAACTTTTAAATCTGTCATCACGGCATGAATTTCATACTAAGCCCCTTCCCTGGTGCTTGAGCCAGGAAGTAAGAGGGGAACAGGCTGTGTCATTTATGGGCAGACTGGTATCGGGTCAAGTGTGACATCATGCTCCACTGGGCCATAATGAGGTGAGAAGTCAGGCCTGCAACAACGTGGTACTTTGTTTAGCGGGGGCTGTATTTCAGCTTATGATAAAACTGAGACTAAGGATATGGACTGCAGGTTTTTAACAGCCTCAAATAAGGGAAGAGTGAAGGGGTAAGAAGAGAAAAGCTATTGAAGGATTTAGCCTAATAATATTATAAAGAATCAAAAGCCGAAGGGTCAGAATAAGCTCTCATCAGGGAGTCTCCTGGTGTCTGTGCAGATCTCATGTATTCAGCTAAAACAGTAACAGCTCAAGCATCTATGTTAAGTTTTGTCTCTTCATTTCATTAGTTAGTACTCAAGCAGTCAAAGGAAACGAGGCTCAGAGTGGTGCATGGGTATCTACTTCTTAAAAAAACAACATCCTGTCTTCAATGTCCTGAAAGCTTTTCTCTTGATCAAATGTTTCCATCCAAAATAGCAACAATAAACCTCACCTGGCATACCTCCTCAGTCTCCATTGTTTATCCATATAGATACCTACTCACGTTTGAATTTATGAATAACCCCCAGAGTAAGATATAAGCGTATATGGCAAATGTGACTAGGCAAAAGAAGTTTAATATGCAATTTTTTTTCTAAAAGTAGAAAAATGTGTTTGTATCCACAGATTAGTGTTGCTCTCCATCCTGGAAGATAAGCTTCCCTTCACAGTGGGTGATAGTTAATGCTGACACTCAAGACTGGTCAAAGTTCTGAAACTATGCAATCATTGAGTTCTTAGCTTTAGACAAGACAGCTGTGTCAGCCTCACCAGGCAATAAATTGCAAGGGGGGGGGGTGGAGTGCAAGAGCCAGGTTAGAGGAACTTCTGTGAAACACCATCTTCTGGATGCTGCATGACAATTACATTTAGGAAATCACAGTAGCTATGGTTACTGACTCAAGATTGGACCTGTCAACCCTTCGTCATGAACAGGGTAGAGGTTTGTGATGCCTTATCCCACTGAGAAGCTACCGACACTTAATGACTTCCATGGGGTGGGGGTGGGGGAATCATTTTCTTCAGTGATAGCCACTTTTAACTTACCCTCAACCAGTGCTCATGGAAACAATGCTAAATAAGCCTAGTCCAGTAGACCAAAATAAAACAATAGACCCCCTGAGTAAAACAGATTACAGTTCCAGCTTTTCAAATTATGCAAAAGTGATGAAGCAATTTCTTGCGAAATATATATCCTTCCAGCCTAACATAAAATGTTGTTTATAATGATCAAGGATCTCTACATGTTTATGGATGTATCACACCTAAAGTGGCCCCTGTGTTCAAGGGGTAGCCTCTGATAAACAAGTGACACTGTGACAAGACAGTTGACTGAGAACAGCAACCCAGAACAAACCATTAAATTCACTGAAAACTAGTGCTAAGAGAATGCTCCCACGAAGCTGCCATTTTTCCTGTCTATAAATATCACAAAAGGCTTCAACCACTCCTGTAGGGGCTCAGCCTTTATGGACTGGAGGAAGGAAGCTTCCCACCACTACGTTCTACTAGTTCTCCGGAGAAGTTCATTTTTCAAATTGCTTTAAATAGTTGTACTTCATTTAAGTGAGACATTCATTCTAAGTGAAAATATAGCATTATAAAGCTAAAAATCTACAATTTTTCTTTTGTTTTAATTTTCTCAGCTGTAATCAGACACACCCCAGAAGAGAGCTGAAGCCTTATCAATTCTTCTCCCCTTTTCTGAAATATTGGTTTCTTCCCACAAGCCCAATAACAACCCAATATTAATTGGACTCATGCTTTTTTTTTCTAATCATGGGCCTATTAGAAGCCCTGTTTATCTCCATGGTGACCATATGTAGCTCTTCATCCACTGTAAGTTAACCCCTGCTTAGCTGCTTGCCACAACTTACAGATGCTATTTGACCTGCCCAGATGCTTATCCATGACCACAAAGTGAGTCATTTTTCTTTTTCCACCACCAGCATAATTGAGCCACTTGATTCTTTAAGTAATTTGAATAATAAATAGCTAAGAGTATAATTCCATAGAGTTGAGAGGTGAGCATTTTGATCTCAACTCTACCATATTCATTTGTTTTCTTTAATAAGGTATTTTATTCCTCTGAGCCTTAGTTTACAGTTCTAGAAAATGGGAATAATTACAAAATGTACAGAGAAACTGCCCTGAAGACTAAGAATTGCATATAAAGTGCTTAACACAATGATGGTACATTGTGAATGCCTATAAAGCTAGTTGGTTAACTACTGGTAAAATAATTTTTATATAGAAATAAGAAATAATAACAAATATTAAATGTGGTAAACCTATGTCAAAGTGAGTTGTTCTTTATAGGAATTCATGGGCAGCTGTTATCCAAAACACAGTTCTTTCTCTGCTTAATTACATTTTAAGGTTATATATATTACCAATAAGGGTAAAAACAGTGGAGGAAAAAAATGGCCATGGAAACAAAATTCAAAGACAGCCAATCAGTCAGCAAAGCCCCCACCCTATGCGTATACAATCAGCACCAGCTGTAGTCCAATTAAACTTAATCTAGTCACATGCTCATGTGCTCCTCAGAAATTAGAGGAAATCAATTCAAATGCTAATGAGAAAGTCCATAATTTATTATCTGCTGAGGAATGCATGTTACATTAATTTTAACTGTAAACAATTATTTTTATTGCAAGATTAATTACCCCATCTTATACAACTTCCTTTTTTCATATTCTTTTAAGGAATTAGTTTTCAGTTGCTGTTTTGGGGCTCTGTCACAGTCCTTTGGCTTGAGAAAAGTATAATTAATTTAGGGATGCTGCAAATGCTGTTTTCTATTCTTCTGCCAAAAGAAAGTGGGATAAATGACTGGGTCAAACTTGGAGAAAAATGGCCTCAGCTCTGGCCAGGATGAAAGACGTTCAAACTCAAAATATAAGGGAGGGCAACCACACAGGACTAAGAAGTGGGCTTGTCTTGGTCAGTTCTAAGAGGTGCATTCCAAAGGCTTCCACAAGCAAGTCCAGCCTTAGAATTCCTAACCCTTTGAACGTCGCCAATGAGAACTGAAAGACTGTCACTTCGGGCAACTTGAAAATAAGTTTATGCTATCAGAATTCTGCTCCCTTGACAAAGATGTTCCCACCCTGACTTGATATCCAAGGTGATGAAGGCTTACTATGGCAGCTTGTGAGAAATCTTTCTTAAACAGGTCACTCTGAGCAGAGAGAACAGGACTCTGGTCATCGAGGAGCACACATTGGTTTGATTCTTTCTTCCTGACCATTACCTTGACTCTCATGCTATGTAAAATTTAGAGGTTCATTTTCTTTATGAACACAAGCAGACTAACCATTTTAAAGGTAAATATTTGTGAAATAGCAAATCCATTTGTTTACTTCATTGGGGGCTTTCTTAATTTAAACTTCCAGTGCAGACAACTGCAAGTCATCGATTAAAATTAAATTAGTTTAAATTAAATCAATATGCCTAGTGGTTGATTTCAATGGGAATTTGGTTAGAAAATGGAGAAGAGAATTGAGCCTGGGGAAGATTCAACTGCTAATTACTTATAAAAGTTTAGCCTTAAAGGGTAATAAGCATTTGACCCAGGAGTGAAAACAGAGGAAGAAGGTTAGCTATGGCAACCCGACCTCAGCGACAGGCCTAGACATGACTTCCAATCACGGGACTTGAATCCTAGTTGTCTGAATACATCCCAGTCTGATCACTTCTTACTACTAAGGTCTAAACAACCTTGTGAGAATGTAGACTAATCATCTGGGCTGGAGTAGAGGCGGGGGAAGAGCTTTCCCCAAAGCATCCATATTGTATAGCCAAATGGAAAACAAAGAGAACCTGCCCTCTACACAGACCTTTGTGACTTCCATCGAACACCCTGGCAAATCCCTACTAGGAGACCATGCGCTACTTATCAGAATCACATATAGTAGTTACAACAGTCAGGAAGTGGTTGGAAGGGGCAGGCTTGTGGTGAGAAAGGTCACACCTGGTTTTAATTGGATGTCAGATGTCATAGGGTGGACTTGTAAGACTTACCCCCCATTCCTACTCCATACCCACAGGGAATCATTTCTGATTTATTCTAGCAAGGAGTTCCATGCTCTCGATTTCTATTCCAATTCCTCTGCTTAATAAAATAAGATGTCACATGTCAAGTTGCATTGTGGGAACTATTTCAACAACCCAACTTGACTCAAAAACTTGTTGCAAAGCCAACATCTATTGAAAAGCATTAGGACTTGTAACCCCTGGAAATGCTTTCTAGTCCCTGACCAGCTGATGAGCTGCACATAAATGGAACACCATGAAAGATTGCTAAGCTTTGCACCTCTTTCGTTTAATACACACCAGGCTTTACCATTTGTTGAATCACCCAATAACTAAATTCACGCTACTCTGGTTTGGCTTGGTTTGGTTTTTTGCCAAATACCAAAATGAAACAAAACTTATCTGAGCTAAACTTCTGGTTTACTATCTGGTTACTTCTGTTTCTCAAGCTATATACCTCAATGTCAACCTTCACAAAATACATGAGTAAGGGCCCCTTCAGTTCCAGTATTTCACATAATAAAAATTTGCATTCCATGAAAGCTCTCTGATACATGGCGATCAGGACATTCATGCAACAATAAGCTACACATGTATAATAGGAGTGTGTCCTGCCCTGGGTGTGTTTTTCATAGTGGGAACTGGCAAGACATTCATATGGCCCCTTCTCTTCAGATCGATGAGTGGAAACACGCCCAATTCTGATCAATTGTACATGTACTTCACAGATTTCAAACCAAGGAAGTAGAAAAGAGACTACTTTGGGAAGAGTCTATAGATCATAAATGTGACGAATGGACCTCATCTGTAAGTGCTTATACATTCTATATATAAAGGCAATGCTCCAGGGCACTACCCTAAATCTCCGGGTCAGTTCATACCCTTTTATGTCAAATACATATAGAACATTCTTCAGAGCACAAGAGTCTGAAGAGTTAATATGGTCTGGAATAAACCTGACTCAGGAGAAGCAGAGAGATGCTGTGTCTAGCCACCTCCTGACCTCTTCTCTTCATTAAGAAACAAGAAATTCTAAACATCTCAACAGAAAGAGATCATCTTTACTAATTTCCCAAAGTGAAATTCACTCTTTAAGGAAACAGAGGCTTGGATCTGGTTCAAGGAAGAACCTTAAATCCTCTACTCCTTTGAGCCGCACCAATCTCCAGTAAGACTAAGGCCATTTACATGCTGTCATACAGCGGAACTTCTGTAAATACAGTCTTTCACTTCCCTGCCTCAGTGCAAACTCTGCCAACCCTCTGGCCTTGAAGGAACTTCTGGGTTTCCACCTCCACTGCTGCCCCAGATGCATCAAAATAAAACAACCCACATAGGATCAATGGGCAGAATCAGAATATCTGGGAACTTAAGTGAGGAAAGACAGTTTTCACTCAATTCTAAGTAAATTTATTATTGCCTGAACTCTGAACAAAGATAACAAAACAGAATCCAATTAGGGCACCTGGGACTTCCGTGTTTTCATAGCATAATTTTTTTTGCAGGTATATCATTTACACTCATCACTACCTCAATTTTTTTATTGCTAGACTATTAAAAACGCATTATATAACTTGCAATTTTAGCTTATTCTCCATAACTGTTCTTAATATAATTGGCTTTCCTCATATTTTAGATATTTTATTTTGTGCATTAAAAACATTTTTCTAAGAAAGTGTTTATTAGCATCATCAGACTTTCAAGTCACGTAAAATAGGCACACTGCATAAATGCTCATGGAAAGATAAGGAAGGAAGAGATGAGGGAGAATATCATAGAATCCCAACTTTAGCATAATTCTGGAACTCAGCTCCAAAAAATAGATTTTATTCTGTTTCACCCTAATCATTCAGCCTGTTTTTCCTGCTTCAGTCTCTCTGAAAACAGAGTCGTTCTCTATTCCTTTTAGAACTGCACCTTTTCATCTGTTCCTGGCTTTATACATGCTGTGGGAGATACAATACAGGGCAAAAGATACAAGTTTGTCTTCCAATGGAGCTTTCGTTCTTTTGAAGGGTGACATAGGATTGATCCAGGATGGGTGAATGGCTACATATATCACAGGCAGACAGACCGACAAATGATAGATGGGCAGACGGATACACAGGTAGACAAAGGGAGGTAGCAAGTTATATGGAATACTGTAATCACACAGAAAGTGACTGGTGGACACAGTTAAACTCTGACATTTGGATGATGGAAATAGTGGCCATTTGATATTCAAAGAGGAGGCAATAGAGCGTCTGTGTGATTGGGGATATCAGTGCAGTTGGGGCATAGGCCTGAGGGGAGTGTGAGCGACATAGTCAGAATGGGAAGAAAGGGTTATTTTATAGAAGGGCTTCCTAAGTCAGTGTGAAAAGTTTAGATTTAAAGAAGTTCTGGGTAGTCATCCAAGAGTCTTAGGCGGGAGATTGTCATGATCTGATTTACAATCTGAAAGATTGTTTTGACTGATATAAATTGATGAACAGGGTATAGAATCACCAGAGAGAAAAGGTTAGTGAATTAGGTGACAATGGCAGCCAGGAGGAGGTGGTGGCCATGAGGACCAAGAGACTGTGATGAACTGGGATATTTATCAAACTGGGTCACAGCAGGAGACAGACTATATGGAAAAATCAATATAATCTGAGTTTTTAAAAAGGCAATTTGTAAATGTGATGGTTGACTGTAAAGAAACCTCATAGGATAGTACACTAGCCTAAGGCTGCTACTCCTACACCCCAAGTGAGGGGAAAGCCAAAAAGAAATGCTGTCCATATGCAGGAGCATCCAACAGTTCTAGGTCACGCTAGACAGTGGGGAGGGGGGGACTCACACCCCACCATCTTCCCATCCTTCAGTCACTGATAAGGACCCACAGGGCCAAAGGGAACAAGTGTGTGCCACCATAGCCGACACCGTTTGTTCAGGTCTAAGCCCATCTCTTCTTTTTCCTCTCAAATATCCCCTTAGTGATGCCAACCTGCTCAAGGCCAATTACCTGGATTTTAATAGTTTTTATCTGAAGTGACTTAACAGTTCAGGAAGAGCAAACACATGGCTCCCCTCTGAGCTGATCTGTACTGTCCTCGTGATGTCTTAGACCTTGGTGAATATGCAACACATCTACCATATATCCATCTCGGTGCCACAGACAGGATCTGCTAATGTGTACACGGACTCATGCTAACAGACACCACTGCACAAGCAGCACAGGCAGATCTTTCATGGAGAGAGAAACTGAGCTTCTGTGTTAGCTGATGAAAATAAAATACTGAGTATCAAGTAAAAATGACTTTATTTCTGGGGGCGGGGAAAGAACTGCTTCATGCTTATCATCTGCTATATCTTGCCTTTTCCGTATAGGAACAGGCATAACTTTGCATCTCTGCCATCAACATGTAATAAATCTTCCCTCTGAAGCAGGATGTATCTCTGTATTTATCCAGAGAAAAAAATTGACTCTTGTCTACATGTTCAGGGTGTGTGTGTAGGGATAGAAGAAAAAAAAAAAAAAGGTAGCACACTGTGAAAAGCCAAAAAATCAATCTTGAGACTTGGATGATTTAACCAGCCACAAAGCACAGAAATGTATGAGAAAGCATTGATTGATTTTTAACTCTGTAATCCTTCCCACCCCATCTATTATTCTGTATGGATCATATTAGCCATCATTATGACTAAGACAAGATAGAACGCTGACATCTGCCTGACATGATATAACTGTAAAAGGAATCAGCTTATACACAAAGCTTTTACCTGGTTATTAATAGTGCTCTCGCTGGGTGATGGACTGGACTGATATTAAAGCCTCCATTGGCTGAATCAAGGCATTACAATTTGATTTCAGTCCAAGTAACTCCTTGAGGTACTTTGCACAGTGTCCTGACAAACTGCTCCAGTATCATTCCTGGATACTCACCCTTTTAAAAGGCTCGTAAAACATTAGGGGTGGATGACAGCTTGCTGGCACGGAGGATTCTAAGTCACTTCTGCTGGGCTGAAAGACACCAAGCATGTTCAAAAATCCCTTGGTGACATTCACTGGCTTAATCATCACCCATGTGAGTGCCAAGTCGAGGAAGATTTAGGGTGTGCGACTTTGCAGGTGGTATACGTTGTGGTAAAACACGTACCATGATGTTAAGGTCACAGTGACTTTTGCTTTATTCACTTACCTTCAATGAATCAATGAAAAATATTTAGATCTGCAGGGCACCATTTACCTTCTCAGCTTTGGGAGGTATTGAATCACTATTTCTTGTATAAGCAAAGCAAATACTGCAAGACTAAGGGAAGGAGAAGCAGCAGGTGACTGACCTTGTTACAGTCATTTAAAAGCAGTTCCAATGAGAAAATCCAAGCTTTCCATCTCTTATTTGATCAAATACTTTCTTTCAGTCTGCTGATATTTACTAAGATATGTGTGTGCATATTTGTATGTATATGTTATACATATATCACTTCCTAATAAATTAAAAACATGGATGAAAATTTTTATCCTTTTGTAGTTAACAGCCATTATTGACTTCAGAAAATGGTTGGGAGATGTATAGATTCTCTTCAACTTTTAATGGGATTATACCTTAATAAACTCATCACAAATCAAAAACTGTGTTTAACATATACAATTTCCACTGAACATCATAGTTTAGCCTCGCCTTCCTTAAACATGCTCAAAATTCTACTCCTATAGCAAGGGGATACCATTTAACACAAAGCTTATTTTTGATTTGTAATTTATCTACTTTTGCATGTATGTGGTTATGTTTAATGTATGCATGTTTGTGTGTGTGGTTATATGTACATAAGTGTGTGTAAGGAAGGCTGAAGCTGATGCTGGCTGTGTTTCTGGAAGACCACTGTATTTATTGAGGTGAAATCTCTGAGCCCAGAGCATAGAGATTACTTGCTCTAGGGAGCCCCAACTCTGCCTTGTGAGTACTAGGATCTAAATTCCAATCTTCACAATTGCCAGACAAGCAATATATCCACTGAGTCATCTCCCCGGCCCCTCAAAGCCAACTTTACAATACACTATTGAGCATATCATACACCTTATCAGACACACCACGAGAGCAAAGCTTAGGGTGCATGGACACACTTCAGACCACCATAAAACTGAGAGTGTGTAGTGTGCCTGGCCGAGTTCTCCAGACTACACAGGCAACCGTAGCCATAGCAGCCACAGTGTAAACAAAAGACTAGGAGATGGGGCAGGAGGACAAACAAGGGAGTAGAAAAGAACTAAAGCATTTCCTTCTGAAAAGCTCAAGACATCATATTGCCCCAGCTACCAGGAAGAGGAATTTGCCAAGTCCATATTTTAAACTATTTATTTCCTGGGATCAGTTGTGAGAATTGAATGAGGTTTTAAACAGACAGAACTCAGTGTCTGACACCAAAATATTAAAATTAATGTGACCACTGAGGAGGAGAATGTTAGCGATGGGCTATTCAGTTGCCCATTATATATTTATGCCCTTATTCAGTAAAATTGAGGCAGAAACAACAAAGAAAGCATTCTGTCCAGGGAGCTGCTTTTTCTTGAACATTCCATGTCTGCCCCTTGGATTAGCATTTCTGCTGCTGGTACCACGTGAGATACCTGATACCAGTTGCTCTCATCTTCTGGACCCTCTCATAACTAGTTTCTGGAGTTTCGATGTTATTGACAGGAGGGCCTAAGAAGTTGCAGGGCTCCTGAATGGATGAACCAGCTCCCAGATTTAAGTACAAAGCAAAGACCTGCCTGAAGAGAAACACAATTTACCAGAGGACTATGTGATTAGGGATGGGGGTGAAATGCCTAAACATTATACAACTACATAGGCATACTGTGTACAGCTTATTACATGCCGATGACTATTACACAAATGGTCTCTGCTGTCACTGATGTGCACCAAGACACAATTCTGGTTCAACATCTGGGAAAGGAGACTTCTGTTTTTGTGAAATAGTCGTGTGCACATTTGGTGGTCAGCAGAAGTAGTACGCACTCTGCAGGCCTATAGACTATCCATATATTATCTGTACATGTCTAACTGGAGGAATCAGAAAAACTTACTGGTAGAGTCTTCAGTCTTCACACGGTGGACAATGTGGGAAAAGGAAGCTTATTCTGGAACACAGGACCCCACATCCTCATGTGAAAGAGAAGAAAATGGACCCACATGATGGCTGAGGGAGGGAAGTAATGGGAGGTGATTAGTGTTAACGTGACTGAACCACAAGAGGTGCTCAAGTACTTCACTAAATATGGTTGTAGGTGTTGGGTGAAGGGGTGCTGCTGCATGGGAATGACTTCTATGTTAGTATGTTGGGTAAAGCAGATCACACTCTGGGATGTTCAGTTAACATGACCTTTACCTGTCAGAAGCAGCTTTATTTGTAAAGATGCAGTGACACAAGTCTCCATATGAAATGGCCTTACTACATGAAGCCTCAGGAACAGATTTATGGAGGGGATGTGATGGAAGGGAATCAGAAGGTTGGCAAGTTTGAGGCCAATTTCAAGTAAACAAGGTATACCACCCTGCTTGTGCAGGAGGCGCTGAGGCCTCAGGATGCTTCTTACTGGGCCCTAGCACCTGATCCTGGCTCTGGCTCCCTACTGGTCTGTATCTTCGGGGCTGGCTTTCCTCACATTGACTTCACCATTCCTTTGCCCATAATGCACATCTGCCACACTGGAGTAAAGCTGCTTGGCCTTAATAACTCAACACTGTGTACTTTATTCACTTGAAAACTGAAAGCAAGCAACAGTAGAGACAGTGGCATAATAGGTGATGTGAAAGCCCTGTGAGTTTACTTGCTTTAAAACATTCTGCAAGCCCTGGTCCCTCTGCTCTCTGCATTCACCTCTGTGAGTTCTAAGTCACCCTACTTCAGGTAAAAAAAAAAACTATGATGCAGAAAGTCCTGAGTTTTCTGCAAAAATGGTCTGCACCCCATCCAAATGTGATGTATTATTACATTCTTTAAAGAACGACATACTTTCCTTCATCTTTTTCATATGGTTATTTATTTATACATGTGGGTGTATACTTCTGCCTCACCTCAACTGCCTAGAAGGTCCCCAAGGGTTTGTGTTGGTTGGTATATAAGCTGCAACACAGAACCAGGTGTCTATAGTCACTCCAAGAATGATTGTAGAGAAAAAAAAAAAAAAGAATAAAGTGACTTAGATCCACAAGAACCAAGAGACCCAGGACATATCCACTTGTTTCCATGAGGCCACCCTCATATGTCACTAAATCAGGTCCTTATTATCTCTCCTTCATCCCTTCTGCTGGGTAAACACCATTAATGCAGACACTGACACTCAGATTAATGAAGGGAAGCAATTTATTGAGCTGATATTTGGTGGAGATGTCATTAGCAGGGCCTGTGGAGCAACTGCTTCAGATTAGATACAGCCTCCCCCAAGAACACACAGAAAATCATTTAACTGCTTTTCTGTGGCTGTTTACGTGATGTCAGCCCTCTCCTGCCTCTGAGGCAACTGTGAACCTTCTAGGACTGTTCTCCATTGACTCTGGCTTTGTCTCTTTTGATAAATATGCCCCATAATAAATCACACTGTTGTGGCCTTAGTTTTTGTTGTTGCCCCCTCTCATGTCTGTATTAAAAACACTAGAAAATTTCCAGGAAAGAGACAAGGTCAATAGAGCTACAAATAACTACCTACAGGTAGCATCTGAAGGGTAGTCTCAAGAAATGAAGGACAGAGGTCTGGTGCAGTTGGGTGGATTTGCAAATCCATCAGAAAAAAAATGTGACTTTTTTTTTTACAGATTCTTAGGGAGGAAAAAAATCAAATATCTTCATAAAGGAGGAGGACAAGTTTTGGGGGGATGAGCATACATGTCCTTTCCCCGTTCACAAAGTAGCAGGTGGTATACACAGTCCCCTGTAAATAGCAGTCTCCATTTTCTTAATTCCATTTATAAGACACTTACAGGCCCAACACACAGACTTCTATCACCTTTCTTAACTCATTTACTCATTTCCTTATTGTTTATCAACTTCATCAGCCCTGATAGATAACCAACCCTCCAGACCCCACTGGCTGAGCTATGAGATCTAGTGTTTCTTGTTGACACTTCCAGCTGTTAGGAATCTCTGTGTGGTGCCTACAAAGCCTCTGCTGGGCTCCTGGAGAGCCCACCCAGCAGATCAGCACACTGGCTGCTCTTCCAGGGAACCTGAGTTCAATTCCCAGCAACCACATGGTGGCTCACAGCCATCTATAATGGGACTTGATGCCATCTTCTGGAGTGCAAACAGGGCACTCATATACATAAAGTACATAAATAGTCTCTGTCCAAAAATTGACTTATCTGTCTTATGCCTTTCGGACTTATGCAAAATCAATCAATCATTCTTCCACTACCCCACCCCCAGGTACTTTCCTCTAATATTATAGTAAACATAATAATAAACAATACAGCACTTTCTTCCCTTCTAAGTTTCCAACCAGCTGGAGAACATCTCAATAGTCAATGCAATCATTTGTCTCTGGAGTTGGAGGGTGTTACATGTAATGTCACAATGGTTCCAAGATGCAAGTGATGGCATTTTCAGGTGCTGGCACTGCAGAGCTGGCTGACCAATGTTTCTCTGTGTAAAACTGCAATCCCCCCAGCAATGCAGCACTCATATATGTCATTGACTTTTTCGGCCTGTGGCTACTTAGTATTTGAGTCTCCTAAAATAAAACAGAATGACAAATAAGCATTTTAAGTTCTGCCCTCCAATTAATTTTCAATGATCCTCTTTACCACCTGAATCTGTGCTTCTCTTGCACTGCACATTTGTTCCTGGAATTTTGGAATTAATACTAGCTTGATCTGTCAAGTAAGGGGGACAAAAAAGGATGTCCTTGAAAGCCAATCTTCACCTGGAAATTAGCACTGTGGCATAGAAACACATTAAATAAGATGTGATTGAAAAATATTGCTTTTCCCCCCTAAAAGTCATAAAGTAAGATTAATGGTCAATTTAAAACTCAAATCAACTACCAAATGAAATTTCTTCCACTAAACACCATCAGAACACATTAACAGACAACTGCCATCACCTTGTTATTTCTCAAGTTTAGATACTCCAGGCTTGATTCCAGCCAGGGCCACAGAGGAAGCTTCTGGGGAGCCTACATTGGTGCAATTTCCTGTAGGTATCACAGCTCCAGGAAGTGTCTAGAACAATCAAACCGTCCTTGCTTGTCATGGGGCTGTTTATTCCTGACCACCCCTGACACCAAGAAGTCTAGAGCTCACACATCAACTGTGGTTTCTCAGGAAGACCTAGTCACAATGCCACACAGAGAATGTTTACAGGAATGGGTACTATTCACACCCAAAAAGAGTTAAGCAAGAAAGTGAGAAGGAAGAGACCTGCTGAATATATAACTGGACTAACAGAGCTTCTCGGCTTAGACCATGAAAGGAAGATACAGGCAAAGGTTCATACTTCAATCAAATTACTTTTGTCGCTGACTCTGTGGTTTTTTAAATTATGATGGATTGCAATAAAATCCATTGAATCAGTGGCATTATAATTTGGTTATTTCCAGCTATCTTTTAGCTAACACTACCTTTGTGATTTTATAGTTCCCTTAGATCACAATAAATATTTTAATTTAAAAGTGGCCTGAGCTGGGATGAGGCATACTCCTGTAGCCCCAGAACTTGAAAGGCTGAGACAGGAAGGTCATGAGATTGTGAAGTCAAAGCTAAACCAGGCTGCACAGCAGGATCCTTTGTCAAACAGCAGGGACCATCTGAATCATGTGGTGGAATTAAGTTATCAGATGAAAATATGAACAGGACTTAATATTTGCTGAATGTGCTATTCTAGGCATTACAACAATAAAAAATTCTAATGTGTCTTTAACTGTTACCTATTAATAGTCATTAAATCAAAATAGGCAAACAATAAAACTGGGTGTAGTGTCATAGACTAGTAATCCCAGCACTTGAATGACAGAGGCAAGACATTGGGAGTTCAAAGTTATTTGGGTCTACCTAGTGAGTTCAAGGACAGTCTGAGATAGATGAGACTCTACTTTTAAAAAAGCTAAAGTAAGAAGAATAAAATTAATGACTCAGTATGCTTTCTCAGTCTAAATCAAAAATCCAATACATTCCCTTCCTTTTATTTAGGTGATTGTGAATCCATGTTCAGCAAGATAAAGTGGTCTTTCCTAGGTTCCCTGCCTCTTCTAAAAATGGAGTTGTCTTTGGAAGGGACAGGAAACTGACAGACTTGGGAAGTGTGGCGGTGCATCCAAGTTAGATGTTTTAAAAAAATGGACATTGGCAAGGGGAGTTTATCTAACAGGTTTTCATCCTGAAACAGAAAGAACAGAGGGTTTCTTTATGCTTATCAATCTGACAAGTTCCTTCTGAGATGAAGTCAGCAACTTGGAAAGAGAACAGAAAGTGTCCAATGGAGATCCAGGGAGGAAGATTGGAGGAGTCGAGAAAGAGGATGCAATTCCCAGGCCATCTTCTTAGATGAGGTTTATGTGCTATGGAATAAGGAGAAAAGTGACAAGGTCTGGGCTGTGTGTGTGCAGGACTCACCAAGATTGGGTTTCCCTCTGATAACATCCATGCATTGCAGGTCCCACATATTAGAAATATGAGTAGATCTGTTCTTTAGGTAGATAACTATTTGTTCAGCATATACCATGTTTGGAGCAGACACTGTTCAAAGTGGTATGATACAACTGTAAACAGACCCTATGGAGCTGATATTACAGTAAAGAAAAAGATGAACTGTGAAAGTAAAATATACATGTTTGTGTGTGTGTGTGTGTGTGTGTATCACAGTAGTCCTAATGCTTTTGAGGTCAAAGTCAAAGAATCACAAATTTGAGCTCAGCCTGGCAACATAGCTAGACCCTGTCTTAGAACAAGGGAAGCAGGTGTGGTCGTGTATGCCTTTATCCCAGCACTCAGGAGGCAGAGCTTAGAGTGCTTTGGTGAGCTTTTGCCTTCCTGGTCTACATAACTAGCTCCAGACCAGTCAGGGCTATATAATATGACTCTATTTTCAAAAATAAAGAATAAAACAAAAGAGAATACAGGGTGTGTGTGTGTGTGTGTGTGTGTGTGTGTGTGTGTGTGTGTGTGTACACATACACATATACACATATATAAGTATGTTAAGGACAGAAAGAAGCCATTGTATATAAGGAAGCCAGTAAAATTTCATACACTAAAAATCAAGCATGGTAGAACAATGCATCTTTTTGTAAATTTTTACTTAATTTATTATTATTGTATGTGTGTGTGTACTCAAATGTGTGCTATGCATGTGCAGGTGCAGGTGTGTAGGTCAGATAACAGCTTTAGGGAGTTGGTTGCTATCCTAGCATCCAAGGATCACTCTTGGGCCATCAGTCCTGAGTAACAAGTACCTCAACCAGCTGGACCATCTTGACAGTCCAACAGTCCTGGGCAGGAAAAATAATAAATGAACTTATGAGACTTGCTTTTCTTTGTAGAAATGTATGGATAATCAGACAAATTTACAAGTAGCACTACCCTGAATTTCTCTAAGCTTCCCATCTGTACTGCCTCAGCACAGATGATCAAGCCTTGCTGTGCTTCACACATTCGTGTGTGCATGTGTGCACCTGCCCAGGTTGATCTCAACCATTCACCCTATTCCACACTCACATACACACAGCTCCCTAGAAACGTGGAAGTGTTAGTACTTCCCTGGGGGTCTTGCTCTGATTAAAGTAACACCTAGGATTCCCCTAGCACTCCCCAACCTACAACATGCCTCCTTTACATTAGTCTTAAAAATGGCACACGCAAAAAATGGCTTTGTCATCACTTTGCCACACTGCTGGAAATTAAAACAAAAGGGATATAAGTGACCTATGCAAGACAGAACAACCCCCACTGACACCACATGCTCTAAACCTAAACCCTCTGTAGACTGGAAGGAGGTTGGAGTTGTGACCAGAGCCTGGGCTCTGGTCCCCATCACTCCTCTCCGCAGCGGACAGTGAGGAAAAGCAGCTTGACTAGCTTACCTTAGTTCCATCACTCATACAGCTCCAAATGGAGAGCTTACTGTGAGCCTGTCCATGCTCCGGCACCTAATGGACACTAGTGTTGGCCTTAGGGGGTGGCCAGTTCCCTCTGTCCTCCCCCACTGTCCATGCCACCCCAATGCGACACTGCTCTCCAGCCTCCCCGCCCCCAGTCTCCTCTCCTCCGCACTTAGAACATGTGATCTCTACCACCTAACCTTGGGTCTTTTCATTTTGTTTTGCTTTAGTTAATGCATAAAATAGTGAGTCTCATTATGATATTTTCACATCCACACATATATCATGATAACCTGCCCATATTCTTCCCCTACTACTTTCTCCAATACATATTCTCTTTCTTCCCCCTAAATGTCCTCTTCAGCTTGGTTCTTATTCAAATCTTACCTGAGATCCTTTTGTTATAAAAGACCAAGGCCCAGGTAAAACTGTTTTATATCTAACAGATACGGTTTTTTCCATTAATTAAAATTAGCAAAGGCTGACAAAGTGTCTCCTGCCCAGTCTGTATCTTTCATTGTCATTGAGGCTCCTGTGACTCAGTCCTTCTCATTCTCAGGCTGGTTCTCATCACGGCAGCAAATGTTCTCCACGAGTCTCAGCTTCTTTATCTAGAGCCACACATACCTACCAGAAGACCTGGGACCCAGTTATCACAGAAAGCAAGTCACAAGTCTCCCTGAGGCCACAAGATAGCCTTCACCTGGGGTTCCACCTTTGATCCCTAGGCAATAGCATTTCTAATCCAGAAATGGCATCACAAAGGGGCTGGAGAAATGGCTTGCAAGTTAAGAGCACTTACTGGCTGCTCTTCCAGGGGTCTCGAGTTCAATTCCCAACAACCACATGGTGGCTCACAACCATCTAGAATGAGATCTAAAATAATAGGAATCTGCAAGTCATGGATGCTTGGGGATGAACAAAGTCTTACCAGTCTATAGACTCAGCTCTGCTAAGAGTTTATGAAAACAGATTCCAGATCCAGCCCCATAGAAGTTAGTCATCCTGCACTGTTCCCATAGTGAAGATTGACCCACTGGTAGAAGTCTAGAATACTCAAAATAACAAGGCCTTGCATTTGGTCTGTATTTCAGTTTTTATCCTCTGAAAGCTTTGTACTATATAATCTGTGAGTATGTGTGTTTACAAAGCTTTTGGGTAAAGAGTAGTTGTGCAGACTTATCTCACTCATTTGGTTTTACCTGGGAATAAATAGAACCTTCATGATGACAATGACTTTCAACAAGGGTCAAGCAAGCAAGCTGATTTTTTTTACATTTCTTCAGAACTCAACTGCTTTTATCTTCCAGTCTTTGAAGTTGATGGAAAAAAAAAAAAAACCTCAAATATCTCATCCTTGACATCTTGAGGGAAGGTATATATAAATAGGAAACACATTAAAATCACTGAGCATAAGCAGAAAACAAGTAGCTATATGTAATTACAACTGCAGAAGTAGGAAGGTGGGGGAAGCAGCTGGCAGATGCTGTCTTTTGAAGCTACTTTCTGTCAGTGAGACAGAGATGGATTTGCTGGCTTGATAGTCCCTGATCCACAGGTAAACTTTGCCAGCCTCTGATTCCATGTCACTGTTCCAAAATATCAGACAAAACACTGCAGCCCTCTGGGGTATTCTCAGCCTTCAGAGAGTTGTTGATAGCGATCACATTTCTTGTGAAGTCTTTGTTGATCCAAGAATACATATTTTGTTTGCAAGTCTTCATAAATCAGTCTTTCCGCCCATTTATCATCTTTGTTGCTTTTCTCTGAACACTCTCCAGTATGTCTCCAACCTCCAATAATGATGTTCGCAGACTACAGTGCATCCTCCCAGGCTCAGTCCCTCTCATCACATAAGGACAGACTTTGCCTTTCTGCCCCCTGACCTGTTGTTTCCACTTACAAAGTTCATACACTGCCAGATCCTTCATGAACCCATGATTCATTGCCATCCACTGCAATGCCTGGGGAAGCCCCAATTCTTGGTCACTGCCTAATACACAAGAGGCACTCAAAAAAGTCCTCAGAATAGGGGGAGAAAGGAAAGCATGAACCATCTACTGTGTCTTCCCTACACCAAGTTTATTAGAAAAAGACCAACAGAGGAGTGTGCATTTGTGTTGGGGGTTGAGTACAGAAAAGAGAGGAGGCAGTGGAAGCCTTCTTCACAGATTCCGGTGTTCCCCCTCTTACATCTGATTGACACATAGTTCAACTCTCACTTAGCATAGGCAAAATGAAGTTTAGAGACTAAAAGATTTCCCCCCAGTGGCTGAACACATGGGTTACATTTGAGACTATCTAGAATCTAAGATCCAGACATACAGTCTAACAGTGTCACTAATGATGTTCTTAGACACCCTACTTAAAAGCTAAAGCAATCGAAACAGGAATTCCTCATAGAATTTGTTGGTCAAGGTTGTTGGTAACGGGATGCCTTAGGATGAGCATGGCGGCGGTCCAGAGAAAACCTCATCTTCTCTCCTCTCTTTCCTGAAACAGTAAGAGCTACAGGAGCCATAGTAGCAGCTGAGGCCATTATTGAGCATTTGTTCTTGTTTTTCTCTTTAACCCTTCACTAACATCTTTTTATGTAGCTGTTAAAACCAGTGTGATGACTCAGCAGATAAAAGCACCTGCTGGCAATCTAGACGACCTGAGTTTGATCCCCAGCATCCACATAATGGAAGAAGAGAAGCAATTTCCACTAATTGTTCTCTGGCCTCTGTACACACATGTGCACACATATACACATATACCCTTACACACATACACACACATACACACACACACTAAATTTTTTAAAGTTTGATCAAAATAGATATTATCAGCTTAACTTTACCATGTACAAACTAGGTTCCCCAAAAGCTAAATACCTGAGTACCATGCCTCAGAGCTGAAGGGCAAGGTCAGCCTTGTGAGATGGCACCCCACTCTTTTGCTGACCACAGCTGGTTTCCTTGGTTTCTAAACTGTCTTATCTTTGGCAGTCACTCAAACTTTTTGGCCCTTCTGTACTAGTTTTAGGTATTTATTTTGTTTTATGTTTATGTGTACCACATGCCTGTCTAGTGCCCATGGAAGCCAGAAGAGAATATCAGGTCTCCTGGAACTGGAGATACAGATGGTCATCAGCTGTCATGTGGGTGCTAGGGACAGAAGCCATGTCCTCTGTTAGGAGTAGCAAGTGCTTTTAACCTCCGAGCTATCTCTCCAGCTCCTTCTGTATTTTTCCTTAAGGCCAAGGAATCAAACTTGAGATACAGGAGAGGGGACCTGTTCCTCCTACTTTAACTAGTAGGTTTCAGAACTGTATTTTCTCTAGAAAATTACAAGCAAAACCACAAACTAGCAAGCATGTCCCATACTAACAGGACTAGTTAAATCAAAAGTCATCAAAACCTCCCAATTGTGATCCCAGTATAGCCACCAGCACCCATAGCAACTCATTCTGCCCTCACATCCAGTCGGTCTCTTCATCTTGCTCAGGTTCTGCCATGGCATGTATACTCTGATAACCTCTGGCTAGAATGGAACATAGATCGATACCCCACTACACAGTACTGTGATCAAACACTGCAGGGAAATACTAGCTAAAAAAAAAAAAAATCCCCTGAATCATTTTTCTTTAAAAAAGCAAAGAGCAAGACTAAATACACTACTCGTGGTTAATGCTATCCTCTGAACTTATCTGTTCATTAGCAAATCTTTAAGTTGTAACTCCATACAAACAAGCA
Organism: Sigmodon hispidus; assembly: GCA_004025045.1. NCBI lineage: Eukaryota > Metazoa > Chordata > Mammalia > Rodentia > Cricetidae > Sigmodon > Sigmodon hispidus. The sequence continues at coordinate 58,643 of PVIH01000854.1, read as the reverse complement.
CTTATGTGCAAAGGTTTCAAAGGGGTAAATTCTCCAGGTAATTCTCTATGTCATATGAAAGATAGTAGAGCTTTATAGAAACAGTGCTGAAGAAAAGGAAAGCTTGAGTAGATGCATGGCTCACTGGATTCTTAACAAGGACTGTAAGAGAATGAGTTTTGAAAGCCCCTGGGATGTATAAAGCATTCTCCAGTACTTGGGAAATGTTAGTTGAATTTGTTGAACTGACCCTGAGTAAACCTCTCCATATTTCCAAGCTTCGCTTTCTACATCTATAAAACAGAAACTAATAATAACTTCCTCATCTCATATGGCTATTGTGGGGCTCCCAACAGTGTAATATATATGAAATCATCCTTTAAGCAATAAAGCATCATGCAAAAGTAAGTTGTGAAGAAAAGGAAGTGGACCATGGTAACAGCACCAATGATGGGGACACTGTGCCAACAAGCAGTTGAAAAGTTAATGGCACTTTTTGCTATTCATCCAGATGTCTGGACAGATTCTCACTATTAAAACCAAAGTAGTCCCTGGCAAACCTTCAGACAGTCAAAGGATTGTTAGCAGGGGTGTGATGTCTGTTCTCTGGGTCTCCTGGGTGCAGGAAAAGTTCTGCATAGAGCTATTTATCTGTTAGAAAGAAATTACAAATCCCCTTCGAAAAGAAAATATTCACATTCCAAATATGTTACCAGGCAGCAGTGAGCTGAGGAGGGTTAAGCCTTTGTCCCCCCCCTTACACACACACACACACACACACACACACACACACACACACACACTGGGGAATAAACCCTTCCAATCTTACCCTTTAACCCCAGTTCTACAGCAATCAAACCAAGGCAGAAATTCACACTTGCAAATATTTTTGAAAGATCTGACTAAGCCATTTTTAGATGTTTTCCAGTCTTTCTGTGCCTTTCCCTCCACAGAGCACAATTAAAACGACACCTTTAAAAGGCCATTAAAAACCATTGATTGGCTTAACTGTGCTAATGTCATGCTTTAAAATAAAATTCTATTGAGTCTTTAAAATATTGCAGACAAGCACTTTGTAGCAAAAACCAGGACAACTATCCCGAGGCTTGACTGCTCAGGGACTTAGCGAGTTACTGTGGTTCATCCTGTCATTTTGCCTGTGGTTGTTTTAAGTGTCTGGTAGTTCTCATGAAATTCCCGCTTTTATATACACCAGACATCCTACCTAGCCATGTATGTCCCCAGGCCACAGTCATGACCTCTAAGGACAGACACACCCATGCTGACTTGTGGTTCATCACTCTTAACCCATAAGAGGACAATGACACTCTCTCCTTACATTTGATTAACAACACAGGATAGCTTTCCTTCAAAGATGTGTCTGGGGAACTATCTTGGATCCCATTAAGTACATTGATCCCCTTCCCATTTAAATACAGAGTCACTTCTGTTCCTAGAAAAACCCAGGAGCAGGACAAATGATACAGTATAATTTTCTTTGTGTCTCTTTCTCTGCATCTATTTGGAACACACAAGTATAAAAGGCAGGTTGCAAAACTCAAAGAACAAGGCTTTCTCTTTCCTCAATCCCAACCCCACAGAAGTGACAGCAGTAAGTCAGGAGAGGGCCCCCATGACAGAACCCAGTACTGAAGCTCCAGAACCCTGCCCAGGCTCCCTCAGATTCACCTCCATACTCTGGTTCCTCTGCCTCAGCTCTTCCGCACAACCCCTTCCACTCACCCTTCAAAGCCCAACACTCTTGGGTCACTCACAGAAATGCCACCTGCTATGATACCATCTCCTCGTCCTAGAATCACAGAGGAATTCTGAGCTTGTCACCTCTTCTATATGTCCACATATGGCTCATGAATTAGCTATCAAGGACTATAATCAACTTCAGAAGCCCTTAGGATAAAACAAACAAACTCATTTGATATTGGCTGCATTTGGTGGCTCAGCCTTAGGTAAACTTGCCCATATGTCCAAGCTAAGACCTGTGTACCCTCATAATTGAGCATCTTTCAAATAGATGTTCTTTAAATAATGGTTTTTACTTATTCAGTGGAGCCAAGAAACCAAATGCGAGTCTATGAATCCAGCACTCAGGAGGCTGAGGTAGGAACATCTCAAGCTTGAGATCATCTTGGGCTGTATAGTGAGACTCTGAATTAGAAAATAAGAGAAGGAATGGGCAATGGGAAGGTCTCCAGGTTAGGAACATTCACTGCTCTTCCAGAGGACCTGAACTCGAGTCCCAGCGCCCAGGTAAGGTGACTCCAAGCTGCCCATAACCCCAGCTCCAGGGGATCTACACCGTCTTCTGACTTCCACAGGTGCTCTCATGTGAAGCACACAAACATGCAGACATGCAAGCATAAAGGCAAATAAAATCCTTTTCTAAAAAAGCTGGAGGAAAAAAGGGAAAAGAGGAGAAAAAGACTATTAATGAGAAAAACAAACTTCTTCATATAAAAATGGGGATTTAGACTAATTTGGAGCTTTAGTTCTGCCCTCTCCTTGTCATGGATAGTACGTTCTTTTATTGTTGTGTGCTCCATAAACACAACACAAATTTTATATCCTAAGACCAAAATGTCTACAAAACCATACTGCCTTCTGAACCAGAAGAGAGAGCTTCTCTGTCTCTTCCGGCTTCAAGAGGCTGCCCCGGTTCCTTGGTTCGTGGCCGCTTTCCCGGGGCTATGAAGACTAGCGATGAGTCTTTCTCATGCTATTGTTCACTCTTCTGTAAGAGCGGTCCAGCATCAAGGGCTAATGAGATTAGACCGGACCACTTGCAAAATCCAGAATAAAATTCCTCATTGTAAGGACTTAGTCATATCTATAAACTCCCTTTTTCATATAAGCAACATATTTTCAGTTTTTGGAGATTGGCTGTAGACATTCTTGGGCATAAGCATTATTATGCCCATCATAATTTAGTTTTCCCTACTAGCTTGGACCGGATGTAACACGGGTAAAATTACAAAGGAGCTATATAGCAGAATCAGGCTATTATAACCTCCTGGCCAGCTACCTCCCTAGAACTTACTGATCAGACGCTTCCGCCTGTCTCTTAAATTGAGACTACAATTGCTATGAGGAAGATATTTTGGCTTTTTTTTTAAGGATACATATGCAGTATTACTTTTACTGCATCGATAAGGAGCTGACTAGAGCCAAAGTAACAAGTCAGTGTATATTTAAATGAGATTCTTAACTGGATGGGCACTAACCTTCAATTACAGCAATTCCTACCAGATATTACTTTTATGCGATATAAGAGAAATGGAAGCTGTAAAATAGAATTATCAAGGGTGAATAAAATATCAACTGCCCCAGAATAAAGGTAAGTCAAAGAAAGAAAGTGCTATTTTTATGTCTGTGGTATTAACATACAATAGATTCTCTCGTTCAGTAGTATTTTTTGAGGGCTCAATAAATATTCTATTACGAGTTACAGGAAACACAATACATGGCTGGAGACCTCACAAAGCTAAAAAAAAACAGACATGAAAAGAAACAGTAGATACTGGCTGAAGCACCAGGCACTCTGATGCATACTGCATTATTTATTCTCCTGCATGTTGCACAGACATAATGACTCATTTCACCTCAGAAGAAACAGGCTGGGGGGAGGGGTAACTTTCCTCTGTATTCATGTGATTCTTAACGCCCAAAATTTTAGTCCTTTCAACCTGTGCCCACAAAAGAAAGTAGTAAAAGAAAGGATCTATTGGGGCTCAGAGCCCTTTAATCAATGAGAAGAGGAATAGAAAGCAAAGCAATCCTTGGTTGTCACAGAGACTGACAATCAAGAAGCCTGAAGCATTGTGGGAATGAAAGGCAGCCGGGAAAGAAAGGAGAGAGTGGAGACCTGCATGGGGCCCTGTCTGCCATTACCCCTCTTGGTGAGAGGGGCTGGGGAGATGGCCTCAAACAATAAGAAGTGCAGGTTCTCAAGGAGGGAGATGGTGTCCGAGCCTGAAGGAGAAGGTGGAGGTAAGAAGGGGTACCACCTCTCTCTATAGAATGGAACCCACACACACCTCAGAGACAGAGCTGCACAGACTATAGAAATCTTCAGTTGAAAGGAATGTATAGAAAAAAGTTTTTTCATGGTGCTGGGTGGTATCAACCCATCCAGGCACAGAAGAATCTGTTCCAAGTAAAACTCATTGCGTGTGATATCAGAAGCACCAGGTGTTTATTTGTTTGGTTGGTTTTGGTTTTACCTGGGTCTCCTGTCCCAGCTTTGAGGCTTTTTCTACTATCACCAGGACTGATCTAGATAATTCTGTCAGATCTTCTCACCCTTGGGGAGGTGCTTTTTCAATGGCTGCTCCTCTCCATACAAACTTCATTTCCCCAGGAACCTGGCTGAACCAAGCTGGACCCCAAAGCCCCAGATTCTTGCAAATGCCAGAATCATAATTCAAAACTGAGTTTCTCTCTAGATCTGAAGCCTTTGAACTTAGTATAAAGGTGAGATTTCTCCCAATGACATAGGAAGTATGAAAATAATTACAAATGTTTTAAACCATAGAAAGAGATACACATAATGTTAAAGACACTCAAAATTGGAGAACATGACAGGTTTTTCTAGACCCATAGACGCTGACAGACAATAGCAAACAAACCATTAATTTCTAAAGATCTGCAACAAAATGTGCATCTACTAGAGTCACAAAACACCATCATTAAATTGCAATGACTATGGAAGAAATGTTTGTATTACATGTCACACACTCCCTCCAGACCACCTACTCTAGTGTACTTTATTAGATGGGTAGGTGCAGGGCAAAATTGAAACCCATGGCTTTAGGCAACCTGGGTAAATCCTCCCCTACTGCACTACACCCCATCTAATACAGCACACTCTTTAGAAACTACCTAAGGGTGTGCCTCTAAATAGATATACTTTAAAATTTTTTCATGTTCATATTCATTTGAAAGACATCTATGTTCTGAATTGCTGAATCTGTGTGCACTCTATTTTAATCATTTCTTTTTTAAACTAAATCTTCTATCTACACATATGCATGCATCCTATCCCATAGCCCAGCAGCTCCTGGCCCTGTCTCCACCTGAGCTTTGATGTACCAGTCTGGTGTGGTGTGTCTGTTATTAGCAACCTAGGAAAGAAATGAAGTGCTAAGTATATTTTATATATCAAGCAAGGGTCTCTGTCTTCCGCATGCAATGTAAATTTTCTAACACTGGGTTGGCATTAATTAGTTTCTCACCTATGCCCGAGATCAGGTTTCATGTGGATATAATTCATCACACAGAAAGCAGAGGGCACATTTTTTGAAACAAGACCATGTTCTCAGTAAGAATAAGAAACCTCTCCTGCCTTCCTGTCCATGTCCCTTGTCTCACACAACAGAGAGTAGCATCCAACTACTACAATGAACGTGTGCCTCTTGGGACCTGCCCCCAGAGTTTTGCACAAACCAGAAACCTTCTATACAAGCAGCTCTTCCCAGCAAGTGGTAAAGACTTTTCACTGGTGTTCATGCGGGTCAGCAAGAGCAGTTACAGATCTCCACCCTGTGCAAGAGGTTGAAGAACAATGAAAACATGCCCATCATGAGTAATGGGCTAGAAACAAGAAGATGAAGGCATTCACCCTGAAAAAATGATTAGATGTAGGACACTGTCAACACAGAGATGTTATTATAGGGGCTGGAGAGATGGCTCAGCAGAGAAGAGCACTGTTATCTAGTCATGGGGACCCAAGTTCATATCCCAGCACTCACATGACAAATCAGCAATCTCATGCATGCCTGTGAACCCAGATCTGAGTGTGAAGCACAGACAGCAGGATTGCTAGTGCTTGCTGACTCCTAACATAGCTGAGAAGCTATTTAAGGCCTAGGTACAGGGAGGGACTCTCTCTCTCTCTCTCAAAGAAACAGGCAGAGAGTGATAGGAGAGAAAATCCAACATCCTTCTCTGGCCTCCATGTTTGTGCTCAGGTACATATCCCCACACATATACATGTATGTGCTCATACATAGATGAGTAAATAAATCTTCTTAGAGATATTATTATATGGCCAGAATGTCTGAGCAAGGACTAGAGTGACCAAGCCACAGCCACACTTTTATTTTAATACAGACCATAAGGACTAACACAGGACCTTGATTCCCTTCTCTCCTACACAATGAATGCTGGATAAACATACAGCTGGTGTCACTGAGGTGAGACGCCCTCCCTCGATCTTCCACATGGCTCTAGCACTTGCAGACACATTATTCTGTATTTTTCTCTGTCCTAGAAAGAGCAGGAATACACCTCATTTTACAAATGTGGAGGTTATCGTCCAAAAAAAAAAAAAAAGATGGCATGAGAGGCTAGAGAGGCTGCTGTGGTTAAGAGCATGCACTGATCTTGCAAAGGACCAGCATTTATTTGGCACAAAGCACCCATGCCAAGCAGCTCACAACCACCTGTACCTCCAGTTCTCAAGGGATCTGATGCCTCCAAGTGCCCATAGACACCTGCACTTGTGTACATACAGTCCCACAGACAGATACATACACGTAATTAAAAATAAAATGTATTTTTTTAAGAACCAAAGAGGCAGAGTGAATTAACCAAGGTCATATAGGTGACCATTACTAGAAGGCTTCCTGGAACACAGGCTCCCTACCCCAGAGCCCTTGATCTCATCCTGGGAGAGTAAAAGAAGCCTAGAGTTACTCCCTTTCTCTACCTTTCCCATTACTGTAAACCAATGGCCACATGGCACTGGTAATCTACGTCATTATAACCGAGACTTAGTCATGCCCCCCTGCATAATGAGTTTAATCAGAGTTACCTTTGTGCTTCAGATTCCTCTGCCCTAAGGTGGATATTGACCCCCCACCCATCACCATGTACAGTGGTTTGAGGGTTAAATAAACTAATGCATTTATAGCAGCTGGCACAGCTGATAGTGGGAATCCCTATTAAAGCTGAAGCCTGTCTACCCACAGATATCCCCACTCCCTGCTTTGAGTTTCTCAGTTCTATTCAGAGCTTAGGATGATGATGAGACTTCACTCAGAATCTGAGGCACTTCCTGTCTTTTTTTGACTAAACAAAAAAGTATTTTTTCTTATATATATTTATGTTTTTATGAGATTCTGCCGACTAAAAATAACAATGCCTGTGAAACTGTAGAGGAAAAAAAAAAGAGCTCCCCTTTCTGAGACTATTACTTAGCACAACTACTATAGAAATCAGCATGGAGGTTCCTCCAAGCCTAAGAGTAGAAGATACAAACAGAAGTACCATTCCTGAATGTAAAGGGAAAGAAATTGGGGTATGAAAGAGATACCCACACTCCAGGTTCATAGGGACACTATTCATAATAGCCAAGATATGAAACCACCCTAGGTGTCAGCAACAGAAGAACGGATAAAGAAAACGAGGTACACACATAATGAGGCTTATTCAGACATAGAGGATGAAATCACCCCATATGCAGAAAAACAGGTGAAACCAGGGGTTAGCCAAAACAAAATTGGTTGGACATAGAAAGAAAAGTATCATTTGTTTTTTCTGATATGTGAAAACTAAAGAGAAAATAGTCATATCCTAAAATAAAGGGCAAATACTTATGGGGTCAAGGGCAGGATAAAGAGAGTGTGAGGAGAGGCAGGTAGGGAAGGGTAGAAATAATTAAAACCCAATTCACAGTGAACCCTACCGATATATACGACCGCTATGACTTCTGTGCACATCTAAGGCATGGAAACAGTTCAGTTTTCCTTACTCCCCAGGATCACAATCATTACACAGATCTGTTTCCAGGCTGAGAAAGGGAGGACCCAGGATGTTGAAAGGCTGGGTCAAGGTCGCTCAGCTAGTCAGAGCGGAAGCCTAAACCAGACTTTGCTTCTCTCTGTGGGAGTGAGACTTGACAACTCCTCACTCTGAACCACACATGTGATTAGGCCTATCTTTCATGCCAGCAACCATTGCTTCTCTAATCTAGGGCTGAGGAAAGCACCGGCAAAGGACTGCACTGCCCACCTCCTTTACAGCGTAGAGGTTTCTTTGTGCTAATGTGACAAACACAGCTGCTGACCTGCGTGTTCCAAGACATGGATCTAGGTTACAAAATTTGTGTGTGTTATACTCAATGGGTCCAGGCTGGAGAGATGGCTCAGGGGTTAAGAGCACTGGCTGCTCTTCCAGAGGTCCTGAGTTCAAATCCCAGCAACCACATGGTGACTCACAAACATCTATAATCAACAGGTCACGGGCTTGTGCTATGAAATGTGATGTTCTTCCTAGTTCTACAGATAACCAGCCTTCTAAACTTCCAGGTTCCATTTACCTGTTAATATTATTTCTTTTTCTTCCTTCTTTCTGCTTCCTCCTTCCTGTTCCTCCTTCCTTCTTCCTGTTCCTCCTTCCTCCTTCCTGTTCCTCCTTCCTCCTTCCTGTTTCTCCTTCCTCCTTCCTGTTCCTCCTTCCTCCTTCCTGTTCCTCCTTCCTCCTTCCTGTTCCTCCTTCCTCCTTCCTGTTTCTCCTTCCTTCTTCCTGTTCCTCCTTCCTCCTTCCTGTTTCTCCTTCCTTTTTCCTGTTCCTCCTTCCTCCTTCCTGTTCCTCTTTTCTGTTCCTCCTTCCTGTTCCTCCTTCCTTTTCCTCCTCCCCATTTTTACTTGCTGAGTTTAAAACTGGCTCTACTAAGAGGCCATTGCAGCCTGCTGTTTTCATAGGCAAGTTTAATGAGCAAATTCCTGTTCCCTCACCCCTGAGGAAATGTTGGCTGAGAATGGACGGAGGATGGCTGGTACGGAAACCCACTCAATCTCCCCATTGGCTGACACTAACCAGTGAAATAATATTAAGCTACTGTGATTCTTTCCAGTTGCTCAAAACAGACAAAACTCCAAAACCACAGTAATGTTATCTGTGTTAAGAAAAGGAAAAACAGTTTGGATGAAAAAGGAATTTCACCCAAAATGGATATTCTAATCCTCATCTTAAAAATCTGTATATCCCCACCAACACACACACACACACACACACACACACACACACACACACAAGAAGACAAACGTCTGAAGGAAAACAGAGGAGGCATCTGCTACATGGCCATGTGCTTTTGGGCACCCAGTTGCATTCTCCAGCATCCCAGCCACCAGAAAGTTTTAAGGCAACTTTAGTTTTCCATGGTTATCTGCCAAAAACAACTGACTACACAACTGATTTTGCAGAGTGAGCCGAGTCTGAGCCTGCGGAGGAGGACAGGCTGTGGCCTTTAAACCGGGTTACCACTAGAACTAAAGAAAGACCTTTTCTTCTGCAATGGATGGACTCTTATTCAAGTATAGTGCTTGTTTAGTCATTTTTCTTGAACAAAAAAAACTGGAAAATCTGTCCTTCTATAGAGCACAAAGACAGCTGTAATCTGCTATCAGCATACAGTATGATAAAAAAAAAAAAAAAAAAAAAAAAAAAAAAAAAAAAAAAAAAAAAAAAAAAAAAAAAAGGCCATTTCCCTTTTCTCACAATCTTCTGCTGGCAAGAACAAGAGCCCAGTGCAACCCAGCCCTGAGCACGTGGCATTTCTGGCTGTGATACAAAGGACTCCAACATCCTTCTGTATATTTGATGGCCCTGGGGACCCTGCAGTGTAGCACGCTGCTGTGGGAACATCTGAGGCGGGCAGCCAGCGGGCACAGCTGTCTTTGTCTTCCCATACTGTTCAGAGCTGTTGCTGTCAGGAGCTGCAGAAACAGAAAGGGGTGCTGGTTGAGAAAACTGTACGACCCACCAAGACACACGTGGCAAAACCAGTCTATCTAGGTTCTTAGTTGTTGATCTGTGCTTCCCACAGACTGCCCATATGTGCCCCGGCCTCTTCTCCACTCTGAGAGCTGTGTCCTATAGAAAAAGGAAACTGTCTCTCAGGGAAAGGGCACTGGCAGCTGGACTGCAACTCTACCCCAGAAATGGTCAGCTTGAATACTGCAGCCATGTTTTCTGGGATGTGATGGAAACGGGATTCACACAGTGTGTTCAGATCATTCAGGAAGGGACTGGAGGCTTCTAATAAACAAAAATCTGCAGGTTGATAGTGGTGGTGATTGCCTTTAATATCTCAGCATTCAGGAGGCAGAAGCAGATGGATCTCTGTGAGTTCGAGGCCAGCCTATTCTACAAAGCAAATTCCAGGTCATCTAAAGCTACATAGTGAGGCTCTGTCTCTCACAAGAAAAAAAAAAGGAAAAAGAAAGAAAATAAAACACAAAAAAGAATTTGCAAATGTCTTGCTAGCAAGAAACTTGGTTCCCTTCCTTATTTCTGAGAACGATGCATGTCGCACACAAAACCTAAATCACTCAATTCAGCCAGCATCATAAGTTAGGATGTGTGCAGCTATACCTGAGCCACAGTAAGGTCTGGTTATTTGTATCACACTGCTTCAAAATGTGATGTCATATCCATGGTTTCTGGAGCTGTGAAACTTCAAGTAGCAGTGGTCTGCTGAAATAAAAGACTTCTTGTTTTATACTCTTGTCCCTTACTAGTGGCCAGTGACATTTCTACCTAAACACTGTCAGGGATAATTCATCACAGGTCAGCTCAGGACTGTCCTCCTGTGGGTATAATGTTCTTTCAACACCATTCAGAAAAGTGCATTAGCTAATGACATGTCCAGATCTGGAATAGGCCAGTAAGGTCAAAGACTGGATCCTTCAACAAAGGAGGCTAAATAAAAAAAGCACTCTTTTCCTCCACTAGCAAAAGCCTGATATCTAGATAGCAACTTCTGACCATATGCTACCCATAGAAGATTTCAGTGCAGCCTCACTTACAGATGGAGCCCAAGTCCTCTCAGATTCTTAGATACTTCATAGCATTGGTGAAATATCTTATATAAGCCAGTTTTCTTACTGGATGTCTTAATCAGGATTTCCACTGCTGTGATGAAACACCAGGACCAACAGCAGCTTGGGGATGAAAGGGTTTATTTGGCTTCCATCCACATCACTGTTCATCTTTGAAGGAAATCAAGACAAAAACTCAAGCAAGGCAAGCACCCAAAGGCAGGAGTTGATGCAGAGGCCATGGAGGGGTGGTACTCACTGGCTGGCTCCTCATGGCTTGCTCAGCCTGCTTTCTTATAGATCCTAGAATCACCAGCCAGGAATAGTAACTCACAATGGCTGGGCCTTCCCCTATCAATCACTAATTAAGAAAATGCACTGTAGGTTTCCCTCTAGGCTGGGGGAGGGCATTTTTTCTATTGAAGTTTTCTCTTCCCAGATTACTCTAGTCTGTGTCAAATTGACACAGAACTAGCCAGCACACTGAGATAAGCTGAGCCTAAGTCATAGGACAAACAGTTTGTAACTAATATAAGCCTCGGTGTGATTATTTGAGACTAAGCAGCTTCAGGCTGTTCTGGATCTTGGGGCTAGGCCAAGCCAGAAACTTTAGGCTACAAATGATGCCCACCATTGGGTAATGAAAAAGTTTTAAAAAGGTTCTGAATGCACAGAGCCACAGTGAGCTTCCTTGTCTCGCCAGTCTCATGCCAGCAGCACACAGACAGCTCCCTGGGAGCTCACAGATGCTACCTTCGAGATGTAGCCGACCAGCAGCTGCCATGAGCTGAGCAGCCTGGCCAATTTCCGCAGTCTCTCTCACAGGCTGCAGTACAGAGAGACTTCTCTCAGCCACTGCTTTCTGGTTTGGGAGCCCTGCCATGGGCTTAAAAACATAGCTCCACAATGTTTAATGCTATTTTCCAGAATTGGTAAGGTAAGCCTGACTCATTGTACCTCCACCATGATGAAAAGCTGAGTGGGGTAGAGCCAGCAGCTCATAAATCTTAGCTACACAATTAGCAACTTAAAAATTCTCCTGGTTGGGCTGAAGAGATGGCTCAGCTTGATAACTGTTTTGTTATATGTAATTTTGCTATGTTAAAGTTGAAACCTTTCTTTTTGATTAGACAGAAAATGGGAAGTGATATGAGATGTCTTTCTATACACTGTGATTGTGTTTTGTTGCCATTTGTTAATAAAGAGGCTGTTTCGGCCTATGGCAAAGCAGTTTGGGGTAGGCAGAAACCCAATCATAGATAAAGGAGGATGGCAGAGTCACACAGAGAGATGCTGCAAGCTGTCTACCAAAGAAGCAAGATGTGAAAATACCAATACACCACTAGCCACATGGCAAGACATAGATTAATAGAAATGGATTGAGGGGCTGGAGAGATGGCTCATCGGTTAAGAGCACCGTCTGCTCTTCCAGAGGACCCAGGTTCGATTCCCAGCACCCACATGGCAGCTAACAACTGTCTGTAGTTCCGGTTCCAGGCAAACACCAAGGCAAATAAATAAATAAATAAATAAAGTTTAAAAAAAAAAAAAGAAAAGAAATGCATTGAGTTAAGATGTAGAAGCTAGTTGGCAATGATCCTGAGTCATGGGGCAATCAGTTTGTAGTTAATATAAGCTTTTATGTGATTATTTGGGACTAGATAGCTACAGGTGAGTCTGGACTTTGGCGCTAGGTCAGGCCAGAAACTTCAGACTACAGTAAGCCTTGTCCCTGGAGTGGAGCGTGAACCCTGATTTTTGCCTTTTTCAGTCCCAGAGAAAGAAAACTCAAGGAACTTAAGGGGGCATGTAAGCTCAGACATTCCTTACTGGGATAGGGACAACACCCAGGATCCTGTCACCGAGAGCTCTGAGAAATGACCCTCCACTGTCTACAGGAGACTCTGGCCATCCCCAGACAAAGGCAGGTAGACACTGGTCTAGATTACTGGAGTGGGGAGTTAAGTAGGACACCAAAATTGAGGAGAAAAATCCCCCTACATGTTTGCTTCAGTGATGCTGATGAGAATGACCTCCTTAATGTAGGTACCCACACAGACGCAAATAAGGTAATACTAAGCTTGCCTTCAAACTATACAAGACAGTAATTCCTAACTCTGTCTAAACACTAAAATAACCACTTGTAAAGCTTTTAAGCATGCGAAGCCAGCAGCAGTGTGTGGTAGCTGTAATCCCAGCACACGAGAAGCTAACAGGTGAAGAACAGAAGTTTGGGGCCAGCTTCAGCTAAACTGTGCCTCAGGTGGAGGAGGAGGAGGAGGAGGAAGAGGAGAAGACCACCTAAAAACAGCAGAACTTACTGTTTCCACACCAAAGCAAGAGGACTAGGTCAGAATCTTCAACAGTAGGGATCAGTAATTCATATACTGAAAGCAACAATACACAGCAGACCTTGGGAAGCCCTGGTCTGCAGCCACTGAGGCCCCATGATACTTCACAACTGCCCAGTTGCTCTGGCAGGAGAGGTGTTTTGAGAGAGTCTGATGTCGGCTCCTGTTGGGAGCTGCCGCACCTTAAAGATGGCGCTGGCTCCTGTTCCCCGTCTTCCTGATGGCGAATGCTTCTAGTAATAATTAACTCCATCCATGGGATGTGCTGAATTGACTAGCTTGCTTCCGTGTGCGTGGCCCTATGGTGAAGGCCCACGCGGCATTAGTTGAGTGAAGGACTTGAGCTTAAAACTGGCTGCACAGGTTGGGGAAAAAGAAGAACTACTGCAAGGGGCTACTACTGCAAGAAGTATCTGTAACAATAAAGGACCTGGTCAATTACCACAGAAGAATCCTGGTGCTGTGTCTTTTCCTGCTGGACGGGATTGGGCGCGGCGCAGGCTCCCAAAGAACTCTGACTTCCTGAAGCACTTGTTCCTGTGAACACATCTTACAACTTGTTTGACTAGAGGAAGCCTGTTCTGTTCCCACTAAGGAAACGTCCCATTTCTAGAAAGATCTCCTGTCATTTTAAGAATAGGTTGAAGAAAGGAAAAAGAAGGGGGAAGTGATGTAATTATATTTCAGTTTTGTTGATGTTTTTAAAAATAATAGGTATAGAAGAACAGGAAAGGAGCTTTGGGCCCCATCATTTAAGCTGTGTTGTTGCACCAATGATCAAAACATTTGACAGTACAAAGTCAATCACTGTTGATTCTAAAACCAAAATAAATAAATAGATAGATAGATAGATAGATAGATAGATAGATAGATAGATAAAACAGGCCATGGTTTGATCTCACTGGAAGGATTGAACATGACAGCAATAAGTGTGGTCCATGATTACCCATTCATCCAGTTACATGAATGATTTCAGAGTAATTCAGTGGATGCACAGATGCTAGATACTATAGATAATGTTCCCACATGCATGTAATATCTATATTAATAAGTATGTATCTCTATCACAAGGGTTTATACTTGAAATTATTAACAGTATGGTGTCTTGAAAGAAGATTGTCCCTAAAGGAGTGGCCCTCTTAGGAAGTGTGGCTTTGTTAGAGTAGATGTGGTCTTATTAAAGGAAGTGTATCACTGGGGGGTAGGCTTTGAGGTCTCCTTTGCTTAAGCTATGCTCAGTGTAGGAGACAATTCACTTCCTCTTGCCAGAGGATGAAGATGTAGAACTCTCAGCTACCTCTCTAGCCCCATATTTACCTGCATGCTGCCATGTCCCACCATGATGATAATGGGCTGAACCTCTGAACTGTATACCACTCCAATTAAATGTTTTTCTTTATAACAGTTGCTGTGGTCCTGGTGTCTCTTCACAGCAATGAAAACCCCAACTAAGACAAACAGAAATGCAGTAGTCTAGAAAAATTAACACCTGGACTCTGGGTTATAAAATGTTGGCATTCCAACTTCTTTTAAAGGAGTTTTTTTTTTTTTTGTTTTTGTTTTTTTTTTTTTTTGAAGTTTCAGTTAACATCTGGCTATGAACATCAATGCTGACCAACAACCACAGCTGGTATTAATAGGATAAAGAAATTTTATGTTTCCAGGTTAAAATGCACAAGCCAAAAATTATTCTCACCAGCATACTAAGCTGCTAAAAATTCAGTCAGATTGATTAGTCGGTTTCACTTTTCTATTTCCAGCCTATAAAACTGGGACAGATCATGTGCTTTATGAAGATGTGTCTCCAGGCCAACTCTCACTTGGAAAAGTCTTATTTAAAAGTTTAAAGCTAGATACTTCTGATTCTGGCTTCTACCAGCAATTTGTACAGTATCGTCTCTAATATGCACCGTCAGCAGCTAAGACAAGAGGTCAAGACTTTAGACCCCGAACTCAGCAGGCTCTGTCCTCATTAAGGCCTTATAGTAGTCCCAACACCAATGAGAAGAAAAGAAAACTAAAGAACAGTAACACCTCATCCAAGCATTGTTCTTTCTAGTAATGAAACTTGTCTATCAAGTCAAGGCAAATCCATTTGGGGATGTGAAGGACATAGAGCCAACTTCACCTTGAAGATTGACTGATTAGCCAATGGTAGCTGAAGCAAAGAGATGGAGTCTGCATGTGGTCAGGTCGCACAGCAGTAGTCCAACACCGGAATGCCCAGGTTTCACCTGGTTGATTGCTTAACACTCTCCTTTTAGATGACTTATCTCACTTTCCAAAAAGAGAGCTATTTATAAAGAGTCAGGGATTCTTTTTTTTTTTGGGGGGGGGGCTGGAAAGAAATGCTGCCATCAAGCCATGAGCACAACCTGGAATATAAATGCCTTGTTGGCTCTGAGGGAACCCCAGGGACCCTTCTCCATACACATATTTATCTTTTCCTTCCTGAGCAATGAGATTCTACAAGAAAAGCCCACACTCTCAAGTCGCTGGGGTTTTCACACACTGCATTTTCCTCTGCTTAAGGAAGTGTTGCCTCAGCTAAGGCCTCTTCCGGACTCTCCCATGGAGGGACCAACCTGACTCTCCACCTCCAGCTGTGTACTCCTCTTCCAGCCCCTCCCTGTTCTTAGCACTGCACTTTCCCATCGCTTCCCTCCATTCTCTGGTCTTCAATCTCTTTGTGACCCTGAACAGTAATCCTATTACATCTCTGAACCCTCTCCAGGACATTCATCTCCATCCACCTTTTTAATGGCATTGTTAATGATTTGAAGGGAGTAAATCACAGTCAAGATAATGGCTGCAAAAAATTAATAGACATGATTTTTATGATATAATATACTAGTGTACTAATCGTGAGAACAGTTAATTGAAAAGCACTAAATATTTTATTATCCATTCAGCATTCTGTTTATTCTTTCTCCCATTCTGAACTTTTTACCTATTATTCTTTCATAATTTCCCATAAAGGAAAACTGCAGAGTAAGATAAAGGGAATTCTAATCTCTACATCTAATTACAGAAATGAGTAAATCACCATTTAACATGTCATAATCTTAAGGAAAAGGAGCAAGGCACAAATCAAGGAGAAGCTGACGCCCTAAGCCTGGGAGAAATAAAATCTAACTGAAGAACTGTCCAATTACATTAAAAATGGAGTCCTTTTTTTCTTTCTAATTCTAGAGGAAGAGTATCTGTAATCATTTTCATATAACAGTGTTTTCAATGAACTGAATTGTTTTTTACTTGTTTCTGTGACTGTGGGCAACATGCCAGGGAAGGGACAATGCTGGGCACTGGGATCTCTGTACCTGAACCAAGCTGGGATCTGACCCAGAGAGTGCACCAGCAGTACCACATACAACTCTGGGATCCTGTTCCCTTTAGGGCTGTTGAAAACCACTCAGTTATTGTGTGGTTTCATAAAATTCTCATCAATATTCACCTTTCTGCCATCAGATTACCAAAGCACCCTTCTTCGAGTGAAGCCAGATATTTTCACATCTAATAAATTCCAGTGAAGATCAGTATCCAGACTCGATGGTTAGTTTACTTAGCAGTTGAAACTTGTTTTGTTTCTTGGGCTGGGAAGAAGATGAAAATCATCATACCGTATAAATTCTTGAATCCTAACAATTCTCTACCCCACTCACTATTATCATCTTCATCTCCAAGGAAATGAGATAGCAGGGCTTGCAGGCTGGGTCCACTCAAGCAGAGCTGGCTCCAAGCTCCATTGTCAAATTCACCAAGTTTCTCTTTGATTCTTCTATCCATCCCATTTCTGACTGAGCTCCCATTCATCAAGCCTCCCATCACCATCTCCTACCCTACCCCTACCCCCTCCCCACCACTACCCTGCCTACTGGGCCATCGCTTTCCCTATCCAGGACACTTAGAGACTGAAGAGAAGATTACTGTTGAAATTTCAACACCCTGGAGATACAGTCTTTGATCATTAACCCCTGAACCTAAAAGAGTTTCAGAATTATCTACGAGCCTGTTACAAATTCCAATTCCAAGGTCTGTTCCACAGAGTCTGAATTCCCTGGACAACAACAGGAATCTTCCCCTCACCAACAAGGGATAGTTAAGGCCTCTGGGATCTCACACACACACACACACACACACACACACACACACACACACACACACACACACACACACACGTCTTCCATGTACACTGGCAGTGTTTGGCACCTGGAATGGGAACTGAAAGTGTTAATTTCCTAGAACAGGTGGCATCCCCAAAAATATGTTCAGGACAGAGAAAACCAATCAGTGACATTAGCCATGGCCATAGTTTTCACAGAACAGTATGCTATCTTCAACTCAATAAGCTGATCCCACGAAGGAAAGATGTTTGATCAGCTAATTGTATTAAGAAAGAAAATGACATTGGCTCTTTTTAATTTCTTCATTGTTGTAAGAGGCAGGATTATAGGTGTGCATAAAGGCCTTTCCTGTCCTTCCCCAGAAATGAGACTGAACCCTGGCTATCTCCTAAGCCCAATCTAACGGCTCCTAAATCCAGACCATTGCCAAACTCCACTTCCTTCATTAACTAGAAGTTTCGTAGTAATGCCAAGTAACAAATGGACCTGTAGGGGACAGGCAGTTCCAAACAGGGGAGGACTGTCTCTTCACACCACCTACCTTTAGAAGCCCATCTAAGGACCTCACAACCTGAGCTCAGGTCTCTCCCTCTCCCTCTCCCTCCTCCTCCCTCTGCCCCCTCTCCCTCCCTCTCTCTGGTATGTGTATATTCATGTCCATGTGTGTACATTTTCATGTATATATATGCACATATGTGGGCGGGAACACATGCACATTCATGCTTATGTTCAGGCTGAGGGTAAGTACCAGGTGTTCTCACTCTCCCTGGTTGTTTGAGGCAAAGTCTCTCACTGAGCCTGACACTCACCTTCTTGGCTAGGCTGGCTGTCCAGGAAGCTACAGGGATCTACTTTCACTGCCTCACTAGTACTGAGGTTATAGACAAGCTGTCATACTCAACTTTCTCCTCCTCTCTTTCCATGGGTTCTGAGGATCTGAACTCAAGTCCTCATGCCTGTGTGGACTGAGCCATCTCCCCAGCCTCCTGAAAGTAGGTTCTTACTCCAAGTTTACATCTTTCCCTTTCAAAAGAGCCTCTTTAAACATCTACAAAATGACATCATGTTACCCAACCTGCTTAAAGTGACATATTGATGTCTCATGGTCTCTTTCAATACTCTGGTCTCAATTCAGCCAGTCCTCTCCAATTAAAGCTGTCTGATGCAAATGAGGACTCTTATGGTTCAAGTGTGATTGATTTAAGGGGTATTTTTATATCACTAGTAAATTTCTATCTCAATAATAGATAATTATAATGCAATTAGACACATTATGATGATGAATTAAGACTCTGATCATCTGAACCATGACAACTGTTATTTGTTGAAGAAACAATGTCCATGAGTTTCTAGATATCCAAAGGTGGTTATGCACATCTTAGATGACTCCTGAGGGGTTGGACATGGAAGAGGGCTACTGAGTTCAAGTATACAGTGGCTATATCATATACCCTCCAGGACTCTGCCAACTTCATGGTCTAATCCTAAATACTATCCATTATTATAAGTGTTATTAATAACAATCTGTCTCTTTTTTGCTGAAAGATGCATCCTGGAAAATTATATTCTAGCAACCAAGTCATATTTCATTTTCAATTACTATGATCCCACCACTCTAAGGGAATGGAGACTCCAGTACTTTGAAACCAAAAGAATATTCATGGATGAAAAAAATTCATTTCCCTACATCTGCCCTTTCTCAAGAAACATATCCCTGAAAAAATGAAGAGAGATTTTACACTTTATGAGAACATAAAGTTCTACACTGGGGAAGAAAAAGAAAAGAATTTGTAACTTCACCATGCAATGGATTTCATAACCATAAGTAAAACATCAGATTTTCTAATTATCTTCATTATATAATTTCCAAGGTAACATTGCCTTTGACCTCTTCCAAACAATATAGGATCAAACAAACATTGTCATTCATTGCTGAGATACTAAATCCACAGCCTGACACCACCTACCTAAACTACTGCCAACTTTTTTAAATAGTCAATCTGAGCCATAATCCACCAAGCAGGTTCAGAAGCCCTTATTGCTACTGACAGGGATATAATTACCCTCAGTGTGGGAGAAACATAACAGAGTAATATATGGCCAGATATCATGCAAACTTGATGACTTCTTGTTTCTGGCTGCTTCATCAATTCTACTATCCACAGAAAATTGTGTGCGCTAAAAGGTCAACCTGTGTTTAGGTTGCCAATGGATCTAGTCAAGGAGAATTTCAGCAAACCAGAGAGTGGAAGAAAGAGATGAAGTTAAGTATTTTATGACTGCCTTCACTTGGTACCTCAGCTGATCAAAGATTTGCAGGTGGCCCTTTCCCACAAGACTGTCTTCCTTTAGGTTCAATAGCCATGTTTTGTCCTGCTCCACTAGGTCCAGTGGTGACATTATTCTCTGTTAGGATTAGCCTTGCAATTCTGCACTAAGCTTTCTTAAGCCATACTAATACATCAAGTCCACTGGCTCCTTGATTTCAGTTCTGTCAGCTTCTAACATCTGGAGCTCAGGACGAACAATGTATTGGCTGAAGCCATGAAGCTGTGGTGATTTGTTGCAACAGCAATAGGAAACCAACACAATGCATGTAGGAACTGGAATCCATCTCAGGCTATTTGACTCCTCTCTAAATCAGCTTATACCAATTCTCTAATCAATAACCACCCATCCAGTCATGAACTTGAGTACCCTTTAGACAGAGAGTGATTCACCAAAATGTATTTTACAGAGTCCTGTTGCGGTGGCTTGAATGAATGATAAGTTTATACGTTTGAATGCCTAGTCCCCAGTTAGTAGAACTGTTTAGGAAGGATTAGGAGGTGTGACCCTGCTGACAAAAGTGTAGCCTTGTTGAAGAAGGTATGTCACTGGGGGTGGGATTTGAGATTTTAAAAGCATGCTAGACCCAGTCTCTGTCTCTGTCTTTGTCTCCTTCTCTGTCTCTGTGTATCTCTGTCTGTCTCTCTGTCTCTCTCTCTCTGTCTCTCTCTCTCTCTCTCTCTCTCTCTCTCTCTCTCTCTCTCTCTCTCTCTCTCTCTCTCTCTCTCTCTCTCTCTCTCTCTCTCTCTCTCTCTCTCTCCCTGCCTGAGGATGTAGGCTTTCAGCCCCAAGCCTGCTTACCACCAAGCTTCCATTTCCTCAAGGGCTTGCTTACAGTTTCAAAGAATCCATCCATTGCCAGCATGGTAGGAAGCACAGACTCACCCTCTGAAACTGTAAGAAAGCCATCGACTAAATGCTTTCTTTTATAAGCATTGCGTTGAACACAGTGTCCCTTCATAGCAATTAAGCAGTAACTAAGACACATGCTTAAACATTTCTGCCTGAAAAGAAACACAGAGGCTTCTAGCTCAACCAGTCCTTTTATTGGGAAGAACCAGTATGAGATACAGCAAAGAGTTTGAACTTCAGAGCTACCCAGACTCTACTTGAATTTCAGTGCTACCATTAGCCTTCAAGCTTTCCTTACTTCTGTTTTATTTTACTTAATTAATAAAATTTATTGAAAACAAAGTCTTTTACATCCCAGGCTGTCCTGGAACTCACTTTGCCTCAAGTCCCCAGGTGCTGAGATTATGGGTATGGGCCACCCCATCCACCCCTCACTCAAGCTTATGGTTTTCTCCTGCCATTTTTTCCCTCTGTTGTTTGAGACATAGTCTCTCTCTGTAGCCCAGGGCTGCCTTAAAACTCACTGTGTAGCTCAAGCTAGCCTTAAATTTATTGTTCTTTTCAGTTTTACACTAGTCACTTTTATATCATCATCCTTGACTCGATGTGGTAGTAAAATAATAATTATACACAAAATATAAAATGCAGACAGAATGTAAGAATCATCATGCATACATTTTCAGGAAAGTAAACACTGGGAAAAGTGATAAGCTCCTCCTTCTTGTTCTCCAAGAACACACTGTACTGACCCCTTTTGGCCAACCTCCTGTGCTGCAGAAGCAACACTGAAGAGCAGATGGACAGATGGCAGAGACAGTCTGTAATCTATCCACAAAGTATTTCATTTAAAGGGGAAAAGCAAGAAAGTGCAGTGGTTGAATAGCACAGTGATAGAGAAGTGGCCCGGGGAACCTCCCTGGACCTGATGCTTGTGAAAATGCCCTGCTCCTGATAATTCACCAGGCTTTGAATCACCATGATGCTTTCTCTTTAAAATTCATTGATAAACAAAGCAAAGTGCTTCCAGAAGAACTGGATTGATACTTTCAATCTCTCTTCCAGAAGACAGAAAAGATAATCCTCCATTGTTCAGAGTGATGGCTACATTTTTCTTTTAGTACCTATGGGAACACCAACAGGAACTCTCCTGCAGAGGCTGTTGCCCTACCTGGCTAAAGAAGTTCTAACACAAAGTATTGAGTGCTTTTTCTTAAAAGATTTTTTTTAAGCCCTGTGTCTTTTTATTTCTTTCCCAGAAAACATACAAATTGTTCCAAAGTCTAATCACCATGCCAGCTCCCATACACCCAGAAAATGAGCCAAGTGTTTTCAAAGGTAGCAAAAATAGTGTTTCTGCAAGGGTGCAGAGAAAGGTATCATACATACACATCTGTTGCTGGGGATCATCACCAGGCACTGAAACGAGAAAAAGTTACCACCCTGTAAGAAAGGTAGTTGGCAACTCCCAAGGTCAGAGTTTACAAATAAGCATGCTGCAAACACACAACTATGTGAGAGCTGTGATTTTGATAAGGAGAAGGAAAGAGAGAGAGAGAGGGGAGGGGGGAGGGAGAGAGGAAGGAAGGGAGAAAAATAGATGATTTTCATAAACACCAGGCCTTACACACCTCAGTGTCTCCCTTACAGGACGGCCCAGTTAGTCCTGGTACCTCTATTATTCCAAGCAGGTTTAAGCCCTTCTTAAGAGCTGCATTCTGGGCACAGAAATTCTCTACTATGAAGTTGTGGGCTATAGACAGGAATCCTCTGAGTGATGGAGTCTGTTAAAGGTTCCAAAATCACTAGGACACAGTAGCTCGCCCTTGAAATCCTAGCACTAGAAAGCTGGGGTAAGACCGCATGCAGATTCGAGGTCCATCTATAATAAAGAATGAAGATGCTGTCTCAAACTAAACAAAAAACTCAAAATTGTTCGAGTCTGCTCTGAGTCACAGTATAGATAATGAGTAGGAATACAGCATTATGGGTCAAAACCAGGGCTTGAATAGAAAATCCAGAAGATAGGATTCTGGGAAGCTCAGGGGCTGGCCCATTGACAGCTCAGCTAGAGGAGATACATGAGAGGGTAAATATGACGTCATTAGAGGAGAGACAGATACCTTCAATGTGGTTTTCACAAAAGGAAAAACCCTCAGTTGGTGTGTGCTCTGCATCTGTCTTAAAGAGAAACAGAGATGGACAGAAAGAAAATCTCATTAATTTAAAATGATTTTGTGAGTAGCATACTCATCAAATATATATTATAGAATTCTAGTCCCAGAACCCATGTAAAAAGCTAGGTTTGGTGGCCCATAATTGTAAACCAAATATGAGGAGGTGGATAGAAATGGATTCTTGGGGCTCCATAACCAACACTCCTGGCCAAAATGGTAAGCTCCAGATCCCAGAGAGAGACTCTGTCTCAGAGAAACACAGTTCTCAAAGAATAATGCCCATGATTGATCTTGACCTCTATGCATATACATGTATGCACACTGGCACACAAATGAACATGCACACAAATAAGTAGAACCACAATTTACCTCAGTACACTTTTGAAGTATTAAGGATCAGCAAACTTTTTTTGTATATGTGAGTTTTATCTACTGATATTTACCCAGTTAGAAAGCAAAGCAAAAAACCATATAAGATGGTTTTTTGGTTCATTTAAAAATAACAGTAATAAACTACATGCTTATATAGGTAACATTTTATGTAAAATAATGACATTTTGAAAAAACAAAATTTAGCAATAATAATGGCATAATTATCTTTGCAAATCTCTTTAATAGTGATGGCTTATACCCTAACCAGCTAATTCTCACACCTGTTTCAAATGCAAACTGCTGTGTAGCACATGACCTGTGAGTAGACACCTCCACTGTGCACCATAACAGAATGAAAGGGAGAAATATCTTGTTGAATGTGACAATAAGCACAGTGTTTGTGTGTGTGTATGTGTGTGTGTGTGTGTGTGTGTGTGTATACAAACTGAGAGCCAACACAAATACAGGAGTGTGGGAGCCCCAGAGAAGTTGGGTTTTTTTTTTTAAGTCTTTACATTTTAACTTCCTTTTCCACCCTACCAGGGCAGTAATCTAACCTCCTTCTGCAGCCTTGTAAATGTACCATTCCCTTCTGGCCTCCTCTTCTGTTTACATCTTTGCTGATTTGGTACTTCAGTCTATGACAACAAAATGAGTCACAACAGCAGCCCAGACAGCCCCAGCTGCTGAAGGACACTATTTAGGATTGCAGCGTTTAGAGCATCCCAGGGTTTTAGTGGGGAGAGCATCCCGGAGTTTCATGTTTTGTCTGACAGATGTGTGGTTGAAATGTTCTCTGTATGCTGTAAATAAAGGAGCTGTTTTGGCCTATGTGGAGCACCATAGAAGTGGGTGGAGTATCAGAGGAGAGACAGGAAGAAGGAGAGCGGAGTCAGTCAGTCTCCATCCGACCTCCGAGGAAGAACCACGTAAGGAATCCAGGTGAGCCAGGGCCGGGACACGTGGCACATAGAATACTAGAAACGGGTTGAGTTAAGATGAAAGAGCTAGCTAGTAATGTGCCTGAGACATAGGCCAAACAGTATGAAATTAATATAAGCATCTGATTCATTTCTTTGGGGGAAAAAGCCGCTGCGGGCAAGGTCCAAACCTCTGGCCTAAACGGGGCCAGAAATATCCTACAACACTGATGCATCCAAGTTTATTCATTGTTCACATGGACTGCTCTCAGCCACAGGGGCCACAGCTATTACCTAGTAAGACACAAGCCATGGGACTAAGTCATCTCTCTACAAGACACTAGAGAAGATGGGGTCGTTGCCAGTTATTTGGGCAAAGCATGGACCCCAGTAAACCCTTACAAAGGAGGCTCACCCGCCTATCCTCAACACATCAATTCAACAGACAAGTATTAATAAAAGCCAGAGGAAAGATATTTATTCAACATGTCTACCCTTGGATAAGGAACAAATAAAAAGATCAGTGAGCATCTTCCACTACGTCTAATATAAGGTTAGATTTTAATAGAAGACCAGGATATGCATATCTAAGAAAGTCAAGGTCCTGCTGTCACTGACCCACCATTGTCTCATCTAGCCTCTCCTGCATGGTGGAGCATGAAAGCTCTTTCTCAGAGACAAATTCCTCTGCAGGCTGCCACCAGGGTCTCAACTTTCTATCCTCCCAAAATGAGACGATGGAAGAAATTCCAATTTCTTCGAGTCCATCATCTTTATAGTCTATAGCTGAAGGAAGAGACACAGTGTTTCCTTTTGGAATATCTTTACTCTTAGGTAGGCACATATCTATAATCCTAATACTTGGGAGGTAGAGGCAGGCCGATGGCTGCTTTGAGTTAAAGGCCAGCCTATTCTACACAGCAATTCCCAAGTTAGCCAGTGATATACTGTAAGATGGTTTCTCAAAAGACAACATAGAATATCCTGCAGCTGCTTGGATGGTTAGGGTAGGGAGGGAGCAGTTTTAACATCGAGACTTCACAAATACAGTGCAGACATGAGATACAGTCTCTCATGTTGGACAAGTGTTTCTCAGACCTTGTGTGGATGTGAAAGGATCATCCAGAGGAGCAAATATGTCTCTGGATGATCCGTTGAAAAACAAATTCTAGTTCACAAACCACTGTCATTTCAATTTATGAACTGAGTGGTTCACAGGTTCCAGGCCCACTGGAGGTCTTTGCCCTCCTAGGTGCCCTCAGCCTCCAGGCTGTGTGACCCTGAACAAGTCAGCTCGCCTCTCCAGTCCTACTCAGGAAAAGTGAAGCCATGAAGACAAACTCAGCCCAAAGACTTCTCCATTCAAAATTTGCAAAGCCTCAAGAACTGGGTCCATGCATGCCCTGCTTCCACCCAACATGGCTGCTATCCAGGGAAACTCTAAACTTTGCTGTTTCGGATCTCATTATTCCCAGGGCTCCAGATGGAACACACAAAGTCCCTGTGGTGCAGAGCATATGGCCTGGCTCAAGAATTGCTCACCTGCACGAAGAATAGAATACATCCCAGAGACGAAAACAGCTGGCTGGAACCAGGAATATCAGCAGAATGAACATCTTGGAAGCACATGAACACAGATAATGTCAAGGCTCAGCATGACAACGGGAGCAGTCGAGAATATGTTCCCTTGAGTAACACCTCCCCCATCCCCAGCTCTGCCACATGCTTTTGTGAAATAGCAAATTGCTTGCAGCTCGTATTGAATAATGAATATGTGCGCCTCTGCCTATCACCAAGCCTTCAGCAGTCCGCCTGGGGAACTAAGAAGAGATGGTAGAGGTTTGCAGGCCAAGCACAAAATTGAAGACAAGCTTGAATTAATAATTTGCTTATTTCTATACATCTGCTTTAAAATAAAGTGCAAATTGAATAAGGTAATAACAGAGCTTGGGAAGTGAGGGGGAGCCTTCCCCTTGCAAACTGCTGACACTTCAGATTTCATTATCTCTCACTGCGCCGAGTGTGATGGGCAAATGTGTTCTCCCTATGGCATATATGGAAATGACTTCACGGAAAGAGCCAGAAGAATGGAAAATAATTCCACAGGGTGGGGTGGAATAAAACTCTCATTTTATGTTTTCTTTTTTAAAAGAACAATGTCTTAAATTTGTGTTTCATAACCCGACTCACTTGGGACTTCCCTGGAAATCTTAGAGATGTTTCATACAATGTCTTTTCCGGGTCAATGCCTCTCTTACTCTACCCAGACATCTCTGTGACATTCTTGCCGGTCCAGCTGTCATGCACCTCTGAAGCCATGTCTTGTGAACTACCAGTTGCAAGCATGTTTGCCCTTGTGTCACACCTAAAAATATGGGTATGTTTGCTTGTATTTGTAATGTTTTCTCCCATATGTCATATTGTCATATTTGATGGTTTGTAAAAGGATGAAAATAATGCACATTCAATTATATCAGCATGGAAATCTATCTGATTCATTAGGACTGGGGCACAAATATTTTAAAAGACGTAGAGATCTGGGTGTACACACACACACACACATAACTTATACTTCAAAACAAATTTTTTCCATCATTTCTCTTGTGAGTATTTAAAGCATTGTCATGTGATATTTTATCATGTTTTAATGTTGATTGAGGCGAAGTAATTGCACCTAATGTGCAATACAGTAGGACAATTTCAGTCCACAAATGGTGTTTACAGACTGAAAACACTGGAGAAAATTCACCTCAAAGATGGGACAAACTGAAGACTTCCAGTCCCATCCCCATCTAATTCCCAAAAAAATCGAATCCCCTATGACCAGTGCGGAGTATCTTTGAGGAAATGCTACCTGTGGGCACAACAGAACACCTGGTCTAAAACCAGAAAAATGTTCCCTTTATTCATGCATTTCTCTCCTCTTGGCACGACCTCTTTCTTGTCCTCTCTGTCTGTCTATCTGTCCTCCACAAACCTTGGCAATGCCTTCAGTTTGGGTTAGGTTTCCTGTGTGTGCTTTCACAACACTTACTGCTCACCTTCTAAACAGCCTGATCATTTTCCTCCGATTTCCCTGCAATCTAACCCTCCGTCACACGGGACGCCCTGCTTCCTGAACTCTGGTTTCAGCATCTTTTCCACCACCAAGCACAATAGGCATGAACTGGTGGAGAAACGAACATGGGTGCTCAGATCTTCGGCCCTGTAATCCTGGGGCGGGAAAGTGAGACAAGCAAAGGAAATGACGACTATGAATCCAGAAGTAAACCATGGAGTATTAGATCTCCCGTAGCTGGGTTTCTAGTTACGTCCAAACTTGATAGGCCACTTATAAAATCTGAAATCAATTAATACCAATTTGGCCAGGGACACTAGTGTACTTCCACAAGCCAACGTCCAAAGCTAGAATAAATGGGAAATCATTATTGTCCACTTTAATTATCAATAACCTCAAAGACATGAAGAATTAGTCAGACCATACAAGTTAACAATCTCCCTTCCTCAAGAGATAG
Source organism: Sigmodon hispidus (assembly GCA_004025045.1). Taxonomy (NCBI): domain Eukaryota; kingdom Metazoa; phylum Chordata; class Mammalia; order Rodentia; family Cricetidae; genus Sigmodon; species Sigmodon hispidus. The sequence goes on along the minus strand of PVIH01000854.1, from coordinate 31,190 downwards.
CCTAAGACCTCTTGGCAATAACAATCAATGAAACTCCAACAGAAAGATGCCTCTGGATATGCATCCTCCCTGCCTTTTATCTTCCATTGAGAGATCCAGGTAAACTTAAATCAGCACAGCTATGTGCCATGGCCAGAGAAGCTTCTTTTTGTGGTGGACAATAGCTAATATGGAGATCCAACTGGTCAAAATACTGAGAATAAATGCCTGCTAGTGCTCAGGTCTAAACAGGACATCTGTATCACCACCCCCAAGACTCAAAAGACATCATAGAAATGGGGAAGCAGAAAAATGTTAAGGACTAGAGGATGATCAGGAATCCTGTAAAATGCTGTTTTCTGCATATGGCCTGGCTGATATAATCCTGAACACACAGCAAATGTGGCTATCTACACAAGAGCTGCACACACACACACACACACACACACACACACACAAAGAAGGAGGGGACTACTTGAGAAAGGGATCTGTAGGGGTGGGAGAGGTAAGAGAATAAAGGGATGAATATACTCACATTGCATGCAAGAACAAAGCAGTCAGAAATTGGGTTAGAGTCGGGGTAGGGTTAGGAGAAAGATGAGGTAAAGCCTAACCAGGGTCACCCGGGGCTGTCTCCCACCTTGGCGGGGTAGTTACTGTATCTATAAACTAGAAATTGGTATGATGAGACTGAATGACATCATCTTAGAGAGCTTTAAGAATAAGAAGAAGGGAAATGACAGAGAATGTCAGCCCCGTGGTGCTGCACAGCAGGGTACTGGGGCAGAACTAAAGCCTAATTCCCAGAAGTAAAACATAGAAACATTCCGACTTGGAGTTATCTGACTCCCCAAGCGCAAGGCTGAATTCTTCCTTCTCTTTCAAAAGCTGCTTCAACTCCAATATTTCTCATCTAGTAAACAGTCCTAGTCTTCAGGGCTGCTAAACCAATATTAGACCTCTTTCTTAGTTCATTACTAATTCATCCTTCCCCATCACCAGCCCTCTGATCAACCAATAAGAAGTACGATTCTACTTTCAAATGTCTCTCTTGGCTTCCATTGTCAGGACCTTACATTACCCATGGTCCACATTCTATATTATTCATGTTAAATAATGCGTGCTACTGCTTGAAGCCCAAAGTCGGAGTGATTTGACAGAAGAGCGGTTTATTCCTCCATCCACAGACTTCAAGGAGAGCTGATGATGAGACTCCTATTCCAGTTGTTCAGGGGCCTTGGCCTTTGTATTTCTGGCTTTGCCATTTCCTAGGGAGGGCTTTGGAGATCTCTGCTGCATGCACTGCTTCCGTCTAGCAGATGAGGGAGAGAGAACATGGAGGCTGACCAGAAGCAGAAGCAGTAAACATCACATCAATGGTCACAGTTGACCAGGATTCCACTGTGTTGTCTCTTGCCATTGTGAGGAGGCTGGAGAATTAATCAAACTCCTGGGTCAGGAAGAAAAGGGAAACCTGGTTACGTTTGGTGTCAGCTTCCTTGTCTATAAATCTTCTGTCTTCTGCTCTTTACCTAACTGGTCCCTACAAAGACTTTCTCTGCACTGCAGATAGAATGGCAGACTTGCTATCACATTTCTCCCACATGGAGATCACTGATTATTAAATCCTTTTCATGGTTAGGGCTGGAGATGAGAAGCAAAACCACCACACCAAGGGATAATGGAATTACTAAAGAAGACGACGTACTTCACACAATGTGATGGAGCCAAAATTACTGCCTCTGAGTTTACTCCCAAGCCTAACGTTCTATATGTCAGTTGGGCTGCTGAGTGGAAGGGAAGTCTCTGAGGATGAACTGAGAACCCTAAGGACAGATGGGCCTCTGTGTGTGTCTCTTCCCAGCTTCAGTTTCAACTGTAGCCCTGGACCTGCATGTGGACTCAGCCCCCTGGCCTGGGAGGAACTGACAAGATTTGGTGGTAAAGTCTGAGGGGGTCCACAGATTGAATGAACAGACATGCCACTGGCTGCCCCGGGACCTGGAGCTCTGCACTGGTGCTCAGAACATGCATAGGACAGCATCTGCCTCACTTCTGTCTCTGGTTTCCCCACAAAATGTCTCCTGAGGTATACAGTAATCCAGAACCAACAAACAGCTCAAAACCAACACACATGACTGAGAAGGCCAGCATGGTCTAGCATGGCCTATTTCTCCAGCCTCATCTGAGTGAGCTTCTCCACTTTACCATTTTCCCCCTTTATCATTTATTTTTAAAATAATTTTATTAGTGTGTGCTATTTAAGTATCTTTTCTATAATATACAATGTTTCTTTTTTGTTACTTGAGACATTTCCATTGTGTAGATACCACGTTTCCTTTGCCTACCTCTCTGTTGACATATACCCAAACTGATTTATAATTGTCTCTTAAGAATACTGTCATAATAAACATAAGTGTACAGGTGTCTCTCTAGTACAATTTCTTTTATTCTTAAGGGATATATATACCCAAAAGTGATATGACTAAATCATATGAAGGTTATCTTTTTAAAATTTTGAGGAATCCTCATCCTGGTTTTTATCAAGATATGACCAGTCTGCATTCCTGTCAATACAGTAGAAAGGTTCTTTCCCATCCTAACCCTGCAACACATCTTTGGCCACTTGCCCAGAAATAATTATTCAAACTCTTCTTTAAAATACTGAGAGACTTGGGACATAGATCACTTTGTAAAAGCATTAGAACCCAGTGATACCAAAAGTCATGACAAAATACCTTGTCACAGGACTGGGAAAATAGCTCGGTGGTTAAGAGTGCCTTCTCCTCTTTCAGAAGACTAGAGTTTTGTTCCCAGCACTCACAACCAGAGGCTTACAATCTCTTGTAACTCCAGCTACAAGGGGATCTGATGCCCCCTTCTGGCCTCTGGAGGCACCTGCAGCTGCATGCATAAACACATACATAGACATACACACATCAGCATAAAGAAATAACAAAATTAATCTTTAAAAATAAAAGCCGGACATAGAGGTACACACTTGTAATCTCACTTCGAGGGAAGCAAAGACAGGCAGATCTAAGGAACTAGTCTACATGAGACATTCCAGGTCAGTGAGAGAACCCGTATTTAAGAAGGGGGCTAGGGACGGCACCAAAGAAAGGAAATTAGAAAATGTAATCTGATCTACACACACACAAATACTGTGTCCACATTCAGTCTTTACCATTTCATTACAAGCACCAGTAAGAAAGGAACAAAGAACACAGCATATAACAAGTACATCCAGCCTATGGCATATTACCTAGGACACAGAAAGTTCCCACTAAGTACTCAATGTAGGAACATCATTTGATGTGTTATCAGGGGATATCCTCTTATATATAATTCCAATAAAGGCACACAGGGCTGATTTTCGCTTAGCTTTAGTTTTCAAGAAGCTCTACACTCCAGCCTGACATTCACTTTCATTACCCTTCTCCTAAATCTTTAATGCCTTGAAAACTACCCAATGAAGTCCTCACTAAAGAGATATTGGCCACTAAATTATTCTGTATTAGCAACAGGGACGATCAGGAATTCTTCCTTTGAAGATTTATTATAAATAGTATACGGTTAACATCTCTACAGTATATTAGAACCACCTGCCCAAAAGCCAGGAGAGGGCTTCTAGGGCCCTTTAGGGAAACCCCAGTGCAACGAGCCTCTCAAAGTTATTTTACTAGCAGAGTCGAGTAAGATTAATCATCTTTGTGAATTCTTAATTGCTGTGGCCAGAAGCTCCCCAGAGGATGTTCGCACCATGGTCAAGTCCTCCCTCTGTTTAACTCTCTCATGCTGAAGGAGAAGTGGGGGCCATTTTGTGCACTGTGATTTGCTCTTTAATTCTTTCAAGAAGTAATTTGGGGTATTTTCTGCAGAATAAGTGCTGGCAACACAAAGATGACCAAATGGACTCAAAATCTAGTTAAACAAAAGGCCATTTCTAGTTCAAAGAAATAGGCAGGGCCAATATTTTTTTTTTAGAAGTACCAAAAAATGTCAGCACCACCAGGCAAGAGTGCCTTCTGGTTGAGCAGACCTTAAGTTCAAATAGAGAGGTGTTGGTTACAGTAATCACCCCTCAACAAGGAAACTTCTCTTTGCAACATAGAGACCACCACAGAAATCCACAAGCATTGACAATGCAGAGTTGCAGAGCCCAGTCTCAATAAATGCATCCACAATACAACTACCACATCTAAGGTTGAGGGATCATTGTGAAGTAGGGGAAATATTTTAAGAGCCAGAGGATCAGAGAGTTTGCTTTGAGATTGTGTTTTCTCGTAACATTGAAGCTTCTCCCAGAAAGTCTTACCAGCCAATGTGAGCTGAACAAGGACAGCACCAAGAGATATACCCAGTGAGACAGGCTCGACCCTATACAAAGAAATGTCTGCCGCCAAGAAATGCTGAAAGTGGTGGTGGGGGTGAGGAGGGATGAGAATGGTCCCCATCATCTCATATGTATGAATACTTGAGCGCTAGTTAGTGGAACTGTTTGGGAAGGATTAGATGGTGTGGCCTCGTTGGAGGAGGTGTGTCACTGGCTTTGAGATTACAAAAGACACAATCTATCTCTCTTCCTGGTCCTGGAACTTGCAAACCAGATGTGCGTTCTCAGCCACTGCCTCAGTACCATGTCAGTCAGCTTACTGCCATGATGATACTATACTAACCCTCTGAAACTGTCCCCAATTAAATGCTTTATTTTATAAATTGCCTTGGTAGTGGTATCTCTCCAGAGCAGACCAGTAAAGACCCCCCAAAGAAGAGCATACCAATTGTTTATCAATACTCAAAGGTCAGCTTTGAAAATATTTGCATACAAGTAACATTATGCAGATTGAGCAGAATATATTTACAAATATTCCTGTGTAAACATACACATATATGCATGTATCAGCAATGAATGTGGGAAAAGAGCCATGGATTTGAAAGAAAAAGAGCAATATAAAAAAGGTTTTGAAGGGCTAAAAGAAAAAAGGGAAATAATATAATTATTTTACAGTCTCAAAATATAAAAAAAATATGTTTTTAATGTAAGCAACCAAAATATCATAAGAACTATTCAGTAAACAGTACTGAAATGTCAGGCACCAAGGTAAGCATCTTACATAAATTTATACATTGATTTCTCATACTAATTTGGCGAGATTGGTACATTTACTGTTTTCCCATTTTACAGATGAGAATATTGAGCCACAGAGAAGCTAAGAAGCCCAAAACCACACAGCAGGTCTTCAGAGTCTTGTTAACCACAGTGCTCCCTGACTCTTTTGGTGGGTCTCCCTGTACCCATCTGACATAACCTCCATGACTGTTAGGTCTAATAACTATAAACTAAGAAATTAGAGGTTTGGTAATTCAGTGTTGAATATGAATTATTAAGATTTAATAAAATGTCATTTAACTTCTAAATAGGTTTAAATTTATAGACTTTAACTTTTTTCTGTAGTAATAAGTTTCTGGCCTGTCCGGCCCATGGTCTAGACCTGCAGACCTGCAGTCCCACAAAAACACACAGAGGCTTATATTAATTTTATGCTGATCACCCTAGGGTCCAGGCATATTGCTCTTGCTCTTAAACTAACCCATGATTCTTATCTTGTTCAGCCATGAAGCTTGGTACCTTTTCTCAGAGCAGCATGGTAGTCCTCTGAATCTACAGGTTTCTCCTGGTGTCTCTCTGGCATCTCTGCACTATTCTTCCATTTCCTAAAGTTTTCTTAGTCTGGTAGCCCTGCCCACACTTTCTGTCCGCCTTCTGGCCAATCAGCTTTTTATTATTAAACCAGTAGGAGGAACAAATATTAACAATGTACCAGAACATACTCCCACAGCATTTTTCCCTATAAATGTCCACATATTCTTAAAGGATGAATATAAATTATTACTCAGAAGCAATCTCTTCTTTGGCCATTCCCCCACCTTCATCTGTATGTATGCTTCTCCTCCATATGGAAATTAATAATGAAATAAACCTCCGCTTCCCACCACTCAGGTCACAGCACTCTGCACGGTGAGTGACAGCTGTCACAGAAACACTGAAGTCACTTCTAGCCTCCCCATCACTCCTTAGGATCTCCTAAGCAGTGTCCCTGGCAAACAAGCTTGTCTGCTCAGTGTGATCCTGGATGGAAGAGGAGACTGAGAATTCTGATACGGATGTGTAGATGATGTGATCTTTCTCAAAGAAAAGATGTAAGAATCATGGCTTGTTTATGTCAGTGGTTTATCATCTTGAGGGCTGAGTATGAAATCCTGACAAGTTGGTTCTGTTCTTGTATCTGGTGTGTTCCTCACACTCTAGCTCTGGTTGGTCCATAGTTAGTGCTCCAAAAGAAAAGGCTCTTCAGAAAAAACTGGGCTTGAAGAACAAAACTCAGCAAGTGGAGCTATCCTGGAAGCAAGCCGTCAGACACAAGCAGGATCTAAGGAGATGAGGACAGAGAAACTTCTTTCTGCCAGCTATGGAAACCACTAGAGAACATAAAACAAGAGTGAACCATCACAGGCTCATTCAGAAGTAGCACTACAGAGGATGCAGAGAACTCCCTCCATCCCTGAATCTTGCATTAGAGGATTAGCCCTGCTACTTATCATTTCAGCTCCATTGTAGACAGAAGTGACAGATGAGAACTAAGAAAAGGTCACCTCATTGGTTGCAGGTCATAGAAAAATCAAGCTGAAGTTGATTTAGAAAATTCCTCCCCATTAGTTAATTTTCACAGTGCTGGGAGGTGCTATGCAGGTTAGGGAGGGAGAAAAATCATCAGTGGACTTGCCCATCAATGAACCCTGCATAGTACAATATCAACCTACCTGGCAAGATATACCCAGTGGTGCAATAATGATATGACTGTCAGAGGATAACCAACCACTTCTGCTTGGATTTCAGTCCTGTCCTATAGGCAGGAACTCAGCCCTGGTACTATAAACCTAGTCAAAAGCCCATGGGTTGGGACTTCATGGGCCTTAGGAGGAAACCTACTAGTGTTGCTTTGCCAAACGGACATGTTGTCAATTTGATTTTTAGATATTTATGTGTATAACTATAGATTGGTGCTTCTATCAACCTAGGTCAGCGATGCAGTGGGCATCAGTCAATACAGAAACTCATAGCTTGTCCAAGTGCTGAGAATGAGTGACTGTTGAGTGCTCAGCCTTAAATTAGACAATCATGTCAACCTCTCCAAAGCTCAGGAAACAACAAACAAGAGAGAACAGAAAAAATATAAGAGCCAGAGGATGAGAGTCCTGTGAAATGCTGTCTTCTGGACTGAGGGCAACTTCACTCATCAACTCACAGCAGTTGTGGTTACCTGGACAAGCTCAAACCACTCAATATCCCGCATAGATGGGAGAAGGACCCTGCCACTAACAGAGGAACTCTTGGCAGCTGATAAGCTGCACTAAAGTATGGCTGTTAATAGGCTGCCCATGCTCCTGCAGATGGCCTCCACTCGTGCATACAGGAGTAACCTAACTAGACTCAGTAGAGGTTATACAATGAAAAAAAAAACAGACATAAAGGTAGGAGGAAGACATGTTGGGGGCCCTGAGAATGTGAAGGAGGAATGAGAAGTGGATATGATCAAGATACACTGGATGGTGGGTGTGGTGGTACAAGCCTTTAGTCCCAGCACTAGGGAGACAGAGGCAGGCAGATCTTTGGGAGTTCAAAGCCAGCCTTGTCTACATAGTGAGTTCCAGGCCAGTCAGAGCTACATGAGACCCTATCTCCAAATAAGGGATGGAATGGGGTTAGAATGTCATTAAAAGTAAACATAATAATGACTGACCAAATTAGAAGATAAAGTTAGAATTACAGAATATGCATGAACCCAAGCCTAATTCAAATGCTGACAACAAATCTCTGTGAAATTTTTATGTTCCAAAGGAGCCTATCAGGGGAAAGATTGAGGCTGAGCTAGGAAAGATGACATAGAGAGTTCACTTGATGACAAGCAAGCCTCAGAAAGGTCCAGGCACCCTGTACTGGAGACTGGCTTTACATCATGAGTAGGAGGACACAGCTTTCATCCTCAGGCCATTGTCTGTCCTCTTTTCATGATGGCGTGCCCGTAGATACCACAGGAGCTAGAGTGCATGGATTGGGGGCAGTTTATGATCCTTTGTCTCATAATGTTTGATCAGAGGAGAAGTTTTTATGGTACTTTACAGTACATAGTAGTTAAATTGAACAAATATTATGACCACAATAAAACACATTCTTATCACTGGAACATAAATCAGCAATAGCTACATTGTGAGGGAGTTTCCCCCAAGTCCAGCGATACTGCTCAAAGCAATGTGGGGGGATGTTTAAAGGAGAAACCAAAGTATCAGCTCTCAGCAGAAAACCAAACACCACAAAACCAAAACCTGTTTGCTCCAGGGCTTCAGGGCCACTTTGCAGACCTCTCAGAAAAGCTTTTCTCTCTAACCCAGCACTAAAAAGCCACCTAAATAAAGCCCATTAAAAAGGACTCCAGTAGAGAGACTAGCTTGCCATAAACCACAGCATGCTTTGGAGCTCAGTGGAAACTCGCTCCTGCCACACACAGCCTGGCAGTGGCCCAGCTCCACACCATTGCACACTTTCCCAATTACAAGCTAAAGATTCCTATCAGAGTCCAGGGCTCCGTTTCATTCCACTAGTGTGGAAGAAACTCTTCATGTCCTTGGGGCTCTTTGGAGGAAAGATGGGTTTCTCTCATCAACAGGAGAGATTCAATTTTGCTTCCTTGGTTTTCACATCTTAAAGTTTGCAAATTCTTGAAGGAATGGTATCAAAGTTGCATCCCACAATGATCTGATGGGCACTCCTTACTTATGGATTCTTTGGGAATGGCAAACTCTAGACATTTGGGGGACAAGTGTCCACATTCTGTTTTTTCCACAGCTTAGCAGTGATATGTAAAAGTTCTGAAGATAATTGAAGAATTTTAAAGGAAAGAGGCCAAAGACAGGGCTGCTCTCAACTTGAAAACAAACTTGTATATAAACAGTGGCTACCACACGCTGAGTACTGTAGCCCAGACCTGCAATCCCAGATGTAATTCAGATCAGGAATTCAACCTGGGCTACATAGCAAGACCTTATCTCAAAAAGAAAGGAAGGAAGGAAGGAAGGAGGGAGGGAGGAAAAGAAAGAAGGAACAAAGGAAGGAAAGAAGAAAGAGAGAGAAAGAAAGAAAGAAAGGAAGGAAGGAAGGAAGAAAGCATATAAAACAGTAATTTCTCCTTTTGTTTAACTCTCATTTTTATAGGGTGATTCAAGACTGAAACAATTTAGGGAAGGATTTCTGCGATTCAAGACCATCAAGTCTCCCAAAAGTTTAAAATGCTTGTTTACTCTCCAAGTCCTCTTTAGTGCAAAACTAGCCACGTGACGGCTTAGCCTGTGCTAGCATCACATGAAAAGCTCACTTTGTCCCCTGTCTTCTGAGAAAAGAAACTGAGCCTCAGATGGTTTCATACAGTTGCAGTCGCCCGACGTCACCTTGCCGATAAGGGACAGTTAAAGAACTTACAATCTGGAGTCTGTTGCTATGGCAACGGGCTGCCTTGGAAAGCAGCAAATGGAAAGGTCTTCCTGCATGCCTCTCTCCGCTCACTGCTGCTGAGTCCAGACAAACCACCCATCTATTAAACATGGACCTGCTGGTCACCTATGCCTGGCTTCATTGTAATCATCCCTCTCGATTATGGGAAGCATGTATCAGGAGGGAACAGGGGACAGGGGACGTCATGTTTGTCTTTAGCAATGCTGACTTGTTCTGCTCTGGTTAGGCAAGCTGTGCCCTGACTTTAGCTAAGGCAGAGGGCTCTCCTGTTCTTCTAAAACTGAAGCTTACTTCCTCAAAGGGCCTATCAAGTGCGATCTGGAAGGAACTTGTTCATTTGTGTTTGTTTGTTGTTATTTCAGCTGTTGTTAGTGTTTGTCACATCTGTGGTTCCCAGACAGGCAATGCAGCCTCCTGCTCCTCATGAGTGTTGCCTTTGTGAGGGGTACCAACAAAGCCCTGACTTTAATCTGGCTCTCACAAGCTTTTATAAGCTTATGGGTTTTCACAAAAGGACACTGCTGTCTCTGTTACATGTAAGGGGAAATGAGGATCAACTTGCATAGCTTTCTATTTAGCCACTAGTGATCAATTCGGGGGGTGGGTCTAAGGAAGCAAGAGGATCTTAGGTTACTGACAGCATCTCATCTACATTACTGGGCAGGTGGGGGGAGGCAGGGAAGGAGAGAAGGAGGAACACTCTAATTCAGTAATGATTCTTTTTACTTACACTGCCCAGTTACATGTCTCCCACCTAACAGAGAGTTAACAATATATAACACATTCTCTTTGCCCCAATTACTACAGAAAAGCAAGGCAGAAAGCTAAATCATTCTCAGGGCAACCTGCAAAGAGGAGCTCAAATCAACCTTGTAAGGAGTGCCTGACTCTGGTTTTAAACTAATTGCCATGTAAATTAACAAAAAAGCACAACCCACCAGCAAAGAAAAGGAAGGCTTCTTCACAGACCATCTACAAAGGCGCCCCCAGAAGCCAAAACAACATCGTGCCTGCTTCTTCAGACAATAAAATGCCAAAATTGTTCCTCTGCTGTCAGCAAATGATGAATACATGTGGTACCGATTATTTAATACCAGGAGACCACCAGGGAAGAAGATTTAGGTGAACTGTAGCAGAACTGTGCCATTTATTTTTATTACCATGCATTAAAAATTACGTTTACAGATAATTGTTTTTCTCCTTCCAATAAAGGCAAGATTAAAAAAATATCCAGAAGAATATTTAATAATAGCGGACCACCAGGGAGGAATTTTAAAAGTTGATTTTTTTTATTGAAAAATTACATTTGCTTTTTAAAAATTTTTCTCAATTATTTTTAAGTACAATTTGTGAAGAAATTGTTTTAAACCAGAGCACTAGGATGAGTTTTAAACTCGGGGACAGCCTCATGGATTAAGTTTCTTCTTGACAGCAATCAATACCTAAGCAGATCGCTCCCTCTGAACCTCCAGGCTTCAAATATGTGGGGAACGTTGAGTTTTACCATCAGCCTGGGCCACGTGTTCTACCGGCACCCAGGTCTCTAAAACACATCAGATTAAAATAAACTGCTGATGTGTTTTTCTCCAGCAATTTGTTCTAGTAAGAAAAACATTCTACTTACCAGTTTGTTGGGTTTTGTTTTGTTTTGTTTTTTGGGGAGAGTGGGAAACAAAAGAAGAAAGAGTAGAACAAACAGGAAATAGGAGAAGACCAGAGCACAAGAAAATTACCATGGAAGAGACACAGTTCAAATGATGGTCTTTGTAAACGTTAGCGGCCATATTTACAATTAGGAAAGGGAACTGCTATGGCTGCCTTTCTCTGTCTTTGACTGCATTGCCCACATGCAGTCCTAAAATTGAAGTTTTCTTGGCTGATCACCCATTATCTTCAGAATTCCCTCCTCAGGATTCCCCACAGCTGACCAGTGGAGATCTGAATACAGTCAGAACATTACCTGACTCCCCAAAATCAGGGAGCTCTGCCACAATGCATCCTTGCCCCAGGGGAGGGATGTCTGGCAGTAACTCTCACTGCAGAGCCTTTCTGTTGCTACTGAGAGCAGCCAACCCCAAGCCACCCTTGCAGAATCCATGCTGCAATGCTTTGGAGTTAATTTCACATTATGGAAGGCAGTGCATGGTTTGAAACCAGTCAGGGAAGCAGAAAGATGCACACAACATATCTCGAGTCTGGTTTTTCTCTTCCTCTGATTGGTTCTGGAGATAACGGGAGAGTCCAAGGCCATATCCAGAAAGGACAATGACACCCTAAAAAACTGCCTTTGGCAGCTCTTCCTTTCCCAGTTCCCCATGTCTGGTGGTCTGAGTGAGAATACACCCCCATAGTCTCAGGATTTTGAAGACACATTCCTCAGCTGATGGTGCTATTTGGGGAGTCTTGGGAGATGTGACCTTGTTGAAGGAAGTATGTCATTGAAAGTAGGCTTTGGGAGTTAAAGACTCTACCATTTCTAGTCTGTTCTCTGCTTCTTGCTTGTGGTTTGGATATAACTGCTCAGTTTGTTGCCTCAGTCACCTGCTGCCTCATCCCCCACAGACACACACCCCACTGACACTGACCTTTTGGAACTGTAAACCCAAAGAAACTCTTCTAGAAGCTTCCTTGACCATGGCAAGCTATCACAGCAGCAGAAAAGTAACTAATACACCATGCTATCTCCATTACTATATTTTCTGCTATAATATCTTACTTTAAGTGTCAAATATTCATCCAATGATCACATCTTTGGGCAGCGTACATCCAATCCACCAAGTGCCTGTTCCCATGATTGAGGGTGGGGCTGACACTGTCTGAGCATAACATGTCTCACACATGTTCCCGTGTTTAAACACTTGGTTCCCAAGTGGTGATGTTGTTTAGAGATATTGAAGGACTTTAAAGAGGAAATGACAGGCTGGGAGAAGTCAGATACTGGAGTTGGTTCTTGGGCTGTAGCCTGCCTCATTTCTAAGCAAGGCTTCTGCTTCCAGACCACCCATGTGATATAAGCAGCCTCCTGCCTGCCATGCCTTCCTGGCCATGATGAACAGAATTCCATGAACTGTGACCAGAATAAGCCCCTCTTCCTCTAAACTACTTCCTGTCACATGTCTGGTCACAGGAATAATAGAGATAACTGATACAGTCTGTCCTTTCTGTGACTCAGACTGATTATAGGAACATAACCATGCCTACATGCAAACCAGATCAGTTCAATGCCAAAAGCTATTTGTCTTGAGAGTCCAAGAATATCGCTACACCTTGGGATGCCATCGGGTCACATGGTGCATCTCTGAGAATCATGTACTTAGTGGTAGTTTCTTTTTATTTCAAGGCTAAGACAGTTTAATGAAAGTTTTCATTGCTAGACTCGATTTCTTCTACAGAAAATCAAATAGCACGAGGCAGCTGGAGACAGACCAGGTCAGGGCCAATCATCATTGAACTTGTTGTCACAGCATGCATATAGCTCAGCAGAGGGAACCAGGCATGTCTGTGGCCTGACTCCCACATGGCCCTCATACTGGACCCTGGCAACTGGTGCCTTCTGAATTCAAAGCTGGTAATCTCCTCTGCTGCTGTAAAGACAAAACTAACAGATCATCACTTCTGTGTAAGCCAATTCACTAACCTAACCAGCTAACCTAACCCTTACCTAACCAGCTGTTCTAGAACATACACCTTCAGAACTTCAACCCTCTGAATCCCACCAGCAAAGGCCCAGGAACACTGTGGCAGAAGGTCAGTAAAAGAACAGAGTGGTCAAATGCAAACATGGTCTCATTGTCCTTCCCTCTGAAGCTCTTCTGTGGCCCAGGGACAGCATTTGCAAGCCCCTTGCATAGGCTTTGAAGGCCATCCTGGCTGCCTGCCCCTCTCCCCTGGCCCTCTTCAGCTTCAGTGGCTCCTGCAATAAATCCCTCTAGCACTGGAGGCTTGCATGTAGGCATGCTTATATTCCTATATCTAGTCTGAGTCACAGAAAGGACAGTCTGCATCAGTTACCTTTATTATCCCTGTGACCAGACATGTGACAGGAAGTAGTTTAGAGGAAGAGGGGCTTATTCTGGTCACAGTTCACAGAGTTCAGTCCATCATGGCGAGGAAGGCATGGCAGGGCCTTGGATGGCTGTTGACGTAGCTCCTCATCACACCTCCACTATGGATTTCTCCTCATCTTTCCTCATCAGCATAAGAACCCTGAGGAAGGCAATTGTGTGATTGTCAGGGACAGCATTTTAAGTCTGGAACAAATGTTCCTGAATTTTCTATTTGTGAGTTTTATCTCCCAAAAAGAAAAAAGGAAGGGGGAAGTAGAGGAGGGGGAAAAGGAGAAAAGAGAGACTCAAGACAGGGTGGGATTTCGGACCGCAGTTCCATGCCTGCTTACAGAGAAGAACAGTCCCTGTAACTGCTTGGGACTCACATTTGCCCTTCTGGCCACCTTGCTACAGCTCTCTAGACCTAGGAAGATAAAGGATCTTAGCCCAGAAGAGATCCTAAAGGCCATGCTTGGGGTAGAGGCTCTTCCCTGCTTATTTTCCAACTCAATCTGGAGCTGTCCAGAGGGGTCTGAAACATAGTGGGAGTGCCCAAAAAAAGGTGCCCATCAGTTGACAAAAGATAGTCTAAATTTGATGGTGTGTTTCTAGATGATGAAGAGGCCAAGATACTGTCTTAGTCTACCCAGACCTCTTTATCCTAAAACCAAAGTGTGTAACATAAACAATAGAAATTGAAAATTCCAGATCAAGGCACTGGACTTAGTGAGAAACTTCTGGTTCATAGAGAGCACCTTATCACTGTGTTCAAACATATTGGGGAGGCTGGAGAGATGGCTCAGTAGTTGGGGGCACTGAGGTTGCTCTTCTAGAGGATCCAGGCTCAATTCCCAGCATCCACATGGCAGCTAACAGCTGTCTCTAACTTCAAGATCTGGCATCAATACAGACATGTAAGCAAAACATCAATGCACATAAAATAATAAAAATATTTTTTCAAAAAACATATTGGAAGGGACACAGCAATGTCTTACGTCATCCCTTATAAGAGAATTAACTCTATTCCAAATGGCTCTATTTCAAGATCCATCCCATCTCCTTGTGAAGACACCAAAGTCCTAAAGCCGTAACTTTACAGATTAGGATTTAATACACAAAACTTGGATGAGACACAATCATAGCATACACAATTAATTTGACACTTGTCTAGTTTTGCAACAACTTAGTTTACTGGAGCCTGGGCCACTGAATTGGAAGCTATCTCTGATGGAAATGACATAATAACAATCCTACTACACCAAACGCAAAGCCAAGAGTCTGCTGTGGGATAACACTCTTGTACACTATAAAGATTTGTTACTTATATTGGTTTAATAAAACACTGATTCTAGAAGCCAAGCAGGAAGCATAGGTGGGGCAACAAGACTAGGAGAATCCTGGGAAGAGGAAAGGCAGAGATGCATTCCCAGTCAGACACAGAGGAAGGAAGACAAGAATGCTGGATTGAGAGAAGGTATCAAGCACATGGCTAAACATAAATAAGAATTATGGGTTAATTTAAATGTAAGAGCTGGTTAGTAATATGCTTGAGCTACTGGCCCAGCATTTACTGTAATATTAAGCCTCAGGAGTCAGTTATTTGGGAAGCAGCTGTTGGCTATTTGCCAGTTGTTGGTGAGACTACAGTTGTCACTTCTCTGAATGGTGCTTCTGGCAAGCTTCTTATCACATTCTGGACACTACCTTACTGTGACACAAGTAAGGTGTCTTACCCCATACTACAAATGAGGAAACTGAGGCTTTAAAAATGTATATGCCTGACCAAAGGCTACTCATAAGTATAGCACATGTCTCCAATGTAATTCTTGGCCACCTTGTGCTAGACTTTTTTTTTACTCATTTTCATAGGCACTGAAATCAACAGCACAGATATAACAGAAGTTTCTTTTTGTGATAAAGACTCAAATTCAATTCAGACTCTACCCTACACCTCCATTTGATGTATCTCAGTATCTCTCAGACGTCTGGGCTTTCATAGCTTTCAGCTATAAAGGCCCCTATTTCATCAAAACAAAATATATCATACTAAAAAGCTACTCCAGTTGTAGCTTTTAAACCATTATAGTTGACAAGTTAATGCTCTGGATACACATGTACCGATTAAATATTTGATTGGATGTAGATACATTGGAAACCCTCTTGGTTCTTGGGATTGACCAAGAAATGCCTGATTCTCTGGGGAACCCAAGTGGTTTTTATACAAAAAGACATGACTTCCAAAAAAAAAACTCTGAGTAGATTCTGAAACTGCTTAATATTTCTATTTAAATAAAGGTGAGTGGTAATGAGAAAGAGCAGTGGACTAGAAGTCCAGAAATATAAATTCTAGATACATATGCCCTGAACCAGCCAGAAAGTCTTGATGAAGCCCCACAGAGTCCCAGGGCCTCAATTCCTTCATCTGTCAAGGTCATTGGACTATACTATGTGAGACATTTACAGCTTCATGTTCTGTGATTTGAGTACCCATCCCTGGAGAAGCTCCTTCCTGGTCCATAAACTAAAGCTAACGATCACTTCAGGCCAGCAAGAATGCAAAACTATGCAAGCAAAAGAGAATGTGCAGCCACCAAAACAAACAAGCTCTGACTCCAGGAACCAAGACCCACTGAATAGTGATGCACAGCAGTAACTTGAAGACTGGCTGTGCCCACTAAAAGCACTTTGCTTCACATGATGATGCATCATATCATGGTGATTTTCATCGAAACCTATGCATAGAAATTTCTAGAGCAAATATTCTTTGGGGGTAGGGATTCTTAATTCACTCAAGGATGCTAATCAAACTGAGAGGCTTCCACAAACGAGTATTTGTGCCTGAATGCTGCTTGTTTTAAATTGGAACACCTACTTTGTGTGAGGCCAAATCCTGTTATTAACTCTTTTATTTTGCCTATACATTCATCAATCAAATCAAATAGAGAAAAGATAGTGTGTTAATAGTGGGTCTGTAAGCTGTTTCAAACATCTAGTCAGGTGCACTATGCAGTATATGACCACAGATTTCTTTTAATTATATAGCAAAGTTTCTCTCAGTAGTGTCTATAATTCTTTTTCCAATAAAACAATGGCCTACAATCTCTTCAGGTTTTTAAATAATTCAGACTATAAACCTTGCTTTGAGATTAGGTGTTGTTCTTATTGTCTTCATTACACCCAAGACACAATAGTTTTACTACAAATAAGGAGAAGAATCATACATTCCTATTGACAACTAACTTTAAAAACTCCAAACTCATAAAAAATAACTAGCTTGTTTACTACTTTGGAAATAGAGCAGGAGTTATTCTTTGTCCCTAATAAACCGTTTCTTATCTTTAGAACTAAATCCTGCACAAATTTTAACAGGATAGTGCTAGACCATCCTCTCTACTAGAGGTAAGAGCCATGAAGTTGGAACTGCAGCTATTTGACCATTAGCTCTCACAACCTGGTACAGGTCATCTCTCAGCCTCCCTTGCAGCTAGACATGGACGTGTAACTAAGTGCTCATTAAATAGAATGCAAACAAGAACATTCTAGCTCCTCATTTTTAAGAACTCTGAGTCTCCCACTTCCCATGCACTGGAATGAGGATATAATGTCCGTTCCAGACATGGGCAATGCCCTTGGACTAGCAGAATGTCCAAGTGAAGGAATGTGTATTACTACATGACTCTAGAACCCTGCACTTCTTGAAGCTAAACTGTGAAAGATAAGTAGACATTTGGTTTTTTAATCTACAAAATAATGTTTCATATTTTAATATATACATTTATCATTGTACTTCTTGCCCCTGATACCTTCCCTTCCCTGTCTCTAGCTGCCTTCTTCCCTCCATATCTCCTTCCCCGCAGATATCCATGCTGATTGAACCACTGCATTTTGTTACAACATGTTTACAAATATCTAATACAGAAATTTTAATTTTCATTCAAACAAATCTAAATTTTTACCAGATAGCCTATTTCTTCACAGAAAATAATGACTCTCCAATGTGGACAGTCATCAAAATGAACATTCAATTGTATATTATATTCATGCATACAGGAAGCATTCTCAGCATAGTATTTTAAAGTAAAGATACTAATCCCAGGCTCCAGAAAGCAAACATTGACACAGCTACTTATTGGCCTTTATAATCTTGAGATTAAATACATTCTTTGGTTACATCATCCATAAGAATGATCATAACAATGTCTATCCTACACAGCTGTTATGTGAGTGAAGTGATAATATATGCTGAGAACAAGCTCATGGTCATTGTTACTAGGTGTTGTGATAATGAAGATATTGTCACTATGACTCTGATAAATTTAGGAGGCTACACAGGACATAAAGTATTATAGGGTGTCACTTCAATTTCCATAAGCTCTGACGAAATGACAAAAATTTAAATCGTGCAAATTTGAAAACCTCTATTTCTTAATTTTCCTCTTTCTTTTTTTATTCCCCAGTGAAGCAGCACTCTTTCTTTATGTTAATTCCCTGATTTCTAAACTACCATACAGCTCAGATACTTTCATTCTGAGAAAATTTTAAGCGATGCATTTTAGACAAGAGATACTTCATGGTATCATCTTACTAAATTCCTTTGGAAACTCAATTTGTCCTGGGTTGTCCCTGGCTTTCTATTCTACCCTACTTCTCAGTCATGCTCTCAACCTTTCCAGCAGCCTGGATACTTGGCTGGAAGCATAGGGATGAATATTAGCTATGTGAGAACTCTACTGTCTGAGGAACAGATTCAGATGAAGAGTCCAAAGAGAGAACTGAGGGCAGAGAGTATTGATACTGGCCATTCCAAATCTAAGGCCTGGGGAGAGTGGGGAGGGAAAGGGCGGGAAGCCGATTACCAAAACATTTGAGACACATATTTTAGATGGGCACATAGATGGTGACAATAGCAAATGATTGAAATAACTAATAACATGAACACCGATTGCAGGTTCCAGAAAACTGATGTTAGGACACCCAAAGAATAGTTTTATAAGTCATAAAGTTCTAAAAGTGATATGTCAAGAAAAGTGGTGGTGATGATGGTGATGGTGGCAATGGTGGTGGTGATGGTGGTGATCGTGATGGTTGTGGTGGTGGTGATGGTGATAGTGGTGGTGATGATGGTGGTGGTGGTGGTGGTGATGGTGGTGGTGATGATGGTGGTTGTGGTGGTGGTGATGGTGGTGATGGTGGTGGTGATGATGATGGTGATGGTTGTGGTGGTGGTAATGATAATAATGATGACAGTGGGTATAGACATTTCAGTGATGCCTGAAATGAAAATTCTTGCTCTAAGTATGGCTTTCCACCATCACAATAGACAAGCTGACTATGTCATCCTGCTCCCTTTGACCAGTGACCCCTAGAGTGGAAGAAATAACTAGTCTAAAAGCAGGATCATTAGACTCTTCCTCTAGAATAGTTCACATACAGACATACAGAAACAGAGTTGGTCAAGAAGTTGCCTCCCTGATAGCTCTTTTTCATAACACAGGCTGCTACAGAAAAAGTCATCAACAATCTTATCCAGCCATAAATCTTATGAGCTACAAGAATGACTAGCCTGGCAGGATGTACCCATGGGTACAATAGAAGCATGAATGTTATGGGGGTAGCCAAGCACTCTCTGGTTGGATTTAAGGCCCACTCCACAGAAGGAAACATACACATGCCTGGTACTGTAAATCTGCCCAAGGACCTACAGTTGGAGAACTCACAGGCCCCAGAGGTGAGTCTACTACTATTGTTCTGTTAAATGGTCACAGTATTAAACTGCTCTCTAAATTCCTTTCTCTTCCCTGTGGATCAGTGCAGCTCTGAGACCTCATCAGAGATGTCTCTTTGTGCTGTGGGCAATGGTTAATGCAGAAGCTCAAAGCCGGTCCAAGTGCAGAGGGTAAGTGTGACCTGCTGAGCCAAAACCATGACATCTAGGCCACACCCCTTCCCCATGGCTCAGGGATTATTGCAGATGAAGGAAGAGAAAAGATCACAAGAATCAAAAGGTGGAGAAGACCATAGTGAACATTGTCCTCTGGACGTGACGAGACAGCCACACTCATGAGCTCACAGTATTGTGGTTACCTTCATGGGACCTGAAAAAGATCAAGCCAGTCAACATTTCAGAGAGGGGAGAGGAGTTCATGATCCCTCACCCCTGGCTCAAGAACTTTTGACAGTTAATGGCTTCTTGGGAAACAAGAAACAGTGTTTTGGAGGAGGGGAGGGCAAGCATGCCCCAGTGATGGCCCCATACTAATGAATACATGGGCAATACAGAGCTATAAAAAATGGTTTTTTAAAGAGAACATGAAATTGATAAGAGAGTGGGTGAGGGAGAATAAAAGAGGGGTTGGAACTAATGTGATCAAAATACATTGCTTTCATATATGAAAGTCTCAAAGAATTAGTTAAAATATCATGTATTTTAAAGTGATGGCATGGTTTAATCTTTGTCTGAGCTCCCAAATACACTCTGTGGTTTGAGTCATATTTTGTGGTTCTCTGGGTGTACCATATTGCTTTTTTCAACAGTACTTTGCTCATCGCTGCTTTTTCTTTTCTTTTTTTTTAAAAAAAACTTTATTTATTTATTTGCCTTGGTGTTTGCCTGGAACTGGAACTACAGACAGTTGTTAGCTGCCATGTGGGTGCTGGGAATCGAACCCGGGTCCTCTGGAAGAGCAGCCGGTGCTCTTAACCGCTGAGCCATCTCTCCAGCCCCCTTGCTGCTTTTTCTATAGCTTTGGTTAAACTGCATATAATCCAAGTGGGCCAGGAAGAGGGAGCTAGGCAAAGGCCAACACAAAGACAAAGACCACAGAGGAAGGAAAGTGAGAGAAACACAGGAGAGTGTCCTGGCATTGAAATTAGCAAATCAAAACCAAGAGGACCTCAAAAATAATGTAGGAAGAAGAAAAGCGTGTTCGGATTCCAAGGCCCAGAGCTTCAGGATGGTCTAGAGACTATAATGAAATGCCCTTGGACAATGGGTGCTTATATTTTTCTCTTCATTCATCTCTGCTTACTTGCAGGTAGGCCATTGTGTTCATAGACAGGAACATGTCTGGTTTACCTGAACACATACTGCAGTTTATCAATTTCAATCTGCAGTCAGTCAAAAAAAGAAATGGAAAAAAAAATCTTCTGCTGATGAATTCAAGAAGCAGTGTTAGAAGGCACCATACGTGTATCACCTCCTCTTTCTCCTTCAGCCAAATTCACAAAACTGAAACAAAAGGCTCCACCAAGTAAAATGAGCTAAAATTAGCAAGCAGCAAAAATGATGCCAGTTGCCCAGGGCAACAAATGGTTGATGGATGGAATAATTAAGATCGACAGTAAACTAATCTCTCTTCTCTTATTGAAAATGAAGTCCCCTGAATCAATTAGCCTTGTCACAGATCCCTTTTGTAAAACAACTATGACATCCCAAGCACTTCTCTTTGTTTACCGATTTGCACACACTCCGGGAGGTGCAGGGACCAACTTCCCAGGTACAATGACGGAGAGCTGTAATACATTAGACAACTCACAAGTAGAACCACCATCCTTAAAAAATACACATCCCACAACGTAGGCTTAGACGGTTTCATGGGCATTCTCGATGTAGTGCCCTCAACCATTTTCTCCTAAGGGAATTCTTAAAAAAAAAAAAATTCTTTAAACAGAGCACATGCTAGACTGCTAGAATAAAGGAATAAAGATCCAATGACTTACAAACCACATTGGGAGAGCAAGAGCCATTGAGAAGAGAGTTCCTAGAACTCACATAGCTGTTTTTGAGTCTGACACAAAAGGAGAAAAAAAAATGATGTAAGGAAATATGAATGGTGTTTCTAGAGCAGGGGACCAGAGTGTTGTTGAAGTAAAGCAAACACAGTCAACCCATCTTGCAACTGCCAAAGGCACCACCTTGAAATAGGGAAATACACTGAGCCTATGAAAGGAGGCCAAGGGGCCTGTACCTTGACTTCCACTCTTCTCCTGAGCTGAATTCAAGCAATGGTTGCTACAGCCTCATAGGTGTCCAGGAGAGTACTGCAATTAGCAGAAAAGCTTGGAGCGGAGAGTTCTGATTTAAGTATAAATCCTGTTATTTTTATAGATTATTTTGCTTAGTTTATTTGTCTACTTTCCTGCTTCCTTTTAAACTCAAGAGAAAGTTGTTTATTTCTCCTATATTCTAGGCTCTCCTGATGTTCTGAAAGGGGTACTTCCATAGTCTGACTGGATTTGATTGGAAATACTGGGTTAGGTGAAACAGTCCTTCACTGCAGAACACTGGGAGCCACTAACTTGGTAGAGTTAAAGTGCTAAGTATTCCCGACATTTCTTTCAGGACACAACACTTTTCACAAACATGTATGAAACAATGATTCTATGGGATTCATTTATCCCTATTTTAAGACACAATTCTATCTGTAAATGATGTACACAAATCCACTGAACAGATATAAAACTCCAAATTAATCTAATAAAGTGGTAGGTCAAAACTCACATGCCCATTGCATGATGGTAGGAAGTAGATTAAGAATCACGTAATAAAGGAGACATTTGTCCCCAGAGCAGTCAAATATCAAAAATAAAAACTAGTGATTTAATTATTTCTAAACAAGATTATTAATACTGGCAAAATTTTACACATAACCACATTTGTTCTACATAGACATATAATTTATACATATTTCTATATGTAGAAATCATGTGTTTGCATTTGTGTATAAAATTTCATCACAATTCTTTTGGGTGAAAAGATAAAGTCCTCAGTCAGTAAAGCTAAAATCAAGTGCACCTGACTCGCCCTGTAAAAGCTGGCATCTGTCACAAATGTGCATCATAATTTCTTAGGTTACAGAAATACACAGCAAATTCATAAGTGGGTTAAGGTATGTGGGACCATTTACCTACCTATGGAGAATGGCATAATAGAATAATAATGATTTTTGCCACATTGTAAAAGATCAAAACTTTAAATGGTCACTGATGAAAATGAGATGTTTCAGTTTATTTTTAAAATAAACATTAATTGTATAGAGATTTTTATAGTCATATATGTTCATTATAGGAAGTCTGGAAATCATGGGACATTATTGCTAATAAAAACATACTAAAAACAAAGTCTGATTGCCACCCACAATGTGCACTTTATACATCCCTTGGTCTCCATTGTCTTGGAGTTCAAATTACACTGAGTGTATTTTGCTTCCTATTTACTATTACCTAAGGCTCCATGTCCTAAGAACTCTTCAAAAAACATCATTTGCCTATGATTCCCAAGTCATTAGGGTCCCAGGAACAGTTATCAAGACATGGCTCTGTATTTCTCCCTCTTGAGACGTTACACCACTAAAACTTCCTGACTGGGCAGCTGCGATCCAGTTGAGGGTGAGACAAACTACAGAAGCCACATGTTTAATATTCACCCAGAGAGAAGTAAGTCTTTTTTCCTGCACAATCAACTACAAGTGCCTAAAATACAGCTGTCCCTCAAACTGAAATGTAAATGGTAACCTTGAACCTGTTTGCTTCCATCAAACTCATCAGACATGGGAATCATCCGTCCAGGGGCACAAGCACAAAGCCAAAACCCCTCTGACTGCTGTGACATCCCCTTAGTGATGCAGAAAGCAGGCCGGAGACTCCATGAATCACAGGGTGGAGTTTTACTACCAAGGAAAGCATGTGCCTTGGCCATTTAAAGTCCCTCTTTGTAAATAAATACATCCAGTGGTGAAAAGAAAACGAGCCTCCTTATATTTTTTTCATGTGATTATGAGTCTCATGAGAAGTAATACAAAAATTCTATTATCAGGACAGGCAGTGGTGGAGAATCGTCCACCGACCATTGAGAACGCCACCCACTAACTGGGATGGGGCCACCTATTGGAGAAAGAGGGCAATTCAAGCCCAGGCCGTTCTCCTTGGTGGGCTGCAGCTGTACAGAGACCTCCAAACACCTTTGCCTGGGGTCAGGGCAAGCCATCAATAGGAAATAACTTTGAATCACTACTTATGTGGGCTGGATATGAAGCAGCCCCCTACAAGGCAGATCTGGACAGACTAACACTGAACTCAGGCAAGCAGCTGCCCCCAGCCCAGGCCGCTGACACTTTTATTTGCTGGCATTAACAATGTTGTAGCAGCTGGGTCCTGCCAAAGTGGTTGTTTCTAACATTGGATTTCTGCAAGGACTCCTTTAGGAGGGAAGCAAAGGGATGCTTCTCCGGGGTGAGCCCTCTGCTAGTTCTGTTCACATCAGAATAACAATGGCTATTGCATGGTCTCAAAAATAAAGCAATGCCTGACAATTGCAAATGCCACACATACACACAGACACCACATACGCATACACACACACACACAGAGACATACACACACAATGGTTGTTTTACAAATGTGGTTTCACACATACATTTGTCATGTTCTTTATTGTTATTGGTTTTCCCTTCTAACTGGAATAAAGAAAATTTGTAATTTAAAAAATACAACACTGGAGATATATCTCAGTTGGTAAAGCGTTTACCTAGCACTCCATTTATCCCCACCACCAAATATCATGGGTTTGGTGGCCCACATCTGTAATCTCAACACTTTGGCAGGTGGAGGCAAGAGGATCAGTAATATGAGGTAATTCTTAACTAAATAGAAAGTTCAGGGCTAGCCTTAGCTACATGAGATCCTGTCCAAAATAAATAAACTCATTGTTGCAGCTTAAGAAAGGTACCATATTCAAGAAACAGAGAACATCTCCAGAAGCCTGGCTCACTGGCCTGGGACATAGATTCAGGCATGGAAGCTAGTTTAAGAAGCATATCAGAACAGGGGCGCTTTAACAGCTACTGAAGAGACAAGAGACAGTGGAAGGAAATGCAGAGATGCAGAGACAACAAAGAAGAGGAGAATGCCTTACTGTGCTGAGTGCAAAGACACTGATAGTAGGACAGAAAAAGGGACCTTTGCAACAGAGATGTCTCCACTAACCGGCTGATGACAGAGCGCCAGGGCCTGCAAACCTCCCTTGCATGCTCTCTGCTAACTGCCACAGTGTGGTCTGCATAGCTAACTGAGAACAGCAAAATTTATAAAGACCTACTGTCTTAAATCTTTATGCTTTGTATATACCCCCTAGTTAAGTTCATACAAGGTGTCCTGAGCTAGGTGCTATTATTTTCATAATTTTCCCCATTTTGTGAATGAGAAAACAGGCAAGAGAAGCTAATGAGTCCATAAAACAACAAGGGTGGGGTGTGAGCTACCTGCTCCTGGGCTGGAAGCTTCTCTCCTGCCTTCTCAGTGAGAAGGGAACAAAAGTGACTCCCCTCCTTAGCTAAAAAATACTTCAGAGAAGGATGCTGGGTTAACCTCTCCCTGATCTTACCAAGTCAGATGCTGCTGCCTTTGAACCATATACAACCTTCTTTCTGCAGATCACTGATTCAACATGCATCTTGTGAAATTCCTAAAAGGTGGCAGGCACTACATTCGGCATAAAGAAAACTATGAACAAGGCAAGCTGGGCTCTTGTTCTTGGCGAGATTGAAGCCTATGGGGAAAGAGCAGTTAAGAGGGCAATGGCAATACAAAAATCACCTCAGTAAGTTAATAAAGCGTGGTGGGATTAGAAACGCATAGACTTGGAAGACTGCGCTAAGCTTCTTGGGATGGAAAAGGAAACCTCAATTAAACTCAGTCTTGATAATTGAAAGAAGACAAAAACAACTCCAGGCAAAGAAACGGCATGACCAGAGGAAGCGAAACAGGCCATGGTTTGGTAGGGCTGAAGCATTCAAGAGGTAAATGGGGAAATGTACTTGCATAGATAAGCTGGAGCTAGGTCCTCACTGCCACCTAAATAAGTCAAGCATCTTTATGAAGTCTATGGAAACCACTGAGGTATTTTATGTAAAAGAGAGATGATTTTTTTTAAAAGATGTATTACTATGAGCTGGGCATTGCTCTGGTTGCTCTGGGGAGAGACTGAAGAGCCTGAGGGACAGGAAGATGATTAACATCAAGCATGAAAAGCAAATTGTCTATTAGAAGAAAAGGTGGTGTGGAGCAAAGCAGACTGGGGATAAGGGCAAGGTGAGCCTGAGCGCACAAGGTTAAACAGAGCCGTCAGGAGAGATCTTTTATAGATGATGCTACCAAAGGCTTGAAGGCGCTTATTATTGATCACTCCACAACTCTATGGACAACAGACGCAAATGTTCACTTAGATAATCACATTCCACGTGTTTGAAATTCTCTGTATTCCCACATGCTTATCTGACATGATGTTATACTCCATCTTAAATAAAGAACATAAAACCACTACGCTTTAAATTTTTGATCCTAGCGTACAGAAAATGGCCAAAGCCAGAAGCAAACTAAACTTTAGCTTAAATGACAATGGTGTCCATGAGCTGCTAATATTATACACAGCCACTAGATGCCTGGACCACTGGCAACTTGCTGCACACTGTTATCTTGTGGGCATCTCTTTCTTTCTTTTTTTTTTTTTTTGTGGGCATCTCTTTCAATGAAAAGCTACTTAAAAGATTTGATTTACACCTATTTTTCCTGTGTCTGTTCCCAAAGGCTTGTTTTTCAATGGGGAACAAAAACAAGCATATACGGTCAATTCTATTCCTTTTTCCCTTTTACTTTTCTTTCTTTCTACTTTTTTTTCTTTTTCTTTTTTTTTTCTCTTCTGTGTTTATAATCGTCAGAAACAGCTGCACAAATCCCCCCATTTCTTCCCAAACTAGCAGGGCTCTAACATACAAAACATCTATTCTGCTTCTAAATTTGTTTTTAATTATATTACAAGATGGAAAAAGAAATGCCTTAGCTGTTAACACTGGCTTGGTGGGGCCAGTGGTAGACATAGAGCAGACACAAGGAAATACTTCAAAAAAAATTTTTTTTTTAGTTTGCCATGATTTAATAGCAGATATTCCTGGCTTTGAGTGAACTCTGCAATATCCCTGTGCGACAGGATAAATGATCATCTACCACTATTAATTTTAGGTCATAATGTCTGAAATGCCGCTTCAAAAATAAATGCAGTATTTTCACTTTATTTGGTCAGGTAAATACTAAACTATTTTGTCATAATAACTTTACAACACTGTGTTTCACCTTGTCTTGCCTTGACTGCTGAAGGTAATAGGGACCGTTTTATTATGTCCATAAATTGAGTCAATTGACTTATCCTTATATCCTGTTTCCTGAACTTAACGAGAGATTCTGCATCATTAGGAAAACACGCCATCCTGCAGCAGGATCAAAAGCAAAGGAAGCCTGAGAATAAGTCATTTTTATTCCGGGGAGTGTTCAGCAGACAAACTTTCAATAATCTGGCAGAAGTAAAATAAATAACCAGCTTTGCAAAGCAGTTTTTCTCAGGGCTGTGCTCCTGCTGGAGACATCCCAGAAGGTTCTATACACACTTTTCCAAAACAAAATCATTCTCTCCAAATATGAGGCACCTGTCATGAATCTGCAGCCCAGGTAATTTAACCTATCTGTCAAAGGGCAGAGATCAATCCGTCTGCCTTCCTTTGTCTTTTTAAAAATGCAACTTTTTAAAAAGCTCATTGTAGTTATAATTCTTGAAATTTCAAACTAAGGCTCACAGCCATGCTCTCAAATTAGATCTAGCTATAAGAAATAAATGCCCATGGTAAAAACAAACTATTTAAAAAACTGTGCTGTCCAATGTTTCTTGGGTATCAATCATTTGGTTGTTTTCTTTGTGTTCATTTCTTTAGTTCTCTGGCCCAGGTTAGGTCTGGGATACTGCTCAGGCAGTGTCATCATGTGACTTTGAGTTGGCCTCCCTGCTGCTGGGCTCACATGGGGGTCTCTTCTGCACAAGACTTTGAGCTTCAAATTCCAATTTGTTTGAAATTCTCAGAGTCTCCCTTAGAGCCCTAGACCAGAGTCTGAAGATCTTCAGATTGATTGTGGCAAGCACAAGCAGATCACTACTCTCCAAATCACCCAACATAGTTAACATGCTGAAGAGATGATCCAGTTCCTATGGAGGTAGGTGATCCTCAAATAGCACCAATGGACAGCAAGCCCACAACAGCACTCCTGGGATACTGACAAAGGAAAAAAGAGACTGAGGTTTTAGAAGCCAATCAAAGAACTGAGTCTTTATCGGTGAATTTTATTCATACTGCAGACTATCTAGGTCTATAATGACTTATATTCTTCACTACATAGAAATAAAAAGAATTACCTAGTTCTCTCTTGGTACTACCCAGAATACACTACGTGTTATAAGCCTATGTCTGTTACGAGCTGAAGCATAAATGATTAACTGCTGACCAGGAATGACAGTGTCCGACTCTGCCAATTCTCCAGTTTCCTCTTGCTCCTCCCGCTGCACCTCCCCTCTTCTCTCTGTCCATGAGGATCACTTTCTATTTCCACTCGCATTCTTTAATCTTGACATTTGCCAGTGCAAAGAGGAGAAACCCAAACTTAAATGAACATCTCCAAAATCCTACCGTCAAAGGGACTCTACAATTGATTCATTCAGGTAAGGAAGCCTGAAGGGCCTTCTATTTTTTCCAGTGTGTGTGTGTGTGTGTGTGTGTGTGTGTGTGTGTGTGTGTGTGTGTGTGTGTGTGTTCCTGTGTGACATGTAGGTGTGTGAGTAAACATGCATAAACATTCATGTGCAGAACAGAGGTCAGAGGTCAAGTATGCGCCTCAATCACTCTTCACCTTATGTCTATTCCATTTGCTTATTTAGGAGGCTGGGTGTACGCATGCTGTGGTGCACACGTGAAAGTCTGCAGACAGTTTCCATGAGTCCCTTCTCTCCTCCTGCTATGTGGGTTCCAAGGCTCTAACTCAGGTCACCAGGCTTAGGAACCAACACCTTTGGCCCCCTGAGCCTTTTCCCCAGGCCTCAGACTTACTTTTTGAGACAGAAAAAACTGAAATGGGAGCTTATCAATCCTGCTAGACTGGGTGGCAACAAAGCCTCCTGGGTCCCTCTGTCTCCTCCCCCACAACATCATACCTTAGCCCTGCTGTGACAGGCACTGCGATGTCCACTTCTTTACATGAGTTCTGCAGAACCACGCCCAAGTCCTCGTGTTTGCATAGGATCTAGAGGATGTCTCCACAGCCTTCTCCATTTTTTCCCTTTGCTCCATCTCTAATGAGTGCTATTTGTCAAATAAGCGGTACTCGGGGTCACAAAACATGACATTTTGATGCAAAAGAGGTCACCTCTTCATTATAAAAAGTGAGAAAATTTCCCCAAAAGTTTTCTAGCATATTTTCCTTTTATTTGGAGTAAAGCTGTTTTATACCCTAAATAGTCACATGATCTACTTTAATCTGTGCCTGAAATTGTCAGGGCCAAGGAACTTAGGTCCTTATGATTGAATCAGACAGATCAGGACTCAGTTTCTACTTCCCTTGGAGTACATGGCTACCTAAAGGAAGGTGGACGCCTGAACATCCAAAGTAAATCAGTAGGTGAGGGCAGGTGGCCCTCCAAGGTAGAGAGGAGGAGACATTGTTACTGAGCTGTCTATATGATCTGTTATAATAACCTACAGGACTTACTAAAGATGTCACCTTCTCAGAAGAGCCCTCCCAGTCACCTACCCCCTCACAGACTAACATCCCTAAATTATGTGCTGCCAAAGATCACCCTGCTTTCATAATGATGCTTATGACAGTTGTAGTTGAATGAGACCGTCCACGGATACTGTACCTTCCTACGATGCCCCTGCACTCTCCAGTCTATTGTTCTTCTGTCAGCCCTTCGAATGGCATCTGGTAGGGATGCTGACCAGAATGCTATCCTTCCTCAACTGGAGCTGTATGCTATCAAAACTCCACCACATCCCCTTTCTTCAAGATGTCCAGTTTTTACTATAGCTGTCCTGTCTCCGGGCCTCCCTGCCAGCAACGCCATGGCTTCTCCATCTTCGTTATTCATGAAGTCAGCCTATATCATCCCCTGCCAACAGAACAGATGGCTGGGCTCTGTCCAGCTTAAGATCCTGACGGGGTGTATTTCCTTTTGTAGCTCACAGCTTCCAAGAACAAGCAGCCCAAAAGAGAGAAATCTGGCACTGGTTGACCCAAATGTCCCTATACCAGTTGCTCCAATGACATCAGTATAAGATGCATAATTTGTTTTGTTCTTCCCTTTTGAGAGAATAATTGAGGTTTCTTAAAAGTCAGACAATCAAAATTATTTTTTTAATTTCATTTTATTCACCTCCAAGTGGGAAGCTACCACTCCGGGGTTACGCTTCTATGCGGTACCATGACCTGTGACTGAAAAGTGGCACAAACCATTTTTATACTCAAAATTGTATGAATGCTAAGTGTTAAGAGCCAATGTGACAGTTCTCAGAATTACGAATTGCTTGCTAGAAACGAAATGACTGTCATGATTCCATCAATGCTGGTGTCCAGACCTGTATGTTCCTTCGTGAAGAAATAAATTCTACCTTCAGAAATTATAGTGGAGAGTATGAATCCAGAGTGATGCCCACTTACCTTCCCCTAAATGAACAGGATCTACTCCAGGAATCACACTGAAGACGTACTGGATATTGTAGCAACTTGTGGCTTCTCCCTAATCGATTGCTTTATAATAGTTAAGCTTTAATTGAAGCCAGAAGGCTGAGGCTACCATGTCCCATTCAAACAACTGTCTTCTCCAGGGAATACTGAGGACAAAAGCGTCTTCTTCCACAAGTGGAGGACAGTCGACTGCGTTCACGGTGCAAGCAAAGGAAGTAAAAAAAGGCAAGCAGAGCCCATCTAGAAGAGATGATCTGCTCTGAAAGCTTTGGTGGCCATGTTCCCCAATGGTAACAGACCCTGCTGGTAGATGCCTTCTCCTGACCCAACGGATGTGGCAATGAATGCTGTCTCAGGTCAGCCTTGAGTTGTTGTGGAACGACATGTTTTAGGCAAATGACCCAGTCCAGACCATGTAAGGATGCACTCAACACTGTAAAACATCTTAATCTTAAAATACCATAATTCATGCCTGACCACATCTTCCCAAGTCTTCAGCCACCCAAGAGCAAGCTTTATCCCTTGGTATCAGCTTTTCTTTAGCTTATAGAAATAAAAGTTCAGCTGAATACATGGCTAGAAAAAGTCAATGGTCCATCCTGTCATGATGTAAAATATGGCCTTATAACATCAAGGTTCCAACCTGAAAAGAAGGTGCAGTCATTTACTTTACCCTGTCACTGTCCCTTCTGGGTGAAATGTGAAAAGAATCAACGCTTTCTTGGGACTCAGCATCCCAAGAGTTGGAGCAACAAAGTCACCCCACTTAGTTCACCCATCTCTACACTATCGTATGATACAGAAACTAACCTCTGCTTTACTTAAGACAGTATCCTGGGCTGGAGGGATGGCTCAGGAGTTAAACGTTGCTCTTCCAGAGGACCACAGTTTAGTTCTCAGCATCCACATTGGGTGGCTCACAACCACCCGTTATTCTATTTCCATGGAATCTAATAATCTCTTCTAACCTTCATAGGTACCCACATGCACTATCTGTTCTCTCTCTCTCTCTCTCTCTCTCTCTCTCTCTCTCTCTCTGT
>PVIH01000853.1:254740-288266 GCA_004025045.1 Sigmodon hispidus | reverse complement strand
TCTTGGGTTTCGGACTCAGTCTGCTCCCAGGCAGATGCCTGTTCTAATGACCCATACTGTAACTATTTCTAAGAATCACATTCTATGGCTTTAAATGAACTCATCACTGTAATACCCTATAGGGCCAGGTGTCAGATGGCACTGCCTCATCAACAGACTCATCTTCAAGAATTCTAGAATTGGGTGGTAATGGCTCTTGTGCCCAGCTTCTTTGGAATGCCATGTGACTACACAAGAGTGATTTCTTGGGCCCAGCCAAAACTCTGGCTTCCATGGACAGTTCTCAGCCAGCTGGCCAGCCAGCCAGCCTTGAGGCTCTGCAGAAGTGTGGAATTCACAGGAACACCCTCCCCCTCCCCCAGGGTCTGAGCTTCATGGTGTCTGGTTCTTTGATACAGTATCCAGGTCCAGGTACTTCTGGCCCCAGACTTCCCAGCCTCACCCCTTCTAACCTCCATCTTTGTCGCTGGGCTAGCCCTCTTGGCTGCCTATGCTTATTTCCTCCTGTCTTAGGATGGTGAGCAAGATGCTAGAAGGACCAGTTGGTACAGCTGGTATGGGTCACAGGCTGTGGCTGGACCCAGATGCTAAACCACTCAGCCACCATACTAGGGTTGTCAGTGTTTGGAGGATGATATGTTGTATGCATAGCGGTAACCACTGTCTAACATTAAATTTCTTCCCACTGTCTAACATTAAATTTCTGTGTGTCCCTATATGTGTGTCCATGTTTGTGTGTGAGTGTGTGTGTTTGTGTGTTGTCATCTCTATATTCCTCGTTTTTTTGTGTGGACATGTGCTTAACTTCTGTCTTCCATGGTGGCGATGTTGGCCTGCATCCGAGTCCTCTGATTTTCTAATCGCTCATCTGGGCGTCTGGAAGCTTCAGTGCTGTAGGGCTGTGCCTGGTGAGGATGACCACAGCCCGGCTGCCGGCAGAGGGCTGGAGGAAGCTTGGCACGATGGCAGACGGAAAGCTGTGCAGAAGAGCCGCAGGTTTTTCATATGGAAATGTGAAATAATGGGGTGATTAAATAGAGCTGTATATTAAAGTACATCTGACATCAGAATTACCATAATGTGCTGTAGCCTTAGGCTGAGTACTTTATTTGCCATCTGCGTCGGCCCAAAATCCCCCGGGGAAGCGCTAAAATATTCTGAATAAACTCAGCTCCGGTTCTTATTGAGAGTAAAATACCATTTGTGGCACGTCGTATTGATTCGTCTTAATTGTGGTGCAAAAAAGAGCAGTCACTGGCTGATGACTTTTGTGCTTGGTGACAAGCTGGCTGGAGTTACTCTTACACTGTAGTTGGTTAACCTGGGTAGAATGGCGGCTGGGACCAGGTGGGCACCTGGGCTGCAGCAAAGAGGCACAGCACCACCCCTGTCCTCACTCTAGGCTGTGGGCACAGCTGGGGTTCTCTGCTAACCCCTGGGGGGGTGGGAATATGGAGGAAAGGGGCAAAGGGAATTTATACATGTCCTGTGTAGGGTCCCCCCTCGCACCCAGTCTGTCATCTCCTCAGTCATACAGCAACATTGACACCAGCTCTCAGGCAGAGGAGCCGCTTGCCTCAGCTTCCATCTGGGATTAGAGAGACACACTACATACCGAAGGAAACAAAATGGAGAGGGGGGCCACCTACCCAGGCAAACTCAATTCTGTCAGGTCCCTGTGTAGTGGCTGTGTAATGTGGTGTGTACTTCAACCCTTGGGGGAGAGGCAGCGGTGAGAGTGGGGGTGGGGATGCTTACAAAATGCATTAATGATAAAAAAGAGTCATGGGGTAAGCACTCTGTGATCCACATGACGCTCCCCTCATTCATAAGGTCCAGTTTTTACCCTATAATTGCCTATCATTATACACAATTTAAATATTCAAACATTCTCTACAAACCCTGGGCTAGCATGTTTTTATTACGAATTCAGAACAAGGGAATAACCTTTAACTTCAGAGACAAATGAGGCAAATTTACAAGTGCGTATCTGCTGTTTTCTTGCGCTTTATCAATCCCCGTGGACCGGAACACTTTCGCTATAACACCACTCTGAACAATATACATATATTACGACTTGTTTGTAGTGTGTCGGTAATGAGTCCCCTTTGCATTAGCTAACCTATATAACTCGGCGTCGAGGCTCTCCATAACGTCAATTATCTCCTCAGAGCTAAACGTACACTCCATTAAAATGAGATTTACTGCCCTGGCCATACTTCTTGGGGTAGAAAGTGGAAATTTTTGTGGGTTTAAGGAAAGGAAGCAAGGATGGGGAGCTTCCTGGGAAGGAAGCCATGACACATGATGTCCTGTGTCGCCTAGGAGGGAAGGAAGTCCGCTATGGTGAGGTTCAGCTGCCATGAGAGAAATGGGGTGCACATATGGGTGTTCCCATACACCCACAGTGGCCCCCGTCTATCTTTTTGTTTTCTAAATCCACTGCCTTTTGGCCATTAAGTGATAAGTATGGTTTGCCAGTTTCTGGCACGTTCTCTATCCAACTCCTGCTCCAAAGCTCTTGAAAAAAAAAAAAAACAAAACCATTGGGTGGGGGTGGCATGGAGTGACAAACCACTCAGATGACTTTGTCCATCAGCTCCTCAGATCTCACAGGAGGAGGCTGAGGGCAGCACAGATGGTGAACTCGTTCTTGCAAGCCCAAGGATCTGCCTTTGATCCCTAGAACCTACCTTACTTAAAAAAGCTAAGCATGGTGGCAAGAGCCTGTGATCCCAGGGCTGGGAGGCTGACACCTGCAGCTTTCTAGAATTCTCTAGCCAGCCAGTCCAGCCTGTTGAGTAAACTCTGGGTCAGTGAGAGACCCCATTCCAAACAAAATTCAGATGGATGGCTTCTGAGAAACAGCAACCTAGGTAGCCTCTGCACACACAGTTAAACTTTCTCTCTCCTGCATGCTTGCACTAGCCTACACAAGGACACACAGGTACATATCCACACACACAAAGAAAACCCACTGGAGATATGTTGGTGTGGTTTAGAGAAGCCTACGACGTGCCTATGTCACGGGATCTGCATCCATGCCTTCTGCCTCCTGTTCTTCCCACTCTCCATGTCTATGACAAACCCTGGTGTTTTACTCTTCTCGGCTATACCTCTCGGTCAGCGATTTCTCTTTGTTTTAAAGCTGGGTGGCTGTTTCCCCAGCTTGACATTGCACACCTGGTCTGACCACAAAATTGAACGGTTGAAATAAAGACTGTTTTGGGACATGAGGGGTGTATGGTGCCTGCAGCTGAATTCTGTTTCACTTAGCCTAGACCACCCTGGTCCTGAAGGTGTGGATTCATGGTTCTCAGCTGTCAAATGAGGGGTTTGCTGGGAATAATCGACCCGCTTGAGAGACAGATAGAGAGCCACCTCCTACATTAGAGGTCTTCACAGGTTAGTCTGAAGTTTTGTTTTTATTGTAGTTCCCACATTTGGGATGGTAGAGGGGACATCCAGTTGCAATCTGTCCAAGGGTTTCACCTGCATTCTTTGCTGTACTGACAGTTTGCTAGACAAAATAGTTCTTGACTTGTAAAGGCCTTGAGTATGGGCTTGAAAATTTTTTTTTCTTAACTAAGGCCATTTACATGGAGATTTTTAGAAGCTGGGATTTACTCTGTGTCTGACTGAACTTTCCTTTTTCCCTTCTACACGCTTTCAGTCTCTCCTCAGATGAGCTCCAAACCCCATCTAGAGCTCCAACTCCGGTGTTTCTTCTCTTTGCATTGAGGCTACCTCTCCATGCATGTATTTGCCTCGCTAGCTTGTCCTTTTTCTTTTTTCTAAAGTTAACGAATGGTGTGGTGTCCTTGGAAGGACTTTCTTAGGGCTCCCAAGGTGCCAGGACTCACTTTTCATTAGGGACCAATGGTTTGAACCTTTGCTGGAAATCCCATAGTCACCAATATCTTGCTGGACTGTAGCTCCATGAAGGCCGCCCTTCACCACATCTCTGGATGCTCAGAGGTCATGGTTCACAGTGCTTTACACCTCTGTGGAGTGTAATAAGAGCAAGAGGAAGGGGCCAACACAAGGATAAAGGGGCTTGGGAAGTCTCGGCAACATTTGCATAAAGGTACAGTTTCTGGGTTTCCAGACATAGTGTGACCTTGGAGATGGAACTCCTGGGAACAGACTAAAGCTTCACATTCAGCATTTGCTGTGGTTTGGGAGGCTGAGTGTGGATGGGTGGGACCTGTCCTCCCTCCAGTGCTCTGGAATGCAAAACTGGATTCTGTGGGGAGGCTGCAGCATCTACCACTTCCCTCTCATTCTCCGGGAGGCAGAGCTGTGTCCTCCATCATGGCTGCCTGTCCTACACCTCAGTGTGTCCACAAAGTCTCCCTTACAGGTCTGTCTCTTCCTCACTTCAGCACCTCTAGTTCTCTCAGGTCTGGCTTGAATATCATCTCTAGCGCCACCCTCACCCCCCAATCTTTCTGCTTCTTCACTCAGTATCTTTGAAGCCCTTTAGTGTAATGCTTAACTGGTTACCATGCCCGTACCTCAACCTGTGGCCTCCTGGAGGGGAGCGTAGCAAGACTCACATCTCCAGTGAGATTTGGCTGTTGAGAGGACGATGTAGCAGTTGGTTTTCATTATTCTCCCAAGGTGACTTTAACACCTGGTAGATGAAGCCACATGGTTGACTTTGCTGCTGGTCCCAAGCAGGGGAAGAGAATAAGATTTTCTCAGCGTCACACCTCTTTTTCTGACTCTTCTGAACTTGCATTCCTACTACTTGGTTTTCCTGCCTGTCCAGCTGTCTCTGGCAGGGATGGAATGACTGCATTGAGTTGTCCAGCTCCCCTTCAGGACTGGTGACAGTAAAGCTGGTACTCTTTTTGCGGGGGAGGCAGCTAGAATAAGGACATAAAGTGAACCTAGGTCCGGGCAGATCTGAGTGTGAATTCCAGCTTTTCCAGTGAACAAGCTGTGAGACTGTGGGGCTCACTCATCTGGGACAGAGATTTTATTTCTTTTTTCCTAAGGAGTTTGGGTCAAAACTCTTCTTCATGTGATCCAGAGTTAATAAGGCTGAGGTCAAAGAATGATGATCCAGCATGGTGACCAGCATAAAATAGGCCTGACCTGTGAGGAAACACGGTTGGGGAAACAGAAGCCAGGCATTCCCTGAAACCCGGTGTTTTTGTGGCACAAAGCATGGAAAAACACACAGAATGTGGTGACAGGTGCAGGGTGCCCATTTTCTGTGTCTCCTGAGTCGCCTGCTGTGTACCCTGGAAGTATAGGATTGGGGACTCCATCCTAGGCAGTTTACTCCAATAAACAACCCCAGCAAGACTTCCCCTTCTCTAGGGAGAACCTAAAGCTTCCTTGATATCCATCAACTTGGCTGCAGTGTCAAGTTGCAAAGGCTAAGAAAATGTCCTAGACTACAGTGAACTACAGGGCCACAGGGCACAGACACTGAATCACACACATGATTGTAGCCACTATGGGGGTTGCAATAACAGCTCTCGGCTTTGAATCTAGCTACAAGATGGAGTCTAAATAGACAGTCTTTGCAAGGCCAGTCACATACCTGCACTGCCTTTATTTTCTTCTGTACATGGTCGAAGTGTGCAGCTATTACGGGAGTGTAGGACAGAAGTCAGTATAATGCAGATTCTAATCCCCAGTGCGGTCAAACCTGTGGATCTTCTATTAGTACCCTAAATTTAGCCCCCCCCCCATACCACTCACACAACACCACATTCGTATGTGGATGCATTTATGTTAGAAGCCAGAGAACAGCCTCAGATATTATCTTCTACTTCAACTTTTTTTTGACAAGCCTAGAAATTTTCAAGTAGGGTAGGCCACGTGAATGGGCTTCTGGGAGCCTTCTGACTCCGTTTCCCCATACTGGGATTCTTAATGTGCGTCACTGTGCCTGGATATCTTGTTAAACTTCAGTTCTGGTAATTGAACTCAGATCTTTCAAGGTAAGCACTTTCCTCACTGAGCTATCTCCCCAAGCCCATCACTCATACTTTTCACAAAATAATTCCAAGGTCACCTCCAGCTCCCCTGGACTGTGGGCTATGTATATCTAGCTTCCAGAGGAGTTCTAGGCTCAAGGATATCCAGTTATTAAGTGAAAGGGCTGGGCTGTGATTGTTCTCAGCCGACAGGAAGAACTTACAGGTTTATTTAGTTCTTCTTATTTCAGTTCCCACTGCTTGAGCTTTTGTGTGTTGGGACCCACAGACAGCAAAGAGGTCCAGGCTCCCTGTATTTGCTCAAGGCTGTCTGAAGCACAGGCCAAAAAGGATTCTAAGGTTTCCAGGGAGAGCAAATGGGTAGATGGATCTTGTCTGTTAGACTGAGGCCTTCACAAAGTATTAACAATCATACATAGTCCCCCCAACCCCACAGCGACTGTCACAGCTACCAAGGTATCAGACCCTTCTGTCGATCACTTGTGGATCTATTCCATGAATTCATTTCCCACAGTTATAGCCTAAAGCAACACATCTAGACTTTATTTTTTTTTGGCTCACAAATTGGGGTGGAAGTTAAAATGTCAAGGCACAGGTGCCTACCCCATCCTAGGTTCCTGAGTTCTGAACACTTCTCTCTTGAGTGGCTTTTATCTTGACACTGTACCATAGGTACTGCCACTTGCCAGCTGTTGGACATCAGGCAGATCCTCTTATCAATTCCAGCCTTCAGTTTTCTCATCTGTGATGTGGGACTGTTGCATGAGGCCCCTGGTGTACTTAGTTCACCCCCGGCTCATGGTATATAGATCTCCTGTCTATAGCTACCTCTCCCATTCCCCTGCTCTACTTTCTGTCTCCCAGGGCTGAGGTCTGATTGAGTGAATTGGGAAGTGACAGGATGCTTGTGGATTTATAGATGACCATAAACACTCAAGGAGCCCGGCTGACATTTTCATCTCTGACGTCATGAAAGAGGAAATGCCTTTTTATTTATTTTGCTGCTGGGAGATTTAGAGATTGGAAGCAGGGCTCCATGCATGCTAGGCAAGTGCTCTACCATAGAATACACCTTCAGCTCAGGAGGCAGTTTTTAAATGAACATGGGACCTATATGTCACCTCAATAATGGTTGCACTTATTGCCATCATAGAGCTGTGGAGACAGCACTCTTGGTAGCTGTTGATTGAGAGCGCTGGTAAATGATGAGGCAAAGCCAGCCTTCTGTTTGGGTACTGCATGAGGAAGATTGCTGAGAGGCATCCAGGGATAAAACTTACTGTCGAAAGTTCAGCCATCTCAGTGTCATGTGGTCCCTTCAATAGATCCCCAAGTAGCACGTGGCCCCCAATAGGCTCTTTGGTTCTGTAACATGGCTCCCTTGTTCCAGCTCCTACAGGTGAAGGTCTGTGGTAGACCTAACGGAAGCTGTCTAAGGACAATGAGTGCCCTTCCCGGAGAGAGTACTGTTATTGTGAAACTGACCTCTACACCCGGTGGAAAGGGTGACAGACCCTGTGGTTGGCAGGTGTGTGCAGGGAGGCCACTGGGGTCCTGTGCAGGGCTTGGGAAGATGGTGAGAGTGTGGCCCTGCCACTTCCTGGCTGTGACTTTGATTCTCAAAACTGCATGTTCTCATGACCTAGCATGATTATGATCCTCACCTGGCTTCCCACAGAGGTCATGGTGTGCAAGAATGGCATGAGCAGAGGCAGCAAAAATGCCAGACTGCTGTGAAGTGCTTTGTGGCCTACTGAGGGGTTCAGGAGACCCAGACCAGTTCTCCTCATTGGATAACATTTGTAGATTTCTCTCTGGAGTTGCTATTTTTGAGGCAAGCTGCATTGCAATGCATCCAAGCCTTATTACCAATAAATAGTTAAACCAGAAGGCATCCTCAAAACACCCATAGCCATTTACAAGGATGGATGACAAACCCCAAAATGTATAATGTTTGCTGCTATATCTATACAGCAATGCATGTTTACAGATACAGGAAGGACCTCCCTGCCTCATAGCCGCCCCCCCCCCCACCAGGAGGCAGGTGTAGTTATGTTTTGTCTGTTTTAGTGCCTGGAAATTAAGGCTCAGGGAAATGATACACTCTTTGGTGACCAAAGCATACGGGTTAAGTGATGCTCCTGTGTGTGTGGGGGCCTCTTGACAGAACAGATCTGGGGTAGGATTCTGCATTTGGAAATGCTCTTGCTAGCTGTAGAGGGAGGAAGCAAGGAAAGACACAGTAGGGCCCTGGCTTCTGAGTTGCTCTGTGTGATTTGGTGAGACAAACACAGCTGCTATCTCCAGGTCTGTAGGCCAGGATCCATGCTTGGGAAGTAATCTGGACCCAGCAGTTGGCATCTTTAGCAGCAGCTGCCCAAAGCAGTAATGTGAGGCCAGGGGATCTTGTCTGGTCCATTAGCAAAGGAGCCACCTCCTTCTGTAAGGTAGTCTCCAGAACACCTGTGTGAGGTGGCTGTGAGCTTGAGGAGGAAAAGTTTGGGATGAGCCGAGGCCAGCCCTGAGTCAGAAGCAATCTGCTAAGGCTCTTCTGCCCTGTCTAAAAGCAGCCATCTGTGAGCATGCTGAGTCTATAAAATACTCAGTTCTTGAATAGAAAGGTGTGCTAAGTGGCTGTCAAAGGCTCTGACATTGTTCACTTCTTAAAAGTGAGCAGCCCCGTGCTCAAGGCTATTTCTAGGCGTGAGAGAGCCATGAGGTCATCATATGGAAATGAACGTCTTATTTTAAAAAAGAAGGGGGTGGCTGGAAAGAGAGTTGTCTAGGGAGGGCCTTCAAGGTCTGGGAGAATTTTTTTATTTTCTCCTTCTGGTACTGGGTTAGGGTTGCTGTCTATAGGGAATCTTGAGGTTCTATGGAGGGACATTTAGGGCCTCTGATAAATGATAGCTCTCACCCTGGGGTGACAGCTGGCCTTGAAATCTGACTTGATGAGTAAGCAGCCCTCTTTTTCCTCACAGTTAACTATAGAGGTGATGTCTACCTGTACACACCTTCAAGAAGTGGTGTACTTCCTTGCTTGTTTTTTTTTAATGTAATCAGTTATTTTGGCTACCTAATCAGCTTTGGACTTATTTATTTGTTGTGTAGCCACACTGCTTAATTGTTAACCATAGAACAATCTAGAAAATGTGTGGCCACCAGATAAAGAGGCAGGAAGTGCTTCAGAGCTACGTGAGGAAATGGAGCTGCTGAGAAGAGATGAGGCCCAATTTAAGAACACCCCAGACCTCAGCAGCCATGTGCCACAAATCCATTATTTAGAGTGACTGGGGCCAGAAAAGGGTCCAGAAACAACTGTTAATTTGATATGTGGCCTCCTAGGACATGGAACATCATTTGTGTTAGTAGCTTTAAAGTGTCTGAAAGGGACTTGTATTTACCTTCTTATGAAACACACACACTCACACACACACAATGTGGGGAGGAGTTAAGCCTGTCTTCTGGACAACTCTTGGGGCTGTCTGAGGCTAGGCATCTTGACCCTCAGTTATATTAGCTAATAAGATGAGCATCAGGGATGAGGTGGGGCCAGAACTTTGGGAAGACTACTACTCTTGGTAGTCGGAGGCCCTGATTGTGAACATCCTGGCTGCCCAGACCTTATGAAATGAAGCTAAGTAAGCCAAAAGACTCCCTGTAGGGGTCCTGTGTAGAGTACAGACCCATTCAGGCAGGCTGGGGCACCTGGAGGGAGCAATATCGTTTGCTCTCTGGATTGGTAGTTGTTATGTTTGTTTGCCTGGTGGGGTTGGTGCTGAGGACTGTACCTGGGGCTTCCTGTAGGCTAGGCAAGCACTCAGCCATTCAGCTGTATCCTTACCACTTCTGCGGCAGCTTAAAAAAAATGGAGTGAGGCCTGGAGAGATAAAGGTTTGCCATGCAGGTATGAGACCCTAGTCTAGTCCCTAGAATACATATAAAAAACAAGGGGTGAGATTGTTCACTTGTATTCTCAGTGCTGGGGAGGTAAGCAGAGGAGAATCTCTGGGGCATATTGGCCAGCTGATCTAGCTTAGTCTGTGAGCCCCAGGTCCCAGTGAGAGACCCTGTCTCAAAAAAGATAAGATGGTGCCCGATAAAGATCAACACCTGAAGTTGTTCTCTACCTTCCACTTGCATGTGTACGCGCGCGCGTGCACACACACACACTTACACACACACACACAGTCTATACACAGGGAGACAGTGGAAAGAGGCTAAACTTCAGGATTCTTTACATTTCCCTCTTTCTCTTTGCTTTGTTCCTTACTACACCAAACCAACAGACACACTATGGGGATAGTGGAATAAACCCTGGCTTGCAAAAACATGTCTTGGATTCCAGTGATGCTTGCCCTGGGCCTGCTGGTGCCATCATCCAAGGGAATCTCAATCTTACCCATTATGGGATAGTACTTTTCTGTGGACCATGGCTCACTAGCAAGCCTGACTTAGATGCACGCTGGAAACTGAGGCCGAGGCAAACTTCAGAACTTACATACATGGTGAGGGATGTAGCCTCCTAGGAAATGTGAATAGCTGATGGAAAGTGAAGATGCTGTCTATCCAGGATTATAAAAGTCCCTGGATAGGCTGGGGTAAGAAAAGGTGGGGCTTGTCACGTCCATTCCCACTGCCCTGTCTGCTGTGGGGTATGGTAACTGTTCATGCTCGGCTTTGTTGGCAAG
Source organism: Sigmodon hispidus (assembly GCA_004025045.1). Taxonomy (NCBI): domain Eukaryota; kingdom Metazoa; phylum Chordata; class Mammalia; order Rodentia; family Cricetidae; genus Sigmodon; species Sigmodon hispidus. The sequence goes on along the minus strand of PVIH01000853.1, from coordinate 277,618 downwards.
TTGGAAACTCCTGTCTTAGTGTCAACATTAGTATCTTTTCCCTACAGGCAAGTTTAAACAGAGGAGAGGGGCTTTTCAAGGCCGAGGTTGCCATACTTTATGCCAGGTCTGGAATGAGAGGCCCATTCTTAGCCCTCTGAGCTGCTGCATCCGATGAAGGCAGACAGGCCTGTCCACGCCTGTCTTACTCATCTAAAGCATTAGGAAGCTTCTGGCAGGCAGAATGCGGCCTCACATCGAGGTCAACAGCTCCAGACAAAAGGTTCAGCCTCTATCTTGCGACTGCTCCAATGACTGACAAGTACGTGCTATTTTGGCTCAGGGCCACTAGTGTCCACTACCATTTGTTACTGATGTCACCCAAGCCAGTTGTAACAAATCAACACGTGTGCCTGTTCATCCTGACTGCTGTCACATTTGGCGACTTCCTTCCATTTCTTTGTCTTCTGGCAGAAGACATCCAACTACTCTTTTAGGCTAGAGACCCATCCCCCACCTTCTGTCCTTCCAGGGGACGGTGGAGCTGATTTCCACACTGTGGGTATGTGTGTGAGTCAATAGGTAAGGATGGCTTTCACAGAATAGCAGGCTTCTGAACTGTATTAGTCTTGCTTCACATATCTGGGTTTCTATTGGACAGTATTTTCTGCACAGATGCTGGCCTATGAAACAGAAATTTTCTGTGGCCAAAATCTCAAATGTAGGCAAGGTGTCATAGCGCTACTGGATGTCTGTCGCTAGAAGTGCTGGGAATTGAATGTAAGTCCTCATACATGCTAGGAAGGCATTCTACCAGAGTTTCATAGCAATGTCTGTTGAAAAAAACAATTAAGTTTGCAAAGCAATGAAGTCGGTTCTCAAGGGAAGGATGAAGTGGAGTAATTTTTATTCCAGAGGAGACATTTGATGATGTGTATAGTTTCCTGTCTGCACCACTGGAGGGTGGGGATATTGGCATCTACTATGTGAAGGCCCTATATCTCCTTGTCCTTCCCCAGCAATGAATTATGAGGGTGGTGTCTGTATATCAATAGTGACTGATTCAAAAATCCTGCTCTAGGTGGTGTGAGGGTGAGGTTTATTTATTACCCTGACTGTCTTTTACATAATGTAGCCATTGTCACTCTGGTTAGATGATGAAAATAAGAACACTTCTAAGGGTAGCAAAGCCAGGCCTATTGAATTCAAGCTATTCTCTGGTGGTCTGTTGCCTGCTCATAGATTCTGTTGTCCCCTGTGTCTGGGTGGACACAGTGAAGCCTGTCCACCTTGCAGCCACCCCAGTTCCCCTGCAGCTGCTTACACTCTGCCTTTCTCCTTTGTGTTTCCTCAGGTAAAGATGAGCCTTCCAGCTACATTTGCACAACATGCAAGCAGCCCTTCAACAGTGCTTGGTTCCTGCTGCAGCATGCGCAGAACACACACGGCTTCCGCATCTACCTGGAGCCCGGGCCAGCCAGCAGCTCGCTCACGCCCAGGCTCACCATCCCGCCTCCCCTGGGGCCAGAGGCCGTGGCACAGTCCCCACTCATGAATTTCCTGGGGGACAGCAACCCCTTCAACCTGCTGCGCATGACAGGCCCCATTTTGAGGGACCACCCCGGCTTCGGTGAGGGCCGCCTGCCAGGTACACCGCCACTCTTCAGCCCACCGCCACGCCATCATCTGGACCCACACCGCCTCAGTGCAGAGGAGATGGGGCTCGTGGCCCAGCACCCTAGTGCCTTTGACCGAGTCATGCGCCTGAACCCCATGGCCATAGACTCTCCCGCCATGGACTTCTCGAGGCGGCTGCGAGAACTGGCTGGCAACAGCTCCACACCGCCACCGGTGTCCCCAGGCCGAGGCAACCCTATGCACCGGCTGCTGAACCCTTTCCAGCCCAGCCCCAAATCCCCATTTCTCAACACGCCACCGCTGCCACCCATGTCCACGGGCACACCACCGCCACAGCCGCCTGCCAAGAGCAAATCATGTGAATTCTGCGGCAAGACCTTCAAATTTCAGAGCAATCTCATTGTGCACCGGCGCAGCCACACGGGTGAGAAGCCCTACAAGTGCCAGCTGTGCGACCACGCGTGCTCGCAGGCGAGCAAGCTCAAGCGCCACATGAAGACGCACATGCACAAGGCGGGCTCGCTGGCTGGTCGCTCGGACGATGGGCTTTCCGCTGCCAGCTCCCCAGAGCCGGGTACCAGCGAGCTGCCAGGTGACCTCAAAGCGGCTGATGGCGACTTCCGTCACCACGAGAGCGACCCATCACTGGGCCCTGAACCTGAAGATGAGGAGGACGAGGAGGAGGAAGAAGAGGAACTGCTGCTGGAGAACGAGAGCCGGCCCGAGTCTAGCTTCAGCATGGACTCGGAGCTGGGCCGCGGCCGTGAGAATGGGGGCGGCGTGCCCGGTGTGGCGGGTGCAGGTGCTGCAGCTGCGGCATTGGCGGATGAGAAAGCGCTGGCACTGGGCAAGGTGATGGAGGATGCAGGGCTGGGCGCACTGCCACAGTATGGGGAGAAGCGTGGCGCCTTCCTGAAGCGTGCAGGTGATGCAAGTGACACGGGTGCTGGTGGCTGCGGGGACACAGGTGCACCAGGCACAGTGAACGGGCGTGGCGGAGCCTTTGCACCAGGCACAGAGCCCTTTCCTGCACTCTTCCCACGCAAGCCCGCACCGTTGCCCAGCCCTGGGCTTGGTGGTCCTGCGCTGCACGCGGCCAAGCGCATCAAGGTGGAGAAGGACCTTGAGCTGCCTCCTGCAGCACTCATCCCATCCGAGAACGTGTACTCGCAGTGGCTCGTGGGCTATGCCGCTTCACGCCACTTCATGAAGGACCCGTTCCTGGGTTTCACGGACGCGCGTCAGTCGCCTTTTGCCACTTCATCTGAGCACTCATCCGAAAATGGCAGCCTGCGCTTCTCTACGCCGCCAGGGGACCTGCTGGATGGTGGGCTGTCGGGGCGCAGCGGCACAGCCAGCGGGGGCAGCACACCTCACCTGGGTGGCCCAGGTCCTGGGCGGCCAAGCTCCAAGGAGGGCCGCCGCAGCGACACATGCGAGTACTGCGGCAAGGTCTTCAAGAACTGTAGCAACCTGACGGTGCACCGGAGGAGCCACACCGGAGAGCGGCCTTACAAGTGCGAGCTGTGCAACTACGCTTGCGCACAGAGCAGCAAGCTCACGCGCCACATGAAGACGCATGGGCAGATCGGCAAGGAAGTGTACCGCTGCGACATCTGCCAGATGCCCTTCAGCGTCTACAGCACCCTGGAGAAACACATGAAAAAGTGGCACGGCGAACACTTGCTGACTAATGATGTCAAAATCGAGCAGGCTGAGAGGAGCTAAGCGCGTGTGCGAGAGGCACCGCGTGCGTCTGTACAGCGTGACCATCGCCAACCATCGCCAACGGGACCCGGTGACCGGACTGGCCTCTGTGTCCCCGGGGCCCAGGGAGGCGGCAGTCCAACCTAACCTGTGTCTGCAAAGTCCTATGGAAACCTGAGGATTGATTAAGGCAGTAAAAATTAAAAAAAAAAAAATTGTGGAGCCTTTTAACTGTGCAATAATTTCTGTATTTATTGGGTTTTGTAATTTTTTGGCATGTATGTGCAGGTACTTATTATTATTATTATTTCTGTTTAAATTCCTTTAAAAGATTTTGTTGGGTATCCATCCCTTCATTTTTTAATAACCCAGTAGTAGATAGAGCAATGACTCGCAAGTGATGTAGAGGGAAGCTATCTTTTAAATTATAATTTTTTGTGTGTGTGTGTGGGGGGGGGTGCTGCTTTTTTGAAATTTAAGCTAAGCATGTGTAATTTCTTGTCAAGAAGCCAACACTTAAATGACTTAAAGTTGTTTGCCTTTTCATCATTTACTTTTGTCCTGAAATTTAAGGAAAAAAAAAAAAAGTGGCATGTGGGTTTTTTTGGGGGGTGGGGAGGGGTGGCTTTCACAAACTTTTTTCTTTCTTTTTTTTTTGGGGGAGGTGGATGTACAGCGGATTACAATCTTTAAAAATTGTAGCACTTTGTTTTAGCATCGGATTGGAGACATGGCACTGATGTCCTTCTGAGTCACAGAGACCTTCTCTGTGTGGAATTCAGCTTTCATGTTATAGAAGGAAAACTCTGAAGGAGGGATGTGTGGCCATTGAGCTTCTTTTCCACTCGGGACCCCAAGAAACTTTTCTAGGTGACTCTAGGAACAGCCCCCCCGGCCTCCTGCAATTGTGCATTATCGGGAGATACTGTCTTTTTCTGGGGAGTTTGATGCATCCTGGGAAGCCACCTCTGCCCTTTGCTGTAGATTTGGCTGTATAAAATAGGCTGAAGGTACCTACTGGGTAGACAGCTGAGGCCTTAGATGGCAGCAAGGAAGAGATTAATGTTTTTTTCAGGCATCTCTGGATGTGATACTTCTCTCTCTTTTACCCCTCAGCCTACAGATAAATCCCAGGTGTCCATTGCTACAGTGGCTGGTAATTGACCATGTCCCAAGCAGAAAACTGGCCCTGATGGTGGACTAGGGAGGTAGCTACAGGGGTCTCTCATCTAGTGCCGGCAGCACTGTAGGCGGGGAATCTTGCCTGTTCTTTCTTGCTGGAAGAGCTGGGAAGAATACCTACCATCCAAGGTGCCCCAAGCTGCTTCCATTTTTTTTTTTTATTTTGCTTTGTTTTGTTTTTTTTTCCTTCCTTCAATTAGTGGGACATACCATACATCGGACTTGTTCAGATTTGATGTTTGAATTCTGTTGACCGGCACTTTAAAGCTTTTTGTTTGCATTTAAATTAAATGGCTTCTAAACAAGAAATTGCAGCATATTCTTATCTTTGGCCCAGAGGTGGGTTAAACTGTAAGGGACAGTTGAGATTGAGTGTCAGTATTGCTAAGCGTGGCATTCACAATACTGGCACTATAAAGAACAAAATTAAATAATTTATTGGACAGTTTCTCTACTGCCATTCGATTTGATGTGCGTGCCTTGAAAACTGATCTTCCTATTTGAGTCTCTTGAGACAAATGCAAAACTCTTTTTCTTTTTCTTTTTGAGATTAAAAGACTTTAAAAAGCAAACAAGGAAAGTACATTCTTTAGAAAACAAAGCCACATTTACTTTAAATTAAAAAAAAAAAAAATCCTGGCTGAAGATAGAGGACATGAAAATGCCATAAGACCCAATCAAATGAAGAGATAAACCCAGCACAGCCCTGGACATCCATTAGCAGAATTGTTTTCAGCCCCTTTTATTTTCGGGACACTGCTGCTTAGGTGTGGAGTGGAGGTGATGTACTGCTGACTTAAAACTCAAGTGACGCAAGCCGATATCGTTGAATGAAAAAAACAACAAAACAATTCAGGAACAATGGCTAATTTTTTTTTTCTAAATTTAAATTTAGTGCACTCTGTCTTAAAAATACGTTTACAGTATTGGATACATACAAGGGTAAAAATAAATCGTGTGTATGTGTGTTGGAGCGATCTTTTTTATTTTATTTTATTTTCAAAGTTTGCTTAATAGGTTATACAGAAATGCCACAATGGCTTCGTGTATATTGTTTTCTTTTGGTGACGGGGTTTTAGTATACATTATATATATTGAAATTTCTTGATTACTGTCAAAGTGGACCAGTATTTGTAATAATTGAGAATGCCTGGGCATTTTACAAAACGAGAAAAAAAAAAAAAGTCCTTTTTCTTTTCCTTGAAACCGTTACAGTAAGTTTTAAATGGTGGGTCTATGAAACCTGTTCTGTCGCAGTAACTGTAAAGTCGGAGTTTTAGTAAATTTTTTTCTGCCTTGGGTGTTGAATTTTTATTTCAAAAACAAATGTATAGAAACTTGTATTTGGGGATTACAAGGGGATTGCTACACCGTGTAGAAAAAGTATGTAGAAAAAAAGTGCTTAATATTGTTACTGCTTTGCAGAAAAAAATATCACATTTCTGACCTGTACTTATTTTTCTCTCCTCACCTCCCCCTGGAATGGATATATTGGTCGGTTCATATGATGTAGGCCCTCGCTGTATTTTTACTGGAGCTTGTAATTTTTTAACTGTAAGCTTGTCCTTTTAAAGGGATTTAATGTACCTTTTTGTTAGTGAATTTGGAAATAAAAAGAAAAAAAAAAACAAAAACAAACAGGCTGCCATAATATATTTTTTTAATTTGGCAGGATAAAATATTGCAAAAAAAGACAAAACAAAACAAAACAAAAAAAAACAAGCCTCACCCATATTTGTATGTTAAGTCTTCTTGTACAGGAGAAAAAAAAAAAAAAAAAAAGGTTGTTTGACAACCTTTAAGAAAAAAAGACACAAAAGGAAAGAGTGAAATACATTGGTTCCCAAGTCATTTTAGTTGTATATATTCTGTCAGAATTGGCCTACTCAAAGAACTGTTGGTTTTGGGCTTCGATCTAAGGTGCAGCCACAGCAGATTCAATGGGAAGTGCTTTATGTCTGTGGAGTGTTGAAAAGAAGGCCATCTCTAAGATGGTAGGTGTGGGGGGGAGAGAGTGAGGTCACCTCCCTACTCTGGCTGTCCCCACTCTGTCCCCTGGCCCCCCTCCAGAGCAGAGAATCCACAGCTGCTTTTGTCCTTGAGCAAACATGGATGGATCAGAGCTTCTGGAAGGAGCAGCTGGGCCCAGGGGAGCCTCTGCCTCTGAGACTGGTACAGGTGGGACCAAGGAGAGCCTGAACGCAGGTCCTTCTGTTCCACGGAGAGTGTCCGCTTGCTTCGCTACTTTCCTCTGCATTTCCATCAGTTTCAGAATGGTGAGGGACTGGGATGAAGGAATTCTGTGCCTTTCCATCCTTCTCTTTGTTTCCCATCTGCCCTCCTCCAGTCTATCTGTTCATTTCCTCTTTAATTTTCCTCCTCTTTCTCCCCTGTCCCCCAACCCTCCTCTTTTTTTTTTTTGTAAAGCCAAGTAGCTTTAAGATAATAAAGTGGTTGTTTATTGGATGAGGGATAAATACACTTTTCACAAAAATCTATATCAGGAAGCCATTTTTTTTTTTTTAATTTTAGGAAATGTAAGAAACCATCATTTCAGGTTATAAAAGCATGGCTGTGCATTTTTCTGGACAGGTCCTTACTAAATAAATGCAAAGAGTCTCTCTCTCGCTGTTTCCCTTTTGACTTGCCTTTGCACAGTTAAAGGATGGGGCCAAGTGGGATGCCACGCCTAAGTTTCAGTGTCCTACGTACTTGCCCCAAGGCCCAGGGTTGCCCTGCTCTTCTGCTGCCCTTATCCCTCAGCTGCTCTGTTAGCTGCCTGGGAGCCTCTGTAGGGCTCACCTGTGTTCATAAAAGCTAGCCAGCACTCACCAGCTCACTTGTCACCAGAATGCCAGGACCAAGCCATCCTAAAGCACAAGGATTGTGTGTCTCTGTCCACTGCAGAGAGAAGAGAATTTTGCTTCTCTCATCAAAGAGAAAAACCAACCAGCCTCCCCGAAGCAGGTTACCCAGCCAAAGGGCTCTAGTGTGGGTGACATAACCGACCTCAGGTCGACTTTCACACTGCCACAACTCTACCCAAAGTTGCCCCCATTGGAACCTGCCACTTGCCATTGGAGGGTCATCATGGGAGGGGAGAGGAGACTGGATTACTGTAAGCAAAATGTGAACCCTGAGGTGAACAGCCTTCCACCTGGCCCTTCCGTCCAAGGTTTTGTTGAATGCAGGCAAATCTGATTTTGGTGCTTTCTGAATCAGCCCTGCATAGCAAAGGCACATTGATTTCAGCTGTTTGCTTTTGTACCGGCGAGGCGAAATATTTTTATTACCTTTTCTATTACTTATCCTATGAGCTTTTGTTGTTTGCCTAGAGGGTTTGTCTCTTACAACAAGTTTGGAGCTATTTATTATTGCTTGGTATTTGTGCTCTGTTTTAAAAACAGGCACTTGTTTTTTTTAATTATGGATAAAATGTTGAGATGACAGGAGGTCATTTCAATACGGCTTAGTAAAATATTTATTGTTCCTTTTCTTCTCTGTACAAGATTTTGGGCTTCTTTTTTTTCCGTAATGTCACATTGTTGAGTTCAGCATGTGTCTGCCATTTCATTTGTACGCTTGTTCAAAACCAAGTTTGTTCTGGTTTCAAGTTATGAAAATAAATTGGGACATTTAACTTGATCTCTAAACCTTGTCCTTTTCTGTGTCTTTTAAAGGTGGGAAATGGACAGCTTATTTCTAAGGGGGGAAATTGAAGGTCTTTCTCCATTTCCCTTCTGACCGGCACCTTAAGCCCATGGCCAGGAGGAGAAACAATACTTCCCGGAAACAGTGAGATTTGGAAAGGTTCTCAGCCCTGACTATGCACCCTGTGTGCACATAGTGAGACCTTGTCTAAAACAAACAAACAAAACAACAAATAAGAAGGCAAAAGCAGAAAATGAAAATGGCTATGAAAAGTAGTTTACAAACAGCCAGAGATAATTTTGGTCATGATGGACATTCCATTCAACAATCCCTGCTCAGTCATGGTCAAGCACTCTGTGCTGGGTTTGAAAGATACAGTTTCCTCAGAGAACTTCTGGTTACATGAAGAATCCTGAGCTTAGTTCAGTTCCAATACTGAGTTGCAGGCCAAGCTTGGGGCATACCAAGTATGAGGGAGAAATAAAGAGAGAGAAAGGAAGGGAAGAAGGAAGGAAAGAAAGGTAGGCAGGCAGGTAGGCAGGAACCAGGGTGTAGGAGCCCTGCAAGCTGCTCTGTGCTGGTGCCTTTGACTTTCCAAGTGCAGAAAGAAGGTTCTGTGCAGACAGCCTCTCTCTCTCTGACCATTCATTGCACAGGAGGACACTCTTTCCTTTTCTTACACTAGTTGTTAACACAGTAGAAGAAAATGTCTTTGAGATTCCCCAAAGTCAAGCTTTGCACAGTAATGGAGCCTTTAACTTGCCTCCCTGAGGTTGAGCACAAAGTAGCTGAATGGGAGGAAGGTAGAGTTCTAGGGATGTCTGCATGGATGAACTTAGGTTTTTCTCCATAAGCAAGGACCAGAGCCCACCTAAACTACATGGGAAGAAGGGAGGCTCCCTCTGGGTTCTTAACTTGCTCTCTTCCCAAGTTTCCTGATCTCAAAGGGACAAGGGACTTTCACCTGAAATTACCCAAAAAGTCCATAATGAAAGGAAATAGACATGCCTTGCTGCCAAGGCTCTCTTTGGGTTCCACCTGCGGAGATTACATGGATGGTGTGCTTCTCCATCCTTTCTTCACCCCAAGCAAGTCAACATCATCCCCAAACCTGTCGCATGGCTGAAGGCTGAACAAGAATAGTTTAAACTGCTGCATTGGAGGTGGCTTGGAGGGAGACAAGGGGTGAGGAGCTGGGTCTAGAGCTTAAGGGACAAGAATTCCCAGGGAAGACGTTTTCCTTTTCCATAGCCTTTCCCCAAATGGCTTAGGAACAGGCTTCTGAGCCTTGGTAGTCTCCACCCAAGTGTAGTGTCTTGCGCTCCAGTGTCTTGCGATAAGACATCTGTAGAGGGTAGAAAGTTCATGATGTTTGGAAGAGCATAAGACCTCTGTGAATAGCAGAGCTGAAATGCTCCAGTGTCTTGTGATAAGAATTCAGAGTGGGCTCTTTGTGGGGAGACACCCTCTTCTTTAAGCCATGGAAACAAATGATTAGACTGAGTCACAAAAATTGTTCAGATAAGTAAGCTAACTAATACTCAGGAATAAATAGCTGGAATAAATAGCTGGCTGACACGGACACATTGAGGACTGTGGGGCAGGTTGAGGAATGTGTAGGAAATGGAAGAATAATCTATTTCCTACCAGTTTTATGATAACTGGTTTTATGATCTCAGGTCAGTCCTTTCCCCTTCTGGGTTCTCTGTTTCCTTATCTGTATAAAAAGGGATAAGACAACAGACAGGAATCATTTTTGCCTTCAGACAGAAAGCCCCTAAAGGTGACATGGGCTACCTCGGCTCCAAACACTGAGTGAGAAAAACCCCAGAAACTGAACACCCCACTTGCTGGCTGTGATTTGAATGCCTCCTCCATGATATGAATCACTGGATCTCTGCAGTTCCCAACCATCCCACTGTGGTTTGGGACATCTGTGAAGTTTCTGGATACCTCTAGTCACTCTATTCTGAGCTGCAAGGTCCAGCAATTAAAATGAGAAATTTTCCTTGTCTGCTTTGGAGATAAAACTAGATGAATGGGACTTTTTATGTTAATGTGATGGAAATACATAATGAATCTCATGTAACTTTCAAGCCAGGGAGGATGAAAACGCTGACTCTCTGTGCAGGTGAAGTCTGAGCCACTAATTGCCTGCTCTGAATATTCTTCAAAACGGCTTCATCGGATTCTGATTGCAAACCATCGAGGATGCTTAAAAGATGTCAAAACAGGCTGAACCCAGAAACCAATTTAATTCCCAAAGCCAGGACTGAGCTGGATGTCACAAGTGGAAACACAAGGAGGTCTCTGACTTGTTTCTTGCTCTTAAGAAGAGAAGCAGGATAAAGAGGATTTTAAGGACTAGGTATGTGGGCAACGGATGAAGGGGCAAGAAAGAAGAAGAAACAGATCAGCCAGGTATCAGGAGGGCTGGGGAAATTGGGCTGTTCCTTCAAAGATGATTGAAGAATCTCCAGGAAGTGAGGGAGAGAAGACTCGTCTGTAGAGGGTAGAAAGTTCATGATGTTTGGAAGAGCATAATCCAAGTTCATAAAGAAGCAGAATCCTAGAGTTGGGTTGGAATTCTTGAAAGTCATTTAGTATATTTCTAGCTAATATAGGAATAGGTACTGCCTCCCAAACCCCAAAGTACCTTATTTCCAATCATTGGTTCATGATACATCCACACATGCATTCATGTATCTATTCACATAACCATCCATCCACCACCCACTCACCAATCTAATCACCCATCCATCCACCTCCCCACTCATTCATTCAAACTTCTAATCATCTGCTCACCTACATGTTTGTTTACTTCATAAACATCAAAGACCCATGCCATGTCACATATGCTAATGGAAGTTAGAGGTAAATAAAATTCTCATCTTCCATGAATTTTTATTTCAGTGGCCAGAACAGGTTACCCATATATCCACTCATCCAACTACCCGTCCATCTACCTACTCATTTAGTCCTGTCACTGTCTTGAGTTCCCACCTGGTAGCCCACACTGCCAGGCCAGGCAATGACATCTGCCATGCAGTTATTGCATCTTCGCTGGGAATGCCATGCAAGAACAGGTAATTAGGGCTTGGTGCATTGACTGACAGGCCTTGGTGGGAAGCTGGAGCAAGAGTCTCCCATTCCTGTGTCTCTCTTTACTATGGTTTATTTTTCAGACCACAGTGGAAAGGTAATTATATTTTTGTAATCTCTTATAATTAAAAAAAAATTAAAATAGGAAATGTCTGGTTTAGGACACAGTACAGTTGTGATCCTAGGGACCCTGTCTAGAACAAGTAGAGGAATATTTATCTGCTCAAATCCCATGTTGTTGTGTAGCTCTTGGGCCAGAGCAATGAAGACCTTTTTTTGGTGTGTGGGGGGGAGGAGTTCAAAATGCTAGCATTTTGGTTCAAAAGTCTTGTTTAGCATCTCATCTGAAACAGGAGACCTGGGCTAGGAAGAGACATCTGCCTCTTCCTCTCCTGTCAACAAGACCATGCCAAGTGTCTGCTCTAGGTCCTGTGCAGCATAGAAGAGGACCCCCCAACTGCTGGCTTCAAGGTGAACCTAGTAATCCAGAAGAGAGTAGGCAGATGTCATGTCCTGCAAACGCCTTCCATGCTCGGCACAGTTTTGCCCTTTGCCTGTGTTGGAGTGTGGCTGAGGGTGTGATCCTCTGTATCATGGTCCAACCTTATGTCTCTCTTCTCCCTGGAAAACTCTGGGATAGTGTGTATCAAGAGCCTAAATAATATTCTGAGTGAGTGTTTGATTTGGTGAGGATGATATCATTCTTGAAAACTATGCTTGGTATAGTGATTCTCAGACAGAGAGAAAAGCCTGGATGGTCACTTCAGCATTGTATTAAGTATTTTGTTAATAATTTGTGATTGTCCTTAATTCACAAGGCTCTGAGTAGGTCAATAAGAAACATGGAAGAAATAAATAAGCAACAAACACCAGGACCTCAAAGACTATAAGATAAAATAAATGTGCACATTTACAAAAACAGAGCTGTATGCTTAAACCATAAATTGAGGGTAAGCTTCCCAGCAGCCAAAGGGAAAAAAGAAACATAAACATGGTCTTTATTATACATGAGGGGAGGACACTTATTATTCATGACATGTATGATGATAAAGTTTTATAAGCAGCTTCCCTGTTTGGCAACAAAAGAGTAAATGAATGAAGAATAGCTTGCTCATTAAGAAATATTTACATCCACCTGAGAGGAGGGGACTGGAGACTTTGGTAATAACATGGAAACTGTGTATGGGGTAATGTTAATTTTTTAAAGGCTAGAAAAGGGGACTGAAGAGAAGGCTCAGTGGTTAAGAGCACTCATTGTCCATGCAAAGGACTGAGTTTAGTTCCCAGAACCCATGTTGAGGGATTCACAACTACTTACAACATCAGCTCTTTGGCACCCAATGCCCTCTTCTGGCCTCTGCAGGCACTACACTCATATGTGCACATACCTATACATGGATACACATAAATACACATAATTAAAGGTAAAATAAATATTACAAACATAAAAGGCTTGGATGCTGTGACTGCAAGATTAAAGTGTAGCTGTAGATTTGACACAGATTGTTGGGAGAAGGCTATGCCAAAGGAAGTTTCTCTCACTCCCAGTGAACAGTCTGCAAATGCCTTCCCCTTCCTGTACCTGTCACAGGAAGAACTATCTCATTTTTGTTTCCTTAAGCTCTGCAATGACATCTCTGCTAGAAAACTGTCCTGAAGCAGCTGCAATCCAGTCAGAGATCTAGCCATGCACTTGTTCACTGAATCTGTCAGAGAGAGAGAACAGGATTGTGGTTTGGATTGAAATCAAAAGAGGTGAGATGATAAAATTTCTAGTTTAAGATCTCTTTGGGTATAGGTGACTAACTTCTAGAATCTGCCACTGGATTGGGTAGATGTGCTGAGCAGTGTTTGGGTTTTTTTTTTTTTTTTTTTTGGTTTGTTTTTTTGTTTTGGTGTTAGCTTGACTCAACTAAGGGTTGCTTGGGAAGAAAACCCTCATTTAAGAAAATGGTTTCATCTTATTGGCTTGTGGACAAGTTTGTCAGACATTTTTTTGAATTATGGTTATGTGGGAGGACCTAGCCCACTCTCGGTGATACCATCCCTGGGCTGGTCATTCTTGGTTCTTTTTTAAAATTTCTAAAAAACTTTATGTGCATATGGCTTTGTCATGGGTATCGGGTCCCCTGGAAATGGAATTACAGTTAGTTGTGAGCTGCCATGTGGGTGCTGGTAATTGCACCCAGGTCCTCTGGAAGAGTATTAGATGCTCTTAACCACTGAGGCATCTCTCCAGTCCCCTGGGTTCTATAAGGAATCCGGCTAGTTGTTTGAAAGAAAAATGGCCCCTAAAAGGGTGTGACACTATTAGGAGGTGTGGCTTTGTTGGAGTAGGTGTGGTCTTGTCCATCAGCAAGTTCCAGGTCAGCCAAGCTTAAACAGTGAAGGAAAACAGAAAGCTGGTCTAGATGTAATAGATCAAGGGGTAAGTTACAGCCCCAGCAAGCAGCAGGACTTGGCAGCTTCAGCCATGTGGTTCTGGCTTTAGAATCAAGAATAGAAAGGGGCTACAGAATTTGCATCTGTGACTAAGAAAAGCCCCAGGGGCTAGGCATGTGCCAGGGATGTCCCTGCATGGAGCCTAGAGAAGCCATTTGTCAAGCTGTGAAGCTGGAGCCTGAATTGTCTTAGAGATCCCAAGATGTTAGAGATGCCAGAGCCTTGGGATACCTGCTGAGAATGAGGGGTAGAACCAGCCCAAGAGAAAGAAGTGTGTTGCAGCCAATAAAGCTGAAAGGAGTTGGAGATCTGAAGAGTGCTTTGACATTGAACCTGGAGATGCCGAGTTTGGAGGTTACGCAGCTGGTTTTTGGTCTTGCTTTGGTCCAGTATTTCCTCACTATGTTCCTTTCTCTATGTTTTGAAATGGTAATGTATATCCTGTACCGTTGTATGTTGAAAACATGTGATCTGTTTTTTTATTTGATTTTTCAGTTTATTATAATTAAGAGATCACATGAATCTCAGAAGAGGCTTTAAACTTTAGACTTTCAAATAAGTTTGGGACTGTTATAGTCTATGAGACTTTTGAAGTTGGACTGAATTCACTTTTGCATTATGATATGGCTATAGGCCTTTGGAGGCCATGGAGTGAAGTGGCCCCCAAGGGTGTGGCACTGTTAGGAGGTATGGCTTTACTGGAGTGGATATGACTTTATTGGAGGAAGTGTGTCACTGTGGAGGTGGGTTTTGAGGTCTCATAGATGCCCAATGTCTCAGTTCATTTACTTTTGCCTGCAAGATGTAAGACTCTCAGCTCCTTCTCTAGCACCATGTCTGCCTGCACACTGTCATGTCTCACAGTGATGATAATGGAGTAAACCTCTGAAACTGGTTTTCTCTCTCCTTCCTTTATTTCTTTCTTCCTTTATTTTTTCTTTAAGACAGAGTTCCTCTGTGTAGTACTGACTGTCCTGGAACTAGCTTCACAGACTAGGCTGACCTCTAACTCACAGAAATCCACCTGCCTCTGCCTTCCAAGTGCTGGAATTAAAGGCATGTGCCACCACCACTTAGCAAACCTCTGAAACTGCAAGACACCCAGTTAAATGTTTTCCTTTATAAGAGTTACTGTGGTCATGGTGTCTCTTCATAGCGAAAATCTAGGACATAGGCTGAGTAAGCCATGAGAAGCAAGCTAATAAGCTGCTTTTCTCTGTGGCCTCTGCTTCAGTTCCTGCCTCCAGGTTCCTGCCGACTCCACTTCATGATGGACTGGAAGATATAAGAAGAAATAAACCCTTTCCTACCCAACTTGCTTTCGATCATGCCATTTGTCACAGCAAGAGAGAAGCAAACTGAGGCAGTGTGGTAGTGGGGAAGAAGAGAAGCAGTAAATAGCCAGCCACAGACCCAGGAAAGCCTGGAGATGACAGGAAGTGAGAGAAGGAGATCCAGAGCCCTCTCTGATTCAGGAAGCCAGAGAGGCTATATATTAAAGGCTGACAAAAGCCATCTTCACCAGACTTGATTTGGAATTCAGGAGTCTCTATCCGCCAAGAAACAGTGCATAGGGGATGCTAACACTGGCTTGCTGGGAACAAGAGGCATGATGGGAGCTGGCTGTCCTAGCTTGTAGCTGTGCCTCGTCTTGCAGGCTGTGACCTCAGATCTAATTGCTCAACCTGGTTGTGCCTCTGTTTGCTTATTTGTACAGTAGGGGAATGATAATCTGAAGGATCTGAGGAGGATCCAGATTGTGCAATCTTTTCTCTGTCTATATCGGCATCTAAAACAAGGTTCACTGTAGTGTTAGGGTTTGTATCTGCTGCTGATAGGTCATTTCAGAATTCTTGCCATCCAGCAGTTCTTTTGAAGAAGAAATCTTGCAGGAACTCTTTACCGAGTTACTGGCCACGCAGGGATCACAAAAGTTCTACAGTCTTGCTCAGAGCATTCCATCACCTACATCCCCTTAGACAGTCTTCTCCTCTGAGGGAGGATGCTCATCGATCTGACTTCTTCCTTTGTAATTTCAGACTGTGAGCTCATCTTTGCAGATTCCTCCCAAGTGTATCTGCAGTGTCCTGACTATGAAAACAGCCTTTGGAGCTTCGGTGCTTTTCAAGGCTGTGTCTGGCTGGGGCTGCCTAGGGATGTTAGCTGCTAGTGAAGCATTGTGACTTGAATGTGAAATGTTCCAAGTGAGTGCATGTGTTGGAACACTTGGTTCTTACCTCAGGGAAGGCTTTGTGGTGGAGCCTTGCTGGAAGAAGTGGGTCACTAGGGTACAAATGCAATGTGACCAGTTGCCACGCCTTCTCAGCCATGATGGGCTGTATTCCTAGGCACCAAAAATAAACCCTTTTTCCTGAAGCTGCTTCTTGCCAAGTCTTCGATCACAGCAATAAAAGGGTAATGAGTATAAGAAAAGACTGTGTGGACCGCATGCACTCACGGTTCCAAAGCCTTAGTTCCCAAATAGGATCTAGGTGGGCAGCACACTTTCTTCCTTAACTTCCTCCTAATGAATGTAACTTCTCCTGCCCTGGTTTTGATGATAGAATAACTCCCAAAAACTGAGCTGTGTGCATGTTGACATTAGAACTCAATGTCCTTACTTCCTTTTCTGGGTCTGAAATCCTTAAGTTGTGGAGTCAGTTCTTAGTTGTCTGGCTTTCATGCATTCTACAGTTTATGGATTGAATATGTACATGCAGATGTATTATATATATATATATATGCCACTCAGATGTGCATCTATATTTGTTATAAATGCACACTTATATAAGTAAAACAGGATAGTAAGTTTTGGGGATATTTTATCCTTCTGCAGGTCTCTATCAGGGACTAGGAGAAATTAGCAATGGGGAATAAATACCCCCTTAATACCTTAGTGCTTCATTTCTATTCAAATTCACATAAATAACTGCAGTTTACATTTTGCCACCATTGTCAGGAATCTCAGTGTTAAATTTAATGTTCAATCAAAATATCAAAAATATTTATTTCAGGTTTAAAAATTCCTCTTTCTATATTCCTTTTGATGCAGCCTTTCAGTAAGACTGTTCTTTATGTAATTTTATTGCAACTTCATGAATATTGAAGATGCTCTTATAAAGAACTATTAATAAATAAAGAGATGATGCCCAGTGCCCCACAGAGCCATCAAGGATGCTGTCCACACTGTCTGCTCCCATCCAGCCTCCTGCTAAATTTGCCATCTAAACCTCTGTGGCTGTAATGGGTCACAGCTCTGATCTCGCTAAATGGCCCTGCTTCCAAACCCTGTGCTTTGCTCTTTGTGTTCTTAAGACCTGAGACATGATATAGCAGACATGTTCAAACTGTGGACCACAAGCCACATGTGGCTATGGAAAACTACGCATTCAGCTCAGCACAAAATCATAAACTGACTTAAAAATTTTATGAGATTCATTTTTGCAAGCTTTTTGTAATGTGAATATGTGGTTCTCAAGTGTGAACATTAGTATCAAACGTTAGACACATCTGCGGGGAAGGAACTGGAATTTATTTACTTTGTGTGTGTATGATGTGGGGTATGTGTGGTGCAAGCACACACATGTATGACAGTGTACATGATGATGTACGATCACAGAGGAGTTGGTGTCCTGCTCTATCATGCTCCAGCTTATTCCCTCAAGGCAGGGTCTCTCACTGAGCCTGGGATTAGGCTGGTGATCATCAATCCTACGGTCCCTTTCCCTACAGCACCAGCGTCAAGTTACAGATGCTTGTGTGTGTTCAGGCCTACTTTTTTTTAACCTCCACTTCTTGTCTTCTAGTTAAGTGCCTAAGGGCTGGAATCTCTCTGCCTCTGTGTCCTTATGTGCCATGTGAGAACAAGGATACTTGCAGAACTTCTGGAAGAATCTCACAAGTGGAGATAGGGCAGGTGGCACATGGACAGTGCCCCAAAACGTCCCACTGGCTTTTCTTTTCTAGTTAGCCCCTAGAAAGTTTCCAATTTCCCCCAGTCAACGTCTTTCCCCCTTGTTATACACACACACACACACACACACACACACTGCTGTCTGGCCCACTGTAGAGGACCAGAGTCCCTGGATACCTTCTGGTGTCCTTGATGTCTGTAGCTACCTCTGCTCCACCCCCATGTGTACCTGGTAAAGAGATAACTGATCCCTTGCAGCTAGGCAGGGAGTGGTAGGTATGTGGGAAGGAGATGAAGGGGTTACCTATAGAGGTCCCTGCTTGTCTGTCTACCTGTTCCTTAGTGTCTGGAGGAAGACTGGAGACCTGGAGTTAGAAGGCACACCCTTACATTCCTTGCTTTCTCTCCCTTCACTCTTCGTTTAGCCTGGTTAGGCCTTTTGGAGAACTCTGTGATCCATCTGTATTTTGGCCTGCTTGCCCTGGCTCTTTCTGGGCCTCTCTCGATGCTCTGAGGCTTCTAGACAACCCCGTCTAATATCTCATTGGCTGTTCCTAAACCAGTGCCTTGGTTGGAAGAAGCCTACAATTGCCCATGCCTGCTCCCCAAGGGCAAAGGGTTGGAGGAGTATTGGGTGCAGAGCACAATGCATATGCTCATGCCTCACCCCACGTGTGATACTCTGCTAGGGATGAGATGAGTACGTATGACCTCAGTGTGGGAATTCAGAGACTTGTATGCAATCCCACTTGTAAACAAATGAGTGTGGGTACCTGCTTCATCACATAAGGTCTAGACGGGCAGGCAAGATACTTACTACCATGCAGAGCCTACAAGACTATCCCAGGAGCCTTGCAGCATTACTGGTTAAAGGGAGAATGCTGCTTAAACTCTGGTGCTTTTTTACATTACTGGATAGTTCGGATTGTCCAAAGGGCAGCAGGAAGGATCCTGCCCTGCCTACATTTATTTCCTCCTTATTCATTCTGAGTTCAATGGTCCCCCTGCTTCTGCTTCACCCAGCCTAACAGTCCTCACTTCTGTCCTCCTCCACCTGAGACATTCCAGGTATTTTTTTTTTTTCATACATTTCCCCCATAACAAATGCAGAGTGTGTTATTTATTTATTTATTTAGTCAGAGGCGCCCAAGCATTTAGCAGTTACCAATGATCAAGAGTACATTTTGCAAACAAGTAATAAATTTTAACAGCAATTTGTCCATGAATTGTGGCCTTTGGATGATATATTTGATTTTCCCCCAGAAGCTGAACTTCTTTGTCATCTAGGTTTGATTCATATTTTAATTTTTTTAAAAGCAAATGGTGTGTATAACACATTGCAACATTGAGCTGATTGCAAATGCTATTTGGGTTGCAGTCAATATTTTTAATTTATGCTGTTCGAGATACACAGGGAGCCCCCGGCCCACTCTGCTAACAGCTGCGAATCCACACATCTCTGCCCCTGACATTTTATACTCTGTAGTTTTCTTAATGTTGTATGGATTTTTTTTAAAAGAGGAAGAATAATTTATGCCAGTGCCTTTTAATGACGCACCTTTACCCAAAGATAAAAAGTGTCCCCACTTCCTTTGCCCCCACCCTTTTGGCCTGGGTTCTGAGGATCACATTTTCTTACGGACAAAAAGCTGACGTCTCTGCACCCCACAACTGGACCATGATTTTGTGTTAATTGCCTCAGGATGGGAGAGCAGCTCAGTTGTAATCATCTTTGTTTGTTAACACACCCTGGCTACAGCAATACTCCCTATAAATAAAACATAACTGAGATTGCAATGTCATGTTTGCCTTGACTCCAGACCCCAAGAATCATTCTAGGAGAATTCACAAAACATCCCCCAGCAGCCAAGTTCCTTGGAGATGCAGTGTGGTCAGAGTGGCTTTTTACCCTCAGTCATCCTTGTCTCCACAAGCATGACTTCATCTGTGAACCTAGGAAGGCTGGTACAAGCTGGGAGATGCTGCCTATGAAAGAGAACCCTGACCACTCAATGATGAAAAGATAATAACATAAAGAATAGGTAAAAGGTGTGTAAAATCATGATAGTGAAAATGTTTCAGTGTTCTATGGATATTAAATACATAGATGAAAGCATACTCATTACCATGAGGCATTAGCAAAATGCAAATTGCAAAAAGAAAGAGATCACTAGCTACTGATTGCTGGTGTTAAAAGCCTGACCATAACTGGTTCTGAGGAGGGCAAGAAGCAACAGGAACCCAAAGACTGTCAGGCGATGCAAAATGGCAGAGTTCTGGATAACCTCTTGATAGAGTCTTAAGAAATCAAGCATAATCTTACCATAGGAACCAGCCATAACTCATCTAAGCATTTGTTGAAAGGTAATAAAAGCAAAAAGTCCCAAAATAGTCATCAACAAAGAACAGAACTTCAATCCTGAGAACATCTACCCCAAATGTTCACCTGTGGTTAAATGTATAAACAGAATGAAATATTAGCCAGCAATGAACAAGGGACCCTTTACTCATGCAGGACCATGGATGGCTCTCAAAGGTACTGATGTCACATAAAAGATACCGATGACATCATTGTATTCATATAGAAGTTCTGGTGAAGGCAAAGCCAAGTACTGGAAAACAGACTGATAGATGTGGGTGTGGGGCTGACTTCAAAAGGGCACTCTGGGGCTTCTGGAGGTGATGAAAATGTGACTGCATGACTGAATACACCTTACAAAATGTTCTAACTTTGTGCACTTGAAATTGGTAAATATGGCTGACCATAAGAATTTTTAAAATGAACTTGGTACATTTCTAGGAAATCAGGAGGGGGCAATCTGAGAGAAGGACCCACCAGCAACAGTCCAGGTGATTTTAACCTCTCTAGACTTCATGCTGCATTCTGACCACGCTGCCAGAAGAACTTGGAACCTGGGAGCAATCCCTGCTTCCTTGTTGTCAGCTTTGCACATTGGTTGTTGCTTACTCCCATCTACCCAGCCATCATTTCAGAGCTCTTTCCCATTTATTTCTGCAGCTGCACCCACCTTCACTGGACAGACGGAGTCACCTGGGAAACTTCTACCACTGAACAAATGTGCTGAACCTGACCCTGCTCAAGAGATGCATCTGTGACCTCTAGCCCCTGTGACTTCTGGCCTTGCAAGGTCTCAAGTATATCCATGATGAGAGAAGACTCTCACTTGGATGCCATAGGGCTCTTTGGGATTCACTATGGGACATTAAAAAAAACCTCTTAGTTTTTGCTGTTTGGATCAGAAGCACTCTTCATTGGGAAAACAGGAGACCCTGGCCTAGAATACAAGCAAGTTCTCACACTATCTAATTGTTCATTTACAAGCTTTATGAACAAGATGAGGACAAATACTTGTAATGTGCTGTGTGGGCTCCATGGGGTGACAGGTGACAACAGTCACAGCAGCCATCTCACCTGTAAGCCCACAGTCTTGATTGAGAAATGAACAACAAAACCCCAATAGAAATGTAGGTGTTGCAGAAAAGGAAAGACCAGGACACTGGCACACCACCTCGCTTGGAGACAGCGGTCTACAAACCCAAATTCTTCTCTCTTGGGCTTGGTAGATAATCAAGGTTATAGCTTACAGATCTAAACACGGGACAGAAGGAAACAGAGACTGGTGAGGTGCCCCAGCAGGGGTGATAAGCAGCCTTATCTCCATGCCTGAATGTGTGGCTGGTTACTGTGATGGAGGGAGAGTCAGGGGCCGAAGGACAGGAGCTGATGCCACTGCAGGGGACCAATGGGCCAGGAAGGTCTTTCCACAGGTTTATTTCCTGCGGGGAATGTCACCTCTGTCATTGCCCTACACAGTAATTTCCCCTGAGAGGTCTTTCTAACTCCACCCACTCAGGAGACCTAATGTCAAATGTGTGTGTGGTGCGTGTGTGTTAAATAAACTCTATCAGGGAATCCAAACAGGTATGTGGTGATATATTTTACAGCTAGTACAAAATTAGTAGATATTCCTGGACTTTTGTTTTCTGAGTGTGTATTTCTGAGTACATCTCCAGGTCACTTAGCAACAGCGGTGCTGATGTGAGAAGGCTACAGAGGGGGCTCCTACCCAGCTCTGAGATCAGGCCTGACCCCACTGCATCCAGAGGCCTTCAACCCGGTTCTGAGATTGTGTCTTGGGCTGGGCCTCTCTGGCTAGAGCTGCTCTGGTTCCTGGGGGAGGTCAGAGGAAGTCTTTTCATTTCTGCTGAGGGCAGTTCAGGTGTGACACTTAGGGAGGTGGAGGGCACATGGCTTCCTAAAGGATAGGTGAGATTGTGTGAGAAGAAGTGACAGGAGAGGAGAGGCATGCAGACCCCAGACCTATCACCTTCTGGGACCTTCCAGGGTAGGTGTGTGTGGGCTGAAGTGGAGGTGTGCAGAGAGAAGGTTGGGAATGCGGTGGCCAGCAGGTCCTACCTAGGACAGTGCTCTTACAGGGAGCCACTGCCTGGGTCTTGATAGCTGGAGTCCAGCATCCAGCGTCCAGTGGTAATGGGGTTTCCATATGTATTCCTGGGTTGGCACCTCAAAGGCACATGACCCAGCTGGTGGAGGTTAGGGAATCTTTTCTGCCCATACTAGCAGGCTGGGTAAGGTAGGGGGAATCTTCTGGATAAGATGCTGAGTCTGTGGCCTCCTAAGCCATTGTGAAGGGAGGATTGAGATCGAAATACAAATCTGCAAGGTACCAAAGGACAAACAAGTCCTGTATACAGTTACTCACCACTTAGTAAGGTGATAGAACAACCCTTAGGGCCATTTCTACCCTCCATAACATTTGCATATTTATGGAAGGTGCTGTCCACAGGAAACAAATAGGTCTGAAGCAGTGACTTCTGTCTGCCGCCTGTGCCCTCCATGTGTTATCTCACCCCATCCCCACACCAGTGTTTTCATAGTAACCAAGTGCATTCATACTGCCTCCTGTTGAGTTTGCCTGTTCACCAAAGAAGTAATGCGGGGACTGGAGCATGTGTGCTTGTTACATGCTGGAAAAACACGTAATCAAGTCCTTGGAGAAGTTTCCAAAGTTTGGGGAAAACGAAGCTGGTGAGATCATCTTCAAAAGCACTTTGCATTTGGGCACATGGGTTCATGTCTGTAGTCTTGCCACTTGGAAGGCTGAGGCAGGGGGATTGCCATGAGTTCAAGACCAGCTGGGATATAGAGTAGGACTTATTTCAAACCAACCAACCAACCAGCCAGCCAGCCAGCCAGCCAGCCAGCCAACCAACCAACCAAC